>OX451740.1:805676669-806236070 GCA_948472305.1 Vicia faba
GTTGACTTTTGAAAATGACCTATAATGTTGAAATTGATAACTTTTTGTGAGAGCATTTCTTGGACTTGAAGTATGAAGATGAGTTGTAGGAAATGTCTTTCTCTTCAAAATGAGCTTTGGATGGAATTTTTCTGATAATCCATGTGAAAGTTATGCCCTGGTCAATTTCAGTTGACTTTTTCAACTGTCCAAATATAGTAACTTTTGCATCTTTGATGATTTCTGAGCCAAATTTTGAGAATCATGATCAAGCATTGATCAAATGATGTTTGTGGCTTCAAAATGATATGTTGACCAAAAATTTGAACTTTTGACTGTCAAATGACCATTTTGCCCCTACAGTTGACTGTAGTGCAATTTAGGGTTTTGACTGTGCAATTTTGAGCTGAATGCCTTGAAACTTGATATGAGGATACTTGACCATCTTTGTAGGCATGTGAGACTTGATTGGGCCTTTGAACACTTCTTTTTCTTGATCAGACTCAAAACCCTAATTTTGACTGTATGGGAGACTGTTGCACTGCACAACCCTTGGGGAATTTTGTAGCTTGGCTTGGCAATTTCTTGAGGAATATGGGAGGGCAAATTTTGGGGTATAACATGGACCATGAACTCTAACACGTGGAGAAGGACGGTTGCGAGGCCTAGGTCCCCTATGTCTAGCAGAGGTAGAATTCTCCCCAACACTATCTAATGTGAGTGCTCTTATCATCCGTTCCATTGGCAGTACCAATTCTAAAGTGATGTGATGTGTAATGGAGGAAACTGCTAGTCCTCTTATTCCTTCGGTAGTTCTTACATGTCCTGTAAACTTTAAAGTTTGGGCATTTCTATCAATTTCCCAAACCGCATCCCCCTGTTCCTCGAGACACTCAATTTTCCGCGTACCCGAATGATCCAGTGGCTCCCCCATCATCATCTGTAATGTAAGGGATGAAATACTCGTACACAAGTTTACATCATGATGATCACACAAGGTTACAAATAATATTATACAATTATATGCAATATTTTGCTAAATAGAACATCATATATTAAATAATTCAATTTCACATATATATAAACAAAATAAAATAGTCACGTAGAATCATTTAATCACAAAACATTCATCCATTAAGAATATAGAATATCCTGTCAATGATCACAAGACAAATGTTAGTCATGATAAAATAAAAATCCATATTTCTATTGGCAGTATAGTGTAAATTTTAATCATCTTGTTCAACCCTACTCCATGGAGACATCTATTCCAACATGAGCATAAGGCTGTTTCAACTGCCATATCATGATTGTTTTGCAATGAGTAGATATCCAACTTCTACTCCAACCATTCTGGCCTGAGCGCTACACCTTATTTTAGATAGTCCTGTACAGTCAGGTATCACTGTGTCGGGTATTATGATTTCCTCCGGTCAGAGTGGCTATCACTGACCTTTGGTAGGAGTTCAAAACACATGTGACCCCCAGAAGGTCTGTAGTCGACCCAACCGAACCTATCCTCAGTCTTATAAACTTCATCGTATTATAAGAAACAACCTGTTTTACTCTTAAATTAAGTGGTTAGTAAATTCTTTATACATTTCTTCACTTTATTTACCACAATTAATAATCACATTCACCAACACCATTAATATACACTTCAAAACACATATTTGATAAAAAATCTAAAATTGTCAATATCAAAAGTTCCTAATTATAACTAATAATATATATATGTACAATTATCACGTTTCTTGTGCTCATCGAAACTTATTATTAGTAAATCCCCTTACCTTTGAGCTTTCTCAATCTACTTGAGTAATCACTTCCCCAATACCTATTTACTCAACAACATAACTATATTTCAATTACTAATCTTAAATATTAAAAATTCTAACAAGTATTAAATTTAAAGGACAAAATAGAATTAACTAATGAACTAATTAAATTTTAAATTATTTTTATATACATACATACATCATACGTATTTTTGAAATAAATAAATAAGTATAAGTTTTAATTTTCTAAGATGAATATCATATCTATAAAAGTATTATAAATATATTGTTTATATTTAATAAAACGAAGAACTTATATTAACAATTTGATTTATTATACATAGTATAAATTAAAGTGACCAGTAATTAATATTTTTGAAAACTAGGTTAACTAATTAAATTGAAAAAAAACGTAACTGTATATTGGTCATTAAATTTTGAAATGAAAATCTTACATATAAATATTCAGTACAAAAATTGATTTACACTACTTGGTTCTAATATTTTCAAAAAGAATAAATATTTGTCAAACATAAATAGATATCATGATTCACATAATTATTCAATACTAAATAATCATTTAAGTGTGTATGTTCCTATAAAGTTGTTGTTATGCTTTTCTATACAAGAATGAAAAAGAAGTCAAGTATATATATATATATATATATATTTTTTTTTTACTTACCTTCAGTAAGCACTTATGTGTGTTGCTAATGCTTGATATAAGAGTTTTGTGAATGAGTTATTTGAGCATGCATCAACTCTATTTATAGAGGAGTGGTATTATCTTACTTGGTAGAAAATTTGACAGCATATCATATGTACAGTATAAGACCTTTACAATACTTGGTGAAAAAATTTTACACGTGCCCTTGATGTCATCAAATAGCTGTAAAACTTATCCTAAAATTGTTCCTTATTATCCCTTATACGATTTTAATATATACTAAAAACATAATTAATTATTATATACAAAGAAATCTTATGATTTATTTTTAAAGTTGTTTTTCACAAATTCACTCTATAAATATAATAAATAAATTATTTAATAGGTACTAAAAAAAATGTGTAAAATAAATTTAGAAATAATAATAATAATACTAATAATAATACTAATAATAATAGTAATAATAATAATTATGATTAAAATTTTTAGGGTGTTATATTACTACCCTACAAAAAAAAATTTTCGTCCTCGAAATTGTGTACCTTTAAAATAAATTTGGATATTGTTGTCACATATTATCTTCTAATTCCCATGTTGAATCTCCCGTTGCTTGATCCCATACTACTTTAACTAAGCAAATTTGTTTCCCTCTTAGTTGTTTGACTCTTCTATCTTCAATCCTTACAGGAGATGTCTCGTAGGACAAGTTTTCTTTTAAAGGAACTTCATCGGGTTGAATTATATGAGATGGATCGGGAACATATCTTCTTAGTTGTGAAACATGTAAGACATTGTGGATTTTTGAAAGAAAAGGTGGTAAAGCAATCTGATAGGCGACTGGACCAATACGACGAATGATTTGGTAGGGTCCAATGAATTTTGGAGTGAGTTTTCTGGCCTTAATAACTCTACCTACCCCAGTCGTTGATGTGACTCTTAAAAATACGTGTTCACCTTCCTGAAATTCGAGAGGTCTTCTCCTTTGGTCAGAATAACTCTTTTGTCTACTTTGTGATATTCTCAACCTTTCGCGAATCATTCTTACTTTCTCAGTTGTTTGTTGTACGATATCTGGTCCAAGCAAACTACTTTCTCCATCCTTATACCAACACAATGGTGTTTGACATTTTCTCCCGTACAAAGCTTCGTAGGGTGCCATCCCTATACTTGAGTGGAAGCTATTGTTGTACGTAAACTCAATCAATGGTAACAGGTCATCCCAACTTCCCTTATTGTCTAAAACGCACGCTCTCAACAAATCTTCTAGAGATTGAATTGTTCTCTCTGTTTGTCCATCTGTCTGAGGGTGATAAGCAGAGCTTAATCGTAAATTTGTTCCCAAGGCCTTATGTAAGCCTTTCCAAAGATGAGATGTGAATTTGGGGTCTCGATCAGAAACAATGCTCGACGGTACTCCATGGAGTCTTATAATTTCCCTGATGTAAATCTCAGTGAGCTTTTCCACTTTATAGTTTATGTTTAGAGGTAAGAAATGGGATGACTTTGTCAACCTATCTACAATCACCCATATGGAATCATAGTTAAGTCGTGTTTTTGGCAATCCCACAACAAAATCCATCGAGATACTCTCCTATTTCCACTCTGGAATGTCTAATGATTGAAGCATACCAGCTGGCCTTTGATGTTCAACCTTTGCTTTTTGACACGTCAGACACGATGCAACATATTCTGCGACTTGCCTCTTCATTCCTGGCCACCAAAAATTTAACTTCAAATCTTTGTACATCTTTGTGGCTCCTGGATGGATACTCAACATGCTCTTATGTGCTTCATCCAAAATCTTTTTCCTCATTTCTAAATCATTTGGAACACAAACCCTCGCATTACATCTTAGAATTCCATCAGTTCCTAAATTGAATTCAGTGGTGTTTTCTTGTCCGATCAATTTCTTTTTCTCTTGTAGATATTCATCATTTTCTTGTTGATGACGAATATCTTCCATAAAATCATTTGAAACCTTGACCATTCCTAAACAAATTTTTCCAGTAGAAAATTTCATGGCTAAATTTAGATCTCGAAACTTTTCTATCAATTCTAGTTCTTTAGCCATCATGGAAGAAATGTGAATCGCCTTTCTACTTAATGCGTCTGCTACTACGTTTGCTTTTCCCGGATGATATAGTAAGGTAAAATCGTAATCCTTGAGGAATTCCATCCATCGTCTTTGTCTCATGTTAAGTTCTTTCTGGTCAAAAAGATACTTCAGGCTTTTATGGTCACTGAAGACTTCAAATGTAGATCCATACAAATGATGTCTCCAAATCTTTAACGCAAATACGACGGCAGCAAGCTCTAGGTCATGTGTTGGGTAATTGCGTTCATGAGTTTTTAATTGTCTTGAAGTGTACGCCGCGACCCTTTTGTGTTGCATAAGAACACAACCTAAACCTTGATGGGAAGCATCACAATATACTTCATATGGTTCATCTGGTTGTGGTAAAACTAACACTGGTGACGTTGTCAAACGTTGTTTCATCGTTTGAAAGCTTTCCTCACACTTCTCAGTCCATACAAATGGTTGATCTTTCCTTGTGAGTTGTGTTAAGGGTGCCACTATCTTCGAGAATCCTTCGATAAATCTTCGATAGTATCCAGCCAAACCAACAAAACTACGAATCTCGGTTACTGTTCTTGGTCTCTCCCATGAAAGTACAGTTTCTACTTTTGTAGGGTCTACAACTATCCCATCCTTTGTTATCACATGCCCTAAGAATTTTACTTCCTGAAGCCAAAATTCACATTTTGATAGTTTTGCGTATAGTTTCTTTTCACGTAGAATTTGCAAAACTTGTCGTAAATGATCCTCATGCTCTTCAGGGGTTTTGGAATAAATGAGAATGTCATCAATGAACACAACGACAAATTTATCAAGGAATGGATGGAAAATCTGATTCATGTAGTCCATGAAAATTGCTGGAGCATTCGTCACACCAAATGGCATTACGAGATATTCATAATGTCCATAACGGGTCCTAAACGCCGTTTTTGAAACATCTTCGTTCTTCACTCTGATTTGGTGATATCCTGTTCTTAAATCTATTTTTGAGAAGATAACAGCCCCACGAAGTTGATCCATCAAGTCATCAATGCGTGGAAGTGGGTATTTGTTCTTGATTGTCACCTTGTTTAGTTGGCGATAGTCCACACAAAGTCTTGAGCTTCCATCCTTTTTCTTTACCAACAACACTGGTGCTCCCCAAGGTGAAACACTTGGTCGGATGAACTGTTTTGACAATAGATCTTCAAGTTGAGCTTTTAACTCGGCTAGTTCAGTAGGCGACATCCGATACGGTGAGATAGAGATCGGACTTGATCCAGGGATCAGATCAATCGAAAACTCAATATCGCGCACTGGAGGTAAACCTGGAACATCTTCTGGAAATACTCCAGGAAATTCTTTCACTACAGGAATTTCACCCACAATTGTCTCACTCGAAACTTCTAAGGAAGATATTAACATATCTCCTTGAGCTCCTTCTTTTAAAGAAGTTGCAGCGTGATCAGCAGATAGAAGTCTAGAAATTTCGTGATTAGGAAAAATTAAAGTTTTATGTTCACAATCTAAAAGGATATGGTTGGAAGATAACCAATCCATGCCTAAAATTACATCTAATTGTGTTAAAGGCAAACATACCAAGTCAACAAGATATTTCCTATCTTGGATGACAATAGGACAATTCAAACAGATGGAATTTGTAACTATGGGTTTTGACGTAGGAGTAGAAACAATTAAATCAAAAGGTAATAAAGAAATAGGTAAGTTTAATTGTTTCACGCGATCCTGAGATATAAAAGAATGAGTTGCTCCTGAATCAAACAACACAGTTAAGAGATTACCAGACATCTCGCATCTACCTTGTATAAGATTTTCAGACTGAGAAGCTTCAACGCTACTTATAGTATACACCCTTCCTTTCTCCTTTTGCTTTGCAGCTCTCACATTACTCATCACTGGTTCAGCTTTCGCATCCATGCAATCCCTAGCCATGTGTCCTATCTTTCCACATTTGAAACACACCATTCCTTTCACAGGACAAGTGTTAGCCAAATGGTCTTGTTTCCCACATTTGAAGCACCTCCGAGTATTTTCTTGATTTTGATTCCTATCTAACCCATTTCCAATTGCAGATGCAACTGGACGATATGGTCGTCGATTCTGATCATTTCCCAAAGGTCGAGAATATGGTTTTTTGAATAATTGTTTTCCCTTTTGACTCCATCCCGAAGTTGGATACTTAGACCTAGATGGTCCCCCAGCATTTCCTCGGCTGATTCCACCTTCCTTCATCGCTTCTATTTTCCTACATTTTTCCACCAGAGGTTGGAATTGACGAATCTCCAAAGGCAAGACAGATTCCTTGATGTTATGTCTTAATCCACCCTCAAATCTTTCACATAACCAATCCTCGTCAACCTGCTCCTGAAAAAAACGAAAATATTTCGCCAACGACTCAAACTTAGCTGCATACTCTCCAATCGTCATTCCACCTTGTTTCAGGGTAAGAAATTCTTGCTCCTTTGCAGTCCTAGCACTTCTGGGAAAATACTTATCTAAAAATTTAGTACGAAATACCTCCCAGGTAACTTCCTGATTGTTAGCTTCAACTATTTGTTTGGCTCCTTTCCACCAATACTCTGCATCTCCGAGCAACAAATAGGATGCATAGTTTACTTTTACCCCATCTGGACACTTTAGTACATTAAAAATTTTCTCGATTTCTTGAAGCCACAATTCAGCTTTTTCTGGCTCCGCATCTCCGTGAAACTGTGGAGGATCATGACGTCTAAAGTTCCCTAACCCTTTCGATTCAGCTGCTTGTTCCTCCCTCTGTTGTTTTCGAAGATCTCTCTGATTCTTCGCAGCAGTTTGTTGTGCAATCGAAACTGCCATGTCAGCCATTACTTGGATAGCCCTATCCATGTTATTGCCACCACCGTCGTTGTTACCTTCGACACCCCCAGTGTTTATAGGCGTATTTCTACGAGCCATTTGATTCCTAAAAAGTAACACCAATCAAATTCTCTTAGAAATTAAAGAACTAATCGAGTTTCAACACAACAAAACATAATAGACCCTAACCCAAAGTTATTATGGAAGATCAAACCAGGCTCTGATACCACTTAATGTAACACCCCAAAATTTTCTTATATAGTATTATATCTTAAATAGTTAAAAAAAAATCTTTAAAATTCTTAGTTTCATTAAAACTTTTTTAAAATTATTTGAAATTAATCTAAAAGTTAAAGTCAAGCGAATACACACACATATTATACATTATTTTATAATACACACCAGTACTGCTTATTTTGCCCGTAGGCTTACATATTATACTAACATCAAACCTAGATAATTATTCTTATATCACCTGCAAGACAACACCTTAGTCATAGTTATATTCACATCATTCAAAGTCAGTACTATCAAAAGAAAAGTCTAGAAACGTAGACATATCTAGTCTACAAACTATCCCAAAATGGTTCCTAAACTTTCCACCACTAAGAGTCACCCATCAACATGTCATTAGTGTCCATTGGGCAAATCCCCATTGACACTACTATCTCCTAAGTATTCAGAAGGATCCTCCTCTGATTCAACACGACCATTCCTTGCAAATCCATTTTCACCTGCACCAGCGTTATCATATTGAGGAACATGTGGACCATGAACTCTAACACGTGGAGAAGGACGGTTGCGAGGCCTAGGTCCCCTATGTCTAGCAGAGGTAGAATTCTCCCCAACACAATCTAATGTGAGTGCTCTTATCATTCGTTCCATTGGCAGTACCAATTCTAAAGTGATGTGATGTGTAATGGAGGAAACTGCTAGTCCTCTTATTCCTTCGGTAGTTCTTACATGTCCTGTAAACTTTAAAGTTTGGGCATTTCTATCAATTTCCCAAACCGCATCCCCCTGTTCCTCGAGACACTCAATTTTCCGCGTACCCGAATGATCCAGTGGCTCCCCCATCATCATCTGTAATGTAAGGGATGAAATACTCGTACACAAGTTTACATCATGATGATCACACAAGGTTACAAATAATATTATACAATTATATGCAATATTTTGCTAAATAGAACATCATATATTAAATAATTCAATTTCACATATATATAAACAAAATAAAATAGTCACGTAGATTCATTTAATCACAAAACATTCATCCATTAAGAATATAGAATATCCTGTCAATGATCACAAGACAAATGTTAGTCATGATAAAATAAAAATCCATATTTCTATTGGCAGTATAGTGTAAATTTTAATCATCTTGTTCAACCCTACTCCATGGAGACATCTATTCCAACATGAGCATAAGGCCGTTTCAACTGCCATATCATGATTGTTTTGCAATGAGTAGATATCCAACTTCTACTCCAACCATTCTGGCCTGAGCGCTACACCTTATTTTAGATAGTCCTGTACAGTCAGGTATCACTGTGTCGGGTATTATGATTTCCTCCGATCAGAGTGGCTATCACTGACCTTTGGTAGGAGTTCAAAACACATGTGACCCCCAGAAGGTCTGTAGTCGACCCAACCGAACCTATCCTCAGTCTTATAAACTTCATCGTATTATAAGAAACAACCTGTTTTACTCTTAAATTAAGTGGTTAGTAAATTCTTTATACATTTCTTCACTTTATTTACCACAATTAATAATCACATTCACCAACACCATTAATATACACTTCAAAACACATATTTGATAAAAAATCTAAAATTGTCAATATCAAAAGTTCCTAATTATAACTAATAATATATATATATATGTACAATTATCACGTTTCTTGTGCTCATCGAAACTTATTATTAGTAAATCCCCTTACCTTTGAGCTTTCTCAATCTACTTGAGTAATCACTTCCCCGATACCTATTTACTCAACAACATAACTATATTTCAATTACTAATATTAAATATTAAAAATTCTAACAAGTATTAAATTTAAAGGACAAAATAGAATTAACTAATGAACTAATTAAATTTTAAATTATTTTTATATACATACATACATCATACGTATTTTTGAAATAAATAAATAAGTATAAGTTTTAATTTTCTAAGATGAATATCATATCTATAAAAGTATTATAAATATATTGTTTATATTTAATAAAACGAAGAACTTATATTAACAATTTGATTTATTATACATAGTATAAATTAAAGTGACCAGTAATTAATATTTTTGAAAACTAGGTTAACTAATTAAATTGAAAAAAAACGTAACTGTATATTGGTCATTAAATTTTGAAATGAAAATCTTACATATAAATATTCAGTACAAAAATTGATTTACACTACTTGGTTCTAATATTTTCAAAAAGAATAAATATTTGTCAAACATAAATAGATATCATGATTCACATAATTATTCAATACTAAATAATCATTTAAGTGTGTATGTTCCTATAAAGTTGTTGTTATGCTTTTCTATACAAGAATGAAAAAGAAGTCAAGTATATATATATATATATATATTTTTTTTTTACTTACCTTCAGTAAGCACTTATGTGTGTTGCTAATGCTTGATATAAGAGTTTTGTGAATGAGTTATTTGAGCATGCATCAATATTTATAGAGGAGTGGTATTATCTTACTTGGTAGAAAATTTGACAGCATATCATATGTACAGTATAAGACCTTTACAATACTTGGTGAAAAAATTTTACACGTGCCCTTGATGTCATCAAATAGCTGTAAAACTTATCCTAAAATTGTTCCTTATTATCCCTTATACGATTTTAATATATACTAAAAACATAATTAATTATTATATACAAAGAAATCTTATGATTTATTTTTAAAGTTGTTTTTCACAAATTCACTCTATAAATATAATAAATAAATTATTTAATAGGTACTAAAAAAAAAAGTGTAAAATAAATTTAGAAATAATAATAATAATACTAATAATAATACTAATAATAATAGTAATAATAATAATTATGATTAAAATTTTTAGGGTGTTATACTGTGGGTTTGACATCTTTTTATTACTACCGCGATAGGCTGTGCACTTGCAGTTAAGATACCGTTAGACACACTAGGTCGATCGCACACATCAGTGGCCGACCCACCGTCGAGCACAACCCAATTCACTTATACGTCGATGACGGCCCAAAGTGTTAGCCTAATCTGTTGAGGCCAGTGGAGAACACACTCCCCACGCGCTCCTCACCCGATGACACATCATCAACCAAATTGCACGCCTCGTGTGATTGGCAGAACCGTTTTACCCTTCGTGACGAGCAAGGTTATGCACTATATCCATGGAGTGTAGAGCGATTGACCCATGACGATGAGCACGAGCTGCTTAACTCTACTTTCGCATAGGAACCCTGACAGTCATCCGTTGTTGGGCCTGACCACTCAACCTATAACGAAGACCATGGGCCAAGTGTTGGGGGGCTCACTATAAAAACTCTCCTCTGTAGGAGAGTCAGATATTCTATTCTTTACCCTTTCTTACTTACCTCTTCATCCAATTTGACTTAAGCATCAGAGTGCCTGCAGATACAACCCCATCCATTGATCGTTCAAGACTACGGACGTGTGCTGACCACTCACCTACTCTGATCAACCGGTAAGATCAGAACTTATTCCATCTGATATTACTATTTTAGTTTATTTTCCATTCCACTTAAATTGAGTTGTATCCAATAGATTGGGATAAATTATAAATATAATTATAAATTTGTCCTTCAAATTTCCACTTTCATTATATTAATGTTTTTGAAGTAAAGAACAAAAATGAAATAAAAAGATTATAATGTTTTTCGTTCTGTTCAATTTTCAAACAATAAAATGCGATATTAATTCATCTATATCTTAAAATATTCAAACAATAAAATAAAGTTTATATTCCATCCCAAATCATTCTGTTCCTCCACTGAATTAATTTTAAGTTATCCAAACAACCAAAAATGACACTATACATATCTATTTTGAATAATTATCTTCATTTATAAATAATTTAAATGTAAATTTAAATTAAGCTCACAAAAGTACCGATTTTCATGTACAAGCACTAAAAATGCGCTAGTTAATAAATGAAAGTAAGTGGTCCGAAATAGGTAGATGCACGTCTAGTCAATAATTAATAACTCTATTTTGTCCTGTCCGAAAAACATTTTATATTTTTCAGAAAAAACATTTTACAATCTTAATAAATTTAATAAGAAATTCTTATTTAAAGACATGCTCATTCATTACCATAAGCCTCTATCCGTCATTTCAGTTTTGTGTCTTCTTCGTCATTCTTCGTTCTCTCTCTTTCTCTCCGCACCCTCAAATCGTTCCAAACCCTAGAAATTCCTCTTTCAAAATCTCACAAATTTCATCAATAGAACCGTAGATTTCCTCATCAAACTCTCACTTCCCCTATTCAGATCCCCAATTAGTACCCCGATTTCCCGCATCGATCCCAATCTCTTCCTTTTCCCCAAAACCCCTCGATCGACGATCGGAATTAAAAATCCCCGATTTCCTTTACGGTGGCTTTCGCATGGGTAAAATTCTCAGAGAAACCGCGAAGCCATCGTCCAGTTCGTGTTCTCCGTCTTCCTCATCGGAACCGGCGACAACCTCGTCGACTTCAATCACGGAGACAGTGAAAGGCTCTCACCAGTTCAAGATCACGGGGTACTCGTTGTCCAAAGGGATCGGGATTGGGAAATACATCGCGTCGGATATATTCTCTGTGGGTGGGTATGATTGGGCCATCTATTTCTACCCTGATGGGAAGAGTGTTGAGGATAATGCTACCTATGTGTCCCTCTTCATCGCCCTCGCTAGCGAAGGTACTGATGTTAGGGCTCTTTTTGAGTTGACCCTTTTGGATCAGAGTGGGAAGGAGAGGCATAAGGTTCATAGTCATTTCGAGAGGACTCTCGAAAGCGGGCCTTACACATTGAAATACCGCGGCAGTATGTGGTAGGCTCTCCATTCTTTTTAGAATCTATTACATTTTATTGTTAAAAATTTAATTTTGATTTGATCATGTTACCTTGCGTGTATAAGTGATAGAGTTTTGAAGGTTTGATTTTGAGTGTTATTGATGATATAGTTATGTGATCATTTTCTAATCAAGTACTATAAGCTAACCATTACGGGGTGTTGTGTGATTGTACTATTTGTCTGATGGAATATTATTTTGTTGAATGATTCAAGGGATGAAATATTTTTGTCTCTTGCTTGGCTGCTCCACAACGTGTTGTGTGGGTGACTGGTGCTACTGTTGAGAAGGGTTGGGGAAGGGATCATGCCATTTGATTGGTATATATTGACTTTGGTGATGATAGTTTACATTGTGTACTAGTCTTGTTTTTGCACACATTCAAATAGTTGATGCTGATTATTTTGTATCTTGTGATTCAGGGGTTACAAGCGGTTTTTTAAGAGGACAGCTTTAGAGACTTCAGACTATCTTAAAGATGACTGCCTCTCTGTAAATTGTAGTGTTGGTGTTGTGAGGTCACGAACGGAAGGCCCAAAGATATATTCCATTGCCATACCACCGTCTAACATTGGTCACCAATTTGGTCAACTGCTGGAAACTGGTATAGGAAATGATGTGAGTTTTGAAGTGGATGGGGAAGTTTTTAATGCTCATAAATTGGTGCTGGCAGCTCGTTCACCTGTTTTCAGAGCCCAGCTTTTTGGTCCTATGAAAGATCACAATACCCGGTGTATTAAAGTTGAAGACATGGAAGCTCCAGTTTTTAAGGTATTAATTTTTTTAGCAAAAGACTTGATGTTTCACTTTTCCTCTTTAATATGCATAGAAAATTGAGTTGTAATAGCTTAAGATGAGTTCTTTTTAGTTGATTCGATGAGGAGGATATGCCTTTTGTAACAAAATACATTTCTTGAATGCATGGTAACTATTTGGTTTCCATACAATAGCAAGTTGTAAGCCTTGTGTTGAATGAGAATGAGGCAATATTGAGCTTGAAAACTATGCAGGGGAAATGCATGTTGAATTAACCGTCATTGTTCCTTTGTCTTGTTTGCAGGCATTGCTTCATTTTATATACTGGGACTCACTGCCTGACATGCAAGAGCTTACCGGTATGAACACAAAATGGGCAACAACCTTGATGGCCCAACATCTTCTAGCGGCTGCTGATCGGTATGCCTTAGAGAGGCTCAGGCTTATCTGTGAACAGAATCTATGTGAAGATGTTGCCATAAATACTGTGGCTACGACTTTAGCCTTGGCAGAGCAGCACCACTGTTTCCAGCTGAAAGCAGTCTGTCTCAAGTTTATTGCTACCTCCGAGAATCTCAGAGGTGTGCTTTTATTCTCTAAACTTATTATACATAATAATAGCTCACAGATAAAGGATTATGATATCAGTGATTAAGTTTTACGCTAAAAGGTCTGAACTCATAGTGAAGCTAACTATCATTCAAAGTTAGATCCACCGCTGAATGTTATCTTTTGTCGGCCTGTCACTATTATGCCCTCCTGTTTGGACTTGTTCAATGAAACTGTGAAGGAATCATATGGTTTGGCTTTCTTGTCCCATTTACTAGGGTTGTTCAAACAAAACCATGAATTTTGAACCGATGATTGAACTGAACTGAGGTTAAAATAAATAAACCGTTATGTTTGGTTAGTGAACCAAACCATATTACACAAACAGTTCTAGAAGCAAACCAAAATTGAAAATGGTAAATACTAAAATTAAGTTTTAATTTAAAAAAAAAATAGTTTAACGGTTTGGTTCTTTAATAAATGGTTTGGTTCGGGAAAAATTGTCTTCTAACGGTTCAATACGGTTCAGAATTTTGAAACAGTATACCAAACCAATAATTTTGGTTCGGCTAACAGTTCGGTTTGGGAAAAGTTGTCTTCTAACGGTTCAGTATGGTTCGGAATATTGAAACAGTATACCAAACCAATAATTTTGGTTCGATTCGGTTCTAAGTAAATTGAAACAATTCGGTTCAGTTCGAGTAAACTTAAACTATGGTTTAGTTCGGTTTGGTCGGAATTTTGAAACAGTATACCAAACCAATAATTTTGGTTCGATTCGGTTCGATTCGGTTCTAAGTAAATTGAAACGATTCGGTTCAGTTTGAGTAAACTTAAACTATGGTTTAGTTCGGTTTGGTTTTCTCATAAAACCATACCATGAACAGCCCTATCATTTACTACTAATTTATCCATGCAGTTCAGTGTTCACCCCATGTTTTAACTCCCAAGTTCTGTGACAAGATTTGTACTAGCCAATGTTATTTATTAATACTTTTACACTTCTATTTACCTCTTCTTGTGGGGATTCTATCTTTCTGCTTCCTTATTCTCACTCCAAAAATTCATTGTTATCTGAAAAGAAGACAAGCTTTAGATCATAATACAATTAGTATGCTCTCCTCCAGGATATGTTATCACTTCATCAAAATGTCTTATTATCATGTTTGCAATCAAAACTGTTGGAAATAGCCACAATTCTGTTGGAAATTTATCTGGACTTGAACAAAACTGATGATATCGATGTCCTTTTTTTTTCTTTCTTTTTCATCCAGACGTGGTTATTATCTACTGAACTATTTGTACCTTTTTGGTTCTTCAGCTGTGATGCAAACTGATGGATTTGAGTACTTGAAGGAAAGTTGCCCGCCTGTTCTGACTGAGCTATTGGAGTATGTGGCCAGATTTACCGAGCATTCAGACTTTATGTGCAAGCATAGGAATGAGGCAATACTTGATGGCAGTGACATAAATGGGAGGCGGGTGAAGCAAAGGCTTTAGTGACATAAATGGGAGGCGGGTGAAGCAAAAGGCTTTAGTGACATAAATGGGAGGCGGGTGAAACAAAGGCTTTAGTGACTTGAGCAGCTTTCTGTACTACCCTCTTCTACTCTCCTTTTTAAATGATAGTGAGAGCCATAGTTAGAGGGAGGATGATGATGATCGTTTATAGGATTAGAGGCAATTTTTTTTTTTTTAAAATTTTCTTAGCTTATTCTTGTGTATGAGAGATGTAAATGTAATTTGTGTTGGTGTTGTTTGTTACTGTTCTAATAGGTTTCTGTGGTATATTTGGTATTACGTTTTATTTGATTAAAAACATTTGTGCTATTGTTCATTGACTTGTGGTATAAAGTATTGATCACTGCTCTTGTTTTTGTACTATTGTTCATTGACTTGTGCCTGTTTCTACAATATAGCAGCCGAAATTGTCTTAGGATATTTGAGAAGCACCCTTTAGAAATCTTCTCACAGAAGCCCCCTTCCATTTCATTATTGTTTAACTTCTGGTAATTGTGAAGCACCCATTAGATTATTCAAGGTTGGGGTTGTATTTGAAATCTTGATTGCAAATGGATCTTCTGTTTTGAAGGTGAGAAAAGTTATGTTAGCTTTTCTGATCTAAAAGATGGAGCATCCATGTTTTACATCTCTGATGTAATCTCATTTTTATTGTGTAATTGTCTTTAAAATGGTTCTCTCAACAAATTTTTTGTTTTTACCAAAAACAAACAATCACAAGATGTATCAGCATTTTGAAGGGTGTGGTGTATTTTCAACCGCTGCATCAAAGAAAACACCACAACCCCACACCAAATACAGAAATAATACTAGTACATACACACACTAAATTCCTTATATAACACCGACCCTGACAGCCAGCTGCACTTGTTGCGGCAAACCCGGCACTCTATCTGCCAAAGCCAATAATAACCTACATTGAAAACACCACTCTCTACTACTCTGTCTCACAGTCTCACAATGGGCGACCCAATTTATCATTTTACACGTATTAAGAAAAGTGTTAAAAAGTAAGAGAGAATAATATTTTTACTATAATACATTTAATAATGCATTGAAAATGATAAAAAGTTTAACTAATTAGTGGATAAAATTAGAAAAAGTGTATTGAAAATTAAAATGGATCATTCAATTTGGAACACTATTTTATTTCAAATGAGTCACTCATTGTGGGACGAAGGGAGTAACATATTAGGAAATTTCTCTTTACATCTAGTGTGGTGGTTTTCACCTCTCAGCAGGTTTCGCAAGTGCACTTGCGAATCAACCATTTTTTTTTACATATTCAGAGGAAGTTTCGCAAGTGTACTTACGAAATCTGTTGCGAGGTGATTTTGCAAGTGCACTTGCGAAACTTCCTCTGTTTGTTTCATTTTTGTTTAAAACTACATGATTTTCACTATTTTTATTTTTATAAATTCCACTATTTCACAATCTATTTTCACAAACGTACAAATATTTTATGATCTGATCGAAAAAATATGTTCATAAATAACAATATACATAAATTGCTCAAAAAGTAAGTACGGTCAAAATATTACAACAACAATAAAGAATAAAATATAACACAGACTACTGCGTATGCCTAATCCTAATCTCTTGCTTCCTCCTCTGTCTGTGGCACTGTTCTGCATCTGATGCCTCACTGGTCATCCTCTCAACTATGGCAGCTGAAATTCTGGCTGCAGATACTCAATGTCACAGTCAATGTTATGACACTGTATCTGATTTTCTATAAGACAGTAAATACAAAAACAGTAAATAACACAGTCAATTGTTTACCCAGTTCAGTGTGAAACAACACCTACTCTGGTGGCTACCAAGCCAGGGAGGAAATCCACTATAAGAGATATTAATTCAGGAATAAACCAACCAGTTTATCTCCTTCACTTATGACCTACCCAATGCAACTTCAATCTAAGTTTAACTTAAACCTGAGTTCCTACTCACTCCCCCTCAATCACAGCAGTGATACTTAAAACAATTGACTAATGAATTAATGAAGACACTCTTTAGAACATACACTTGATTATGCTTTACAGCTTTTTAATCAAGCAACACAAACACTCTTGCTTCACAGCTTTGAGTGATACATAAACCTAACTTGACTTTGCTTCAAAGCTTTAGTCAAGAGACACAAAACACTCTTGCTTCAAAGCTTTGAGTGATACAAAACCCTTACAATTAAAACCTATTCCAAGTCACTTATCACAATGATACTTGCTTGGATTACAGTAGTTAAAACTATACAACTCCTAATTGATCTTTTTAGTCAAAAGGATGAATTCCAAACAGCAGTCCTGTTGAATATATAGCAGCTGTTTCTTCAGTTAGAGTTTCCACAAAAAGGTAGGGTTAATTCCGTTTGACCTTAAGACTTGGTCACAAGACTTTATCAACCAGGTTAGGGTTGAGCTAGGTTAACCCAAAGTCCACGTGAGATTCTGTTCTGGAAAGAATGAGTCATCTTCCTGAAAAATCTCAGAATTAACCAAACTGCATAACTGTTAGATCAGTACAGGATGTCTTAACATTTGTTATGATATCAGAATTCCTGTTTACTAATTTTGGTAGAAGGCAATAAATGTGATCTTTTTGCAAAATGCTCAGATACACACTCATAAACAGCAGCACCTGTATGCCATTATTTTTCTGCAAAGGTACCTAATAAACCAGTACCTAATAAACCAGAATGTTATGACATCAGTCATGACATTCACACACCTGGTTTTACCAAAAATACATGCCAATAACTAAACACCTACAAACTCCCCCTTTGGCAGATTTTTGGCTAAAGCCCCTAAGCAATCAGAGAATAGATAGCAACAGAAAGAATATGACTGCAAAAAAATATGATGTCTACCAAGTAATTAACACAAAATATCTCCCCCTCTTTAGCCACAAATGGGCCAAAGATACATGTACTTAAATGTTATACAGTCATCCAGAAAAAGTAATAAAAACAACAACTAAAATCTGAAAACACTTGCAAACTCCACCAAGAACCAGCATCAACTCCACCAACCTTTAAGCACTGTCACCTTCAGAGGAGCTACTTTCTTCAGTATTGAGTTGATCTTCAGCAGCACCCTCTTCCCTTCTGTTTCCTTCAGCCTCCTCCTGTTCTAACATGGCAATTAGGTTTTCTAGAGTCTTTTTCCTAGTCTCCAGCTCTTTGCAGGTCTCTTTCAATACAGCTATAACATCAGATGTTTTGGACTGAGTTTTTACAGATGATGTCTCAGCTGATGTTATGACAATATCAGGAACATGAGATTCCTGAAAAAGCTTGTAGTGTAACCCAAGAGCAGGAGCTCTTTTGCAAGCAGTATCTCTTGCCACCAGGATATCAGGGTACTGTGCAAGGATAATTCCACAAAGGATGGAGGGAAAGGCAATAGGGCCTTTGACAGCATAGCTACCAGCATGTTTTAAAGTTTTTTCAAAAATATACCTGCCATAGTCAAATTCAGTCTTGGTTCCCACAGCATAAATGAATCTCCCCAATCCTGTGGAGATAGTTGATTTGTGGTTGGTAGGGACCCAGTTGGCTGCACCAATCTTGTGCAGGATGGCAAATTTCATGCTTAGTTTGCTGGCATTCAGCTTGCCTTTCAAGGGCTAACACTTGACTTGTCTTGCTGTGATGGTTTGGCATACTTCATTGTCAGTGACTTCTAGTTCAGGGCAATCCTTATTTGATCTTCCAAGAAATTTGTTAATTTCTGATGGAGAGAAATTAACCCTTCTTCCTCTAACATAGACACATTCAAAGTCAGCTGACCTTCCATCAGCACATTCATCAGACAAGTTCACTATAAATTCCTTGACCAGATTTTCATAGCACTTGGTAAATTTTACCACAGTCTTCATTAGTCCAGCAGCTTTGATCAGGTCCATGATTTCCTTGCAATCCATGGAACCATTGTTTAGTTCTCTTTCTAAAGCTATTCTCTTCAAGCAAACATACTTCCATCTGTTGGCATTGTCAGGATGGTGAAAAGAGATGTTGTTTGTTGGGACTTCAGGAACTCTAGCCTTTTTGCTGGAAGGGAGTTTCCTTCTGATAGGAATGTCTTCAGCATCAACTTCAAACTCTGATTCCTCATCAGAATCAGAAGACTCAAGTTCTTTTCTCTTCTTTGTAATTGGTTGTCTAGCAGGTTTTGAGAGACTCCCAGTATGCACTTGGGCTTTCACCTTCCCTTTGGACAGACCAGTCTTCACAGATTCTACACCAGTCTTGCCTTCAGTCTTGGTTTTCTTGTCAGCAGGTTTCTCTTTGGTCAGACATTTTGCAGCATTCTGATTACTCTTTCTGTTCATCATTCTCCTAGCTATGCTAGGGTTTATATTGGCAATTAGTTCATTGTCTGAGTATTCCTCATCCACATCAATAACAGGTGGATCAACAGTCTTCTCTGAAGGGTTCTGAATATCATCAAGGTTTTCAGATGATTTCTGAATGTTGTCATTTGGTGTCTCAACATTCTCAGAGACATCTGGATTTGCTTCAACATTTGGGCTTGCTGATTCTTGATTTAATGGAACAGAAATCCCCGGTACAGAGTGGTTCTCACTCAGTATTCTTGTAACAAGCCTAGCAATTGCTTGATGTACATGAGCTGATCCTTCCCTATTTGGTACAGAAGATGAAGGATGAGGGGGATTACCGGAAGCAGTAGCTTGAGACCTTCCTGCATGCCTTGTTCTCAGCTTTTTGACCTTGGAGGGGTTAGTTGCCATTTCTCTAAGAGGAGTAATCTCCAGGACTTCAGAATCTATGCATGTGGTGATTGCCCGAGAATCTTGATCAGATGATGAAGATGAAGCGGTCGCCTTGGCTGGATGATGTTTGAGACATTTTGATTGACTTAGAGCACCAGTAGCAATTTGAGAGAAAACTTTGATTGAGAGAAAGGAATTTGTTGCAAAGTCGAGAGAGGAAGGAGGCAAATGAGAGTCTATTCAACTTCTTAATAATTTTGAAAGAATTGGGAAAACATATGATTAACCCACTCAAAATAGACTTAACAAAAATAACTCCAACCCTTGTTTTAAGCAAAATTAATTGCTACAATTTCTCATGTTGGCAAATACCCAACTTGCCCCTCAAGTTTTCAAATTGATTTGCATCAAGAGCCTTGGTCAAAATGTCATCCAGTTGAAGCTTAGTGGCAACATGTTCCAGATTAATTGTTTTCTCTTCTACAAGATCTCTGATTAAGTGATGACTAATGCCAATGTGCTTGGTCCTGCTATGCTGAATAATGTTCTTGAAAATGTTGATTATACTCATATTGTCACAGTGCAATGTCATAACATCTTGTGTGACATTATACTCAGTGAGCATCTGTGTCTTCCAGATAATTTGAGAACAGCTACTACTATCTGCAATGTATTCAGCTTCAACACAAAAATGAAAAGGAAGTCTTTTGGCATGGATCATAGCTCTGGCAGATTCCTGTATGGTCCTATTTTTCTTATTTTCAACTCTATTTTGTTGAGGAGTTATAGGAGAAGAGAATTCATGACTAATTCCTTCTGAGGAACAGAGCTCATTAAACTTGCTATTTTCAAATTCCTTGTCATGATCACTTCTGATTCTGACAATACAACCTTCTTTTTCTCTTTGAATTCTTTTGCACAGTTCTTTAAAAACTTCAAACACCTCAGATTTTTCCCTAAAGAAG
Organism: Vicia faba; assembly: GCA_948472305.1. Lineage (NCBI taxonomy): Eukaryota > Viridiplantae > Streptophyta > Magnoliopsida > Fabales > Fabaceae > Vicia > Vicia faba. The sequence goes on from OX451740.1 coordinate 805,697,594, forward strand.
ATAGTCCAGGTGAATCTGGAATAGTCATCCATAATAACATAGGCATATCCCTTTCCACCAAGGCTTTCCACCTGCATTGGTCCCATCAGATCCATATGAAGAAGTTCTAGAACCTTAGAGGTGGTCAGATGTCTTGACATTGGATGTGACATCCTAGTCTGCTTAACAACCTGAAAAACTCTCCCTTCATCAATTTGTAGTCTTGGAATCCCTCTGACTGCCTCCATGGAGATAATCCTTTTCATGCCTCTTAGATGAAGATGGCCAAGTTTTTGGTGCCACAGTTTCACCTCTTTTTCTTCTTTGGCAATAGAACACACAGTGGAGAAATTAGTGTTCTCAGGCTCCCATAAGTAGAAGTTGTCTTTAGATCTGACTCCTTTCATTACAACTTCTTGTTTTTCATTAATTACAAGACATTCAGATTTTGAGAAATTGACCTTGAATCCATGATCACACAATTGACTGATACTAATGAGATTAGCAGTCAGGCCTTTTACCAATAGCACTTCATTCAGATTTGGAACTCCAGGGCAGTCCAAATTACCAACTCCTTTGATTTCACCTCTAGCACCATCTCCAAAGGTCACATAACTAGTGATGTGAGGTTTAACATTATTGAGAAGGTTCTTGATTCCAGTCATGTGCTTAGAACACCCACTGTCAAAGTACCAGTCTTCCTTTGCAGAGACTCTCAGGGAAGTGTGGGCTATCAGGGCAGTAGCCTTTTTCTTCCATTGAGGAGTATGTGGTACCCTTTTAGACTTAGGTTTGACACCTGGGTTCTGATTAGGGTATCCATACAATCTGAAGCAGAAAGGCTTTATGTGACCATACCTCCCACAATGATGACATCTCCATCTTTGGTACCTTTTCTTCATATATCTCTGTTCCTGATGTTGAGAGTTGTGTTGAGACATCTGCTTTGACATTTGTTTATCAGGCCTGATCTTCTTGTCTGCACCAGATTTCTTTACTGCCACAAATCCTAGACCAGACTTGTTTCCCACATTTTGTCCAACCTGAAGGATTTCTTCCAATTTGTCAGTTCCATTTGTCAGCATCTTGACAGATTTGGTCATCTGGTTCAGTTTTGAGTTCAGCATTTGAACTTCCCCTTCTAGATGACTTATAGTTTCAAGGTCTGTCCTTTTTTTAGCCTCCAACTTTATGATGAGTTTTGATTGTTTCTCATTTTGCACACAGACTTTAGCACTTCTGATACACAATTTCTTGTAAGTATCAGCCAGTTCTTCAAATGTCACTTCCTCATCACTAGTGTCACTTTCAGAGGTACAAACACCAGTTAGTGCAGTAACTAGTTTGGCAGATTCTTCTTCAGAATTACTTTCTGAATCACAGTCAGACCAGGTAACAGTCATTCCTTTCTTTTATTTCTTAAGAAAGGTAGGACATTCAGCTCGAATAGGTCCATATCCTTCACAACCATGGCATTGAATTCCTCTACCTTGATTTCCCTTCTCTTCTGACCTTGGTCTTCTGCTGGAACTGTCAATGTCAGAGGGGATGTTATGAACATTAGACCTTGACTTTGGATCTATTCTTTTGATGAGTTTGTTGAATTGTCTTCCAAGCATGGCTATAGCTTCTGAAATATTTTCTTCTTCATCCTCCTTGTTTTCATCTTCAGTGTTGGATACAAGTGCTATGCTCTTGTTCTTCTTGTCAACATTTTCAGTGATCCCCATCTCAAAAGTCTGAAGAGACCCAATGAGTTCATCCACTTTCAACTTGCTGATATCCTGGGCTTCCTCTATAGCAGTTACCTTCATTGCAAATCTTTTAGGCAAGGATCTGAGAATCTTTCTCACCAGTTTTTCTTCTGACATCTTTTCTCCCAATGCTCCTGAGGTGTTGGAAATCTCCAAGATGTTCATGTGAAACTCATGAATGGTTTCATCTTCCATCATTTTTAGATTCTCAAACTTGGTAGTCATCATCTGAAGCCTTGACATTTTTACTTTGGAAGTGCCCTCATGGGTAGTTTTGAGAGTGTCCCAAACTTCCTTGGCCAGTTCATATTGATGTACTAGTCTGAATATGTTTCTATCAATTCCATTGAACAAGGCATTTAAAGCTTTGGAATTACCCAGGGCTAACTCATCTTCTTCTTTACTCCATTCTTCCTCAGGCTTCAGACTGATTGTCCCATCTTTCTCAGTTATGGTGGGATGGTTCCATCCTTTGTCAGCAGCTCTCCAGGCCTTTTTGTCCAGTGATTTTAAGAAGGCAATCATACGAGGTTTCCAGTAGTCATAATTTGATCCATCCAGAATGGGTGGTCTGTTTCCAAAAACTCCTTCTTTGTCCATAGTGCCAGAAAGTGATATCCCTAGATCTCACCCAGTAATACATGCAGGGTGCCTGCTCTGATACCAATTGAAATTCTGGCTGCAGATACTCAATGTCACAGTCAATGCTATGACACCGTATCTGACTTTCTATAAGACAGTAAATACAAAAACAGTAAAGAACACAGTCAATTGTTTACCCAGTTCAGTGTGAAACAACACCTACTCTGGGGGCTACCAAGCCAGGGAGGAAATCCACTATAAGAGATATTAATTCAGGAATAAACCAACCAGTTTATCTCCTTCACTTATGACCTACCCAATGCAACTTCAATCTAAGTTCAACTTAAACCTGAGTTCCTACTCACTCCCCCTCAATCACAGCAGTGATACTTAAAACAATTGACTAATGAATTAATGAAGACACTCTTCAGAACATACACTTGATTATGCTTTACAGCTTTTTAATCAAGCAACACAAACACTCTTGCTTCACAGCTTTGAGTGATACATAAACCTAACTTGACTTTGCTTCAAAGCTTTAGTCAAGAGACACAAAACACTCTTGCTTCAAAGCTTTGAGTGATACAAAACCCTTACAATTAAAACTTATTCCAAGTCACTTATCACAATGATACTTGCTTGGATTACAGTAGTTAAAACTATACAGCTCCTAATTGATCTTTAGTCAAAAGGATGAATTCCAAACAGCAGTCCTGTTGAATATATAGCAGCTGTTTCTTCAGTTAGGGTTTCCACAAAAAGGTAGGGTTAATTCCGTTTGACCTTAAGACTTGGTCACAAGACTTTATCAACCAGGTTAGGGTTGATCTAGGTTAACCCAAAGTCCACGTGAGATTCTGTTCTGGAAAGAATGAGTCATCTTCCTGAAAAATCTCAGAATTAACCAAACTGCATAACTGTTAGATCAGTACAGGATGTCTTAACATTTGTTATGACATCAGAATTCCTGTTTACTGATTTTGGTAGAAGGCAATAAATGTGATCTTTTTGCAAAATGCTCAGATACACACTCATAAACAGCAGCACCTGTATGCCATTATTTTTCTGCAAAGGTACCTAATAAACCAGTACCTAATAAACCAGAATGTTATGACATCAGTCATGACATTCACACACCTGGTTTTACCAAAAATACATGCCAATAACTAAGCACCTACAGCAGCCGCCTAAGGACCTCCCGTCTCGATAATCCCTGTATCCAATGCCTCCTACCCAAGTAGGCAGATTCGCTGATAGATCGACAATAGATCAATGACATGGTCATCCTCAGCCTGCTCGTTCTCTAAGATCTCCTCATGAGCTAGTCTAGACAGACATCCAGGACCATCCAGTGTCATGAGAGAGTGTGATACGTTAAGAACCATGTCACGTAATCCTCTACATAGTGCCAACTATGGGATACCGACATCATCCGATACTCTTGTAACACCATATGATTCTCCTAATCCTGAAAGACGTCATCGAGGTCCCACCGTACCATGGTGTCGGGAGCAGCCTGAAAGGGAAATCTAGATATCATCTGCACAGTTAAACTGACGGATACACCACTCCGGAAGATACCTGACCATAGTATTCGATCCACAAGCTAGCCACCCAGAGTATATTGAGATCAGATCGAATGGGACAACATCCCTGTAATCATCAAATGGCGTCCATTTGATGTCATCATAGTTAGTGCGATTAAGATACACTCGGTACGACACTACTTGATGGTTCCCTCTATGGAGAACTTACTTGGCAGCCCTTGGCATGTTGTCAGTATAATCCTTATCTTCCTTGTAATCATGAATGCGATGAAAATGAGTTATTATCCAATTCTGCAAAAACAATAACATAATATGTAAGTACAAATTAATCAAAACAAATTAAAGTTAATAGTTGAAAAAAAAGATACTGTGAGGAGTGTGCATAAGCCATTGAGCGCCTTCGACCTCCAATTTGAAGCTTCATTAAACTTCTGGTAGAGATATACCAAAACAATAACCCCCAGTTCCACTCACGAACTGTAGTCAGGTCCATAAAATATCACAGGTAGGTCACATCGGTATAGTGCCCACTTTTGTCCACAAAGACGGACATGCCGATCAAGAACATCAAGTAACACTGCACAACACAGTCTCGGTGATACTGAACAAAAACCTCGTCCTGCTCATGCTCGGTTGCTGCTGCAACAAGGTGCTCCTCATATAGATCCTTAAGATGGGAGAACTTTACATGCGTCCCATTAGTGTCTCTATAGTCCTTAGCTGCCCTGAACGAATCAACTCTCAGATACTCAACCATCCACTCAACCGCCTCAGCTTGTAATATCTTGTGATGGTTAAGTAACCTACCTCTGATAGGTAAGTGGAGCAAGCAAGCTACATCATCAAGTGTGATGATCAACTCCCCAACGGGAAAGTGGAAAGATGAGGTCTCTTTGTGCCACCTCTCAGCAAAAGCCTCCTGCATGCCGTGGCTTATTATGCTGTAACCTGTACAACATAGTTCAGAAAGACCGGATCCAATCACAACATCATGAAACCATTGAGCCCTTGGCATGAACAACTCAAATGTTTTCCGAGAGTGATTCACATGCTTTATAGGAAACTGTTCCTAAAACAAAAAGTAATAATTATTACAATCGTATTTTTGAGTAAAAATTATAAAATGAAAAAGTGGAACCAAAAAAATACATGTCCTTCCCAGACATAGCGAGCGGTATGATCATGGTAGTAAATTAAAAGGGAGGGGTCAAATGGCCCTCTAGGATAGCTCTACTTTGCCTGCTCAGGTAATGGAACATCTTCGGGTACCTCATCCCCCTCAGGCACCGCAAACTCTTCTGGAACCTCTGCCTCATCAGGTGCCTGCTCATGTGCACGAGAGATAGACGCCTGATATAGATGACTCCTTGGTGTAGAAGGGGAAGTTACATCCAATTGCTCCCTTTGTATCCGACTCCGTCCTCGAGGCTGGTTAACCTGCTTGTCAGATTTCTCTCGACGAGCCGAGGCATTCTGGCTTGCCCTGTCTTGTCTCAACCGCCTGCTAGGGTCCTGGTTGTCAGATATATTCTTGAAATAAATAATTATAATTGTTAGGTATTAAAAATGAAATAACTCAGGCAAGAATTCACAAGTGCACTTGCAAAACTGGTATAGGGTGAATTCACAAGTGCACTTGTGAAACCCCCTACGCACAACCATTTTCAAAACCTAATAGCTTCTTTCCCTTAACACCCTGTTGTACCCTAAAATTTACCCTCCCACTTTATTCAAGACATTCTTCTAAGATTCTCAAATACTAAAGGATTCTTAAGAGTTGATCAGACAAACTCACCTCCTAAGCAATGGGTATATAACTAGGGTTTGGCGCTTCTCAAAGAAGATTAGGTTGCAAGGGTCTCAAATGACTTTCATGGTTCATCATAGATCCTCAACAATTCTTATGTCAAGTTTCAAGTCTTGTATCATAAGTTTGCCCTATCAATGGCTCAAATGATTGAAAATCAACTAGATTGAGTAAAAAGTTAACTGTGGTCAATATACAGTCAAACTTCAACATCTTGAAATAATTACATGGCTCAAGACATTTCCAAAGATGCAAATGATTGATAGTTGAAAATTTGAATCAATTGATGAAAAGTTAACAGTCACTCAAAAGTCAAACTTTGACTTTTTGGTCAACATTGAAATTCAAAAATCAAGAATCATAAAAAAATTCAAAACTATCAAACTTGATCATCAAGAATAAAAAAGTCAACAAAAGTCAAAAGTCGAGATTTTCAAACACTTAGAAAAAATTCAAGGGTTTTGTACCTAAAACACCCAAACTTAACAAGCAAGTTTCCTCAAGATACAAGTTGATTCAAGGAAAACTTTCAACATGTAAGTTATAGGGATTGATGAATTCTACAAATTTATTAATGTGGGGTGATCCTCAAAAAGTGCTTAATTTAAGAGATGTGAGCCCATGAAGTTATGATGTTTTTATCCAACACTAAGAAAAATTTTCAACAAGTTTTAATCAGTTTTTTGTCCCAAATTCATTGCCATTTTTCACCAAGATCCCATTTGATTTAGCCAAAGTGATCAACATGAAAGTTGTAGACAATGTTTCAAGCTTTCTAAAATGTCCAAGATCATAAAAAGGTCATGCTTGAGCTAGAAGTTTCGAAGAGATGAAGTTGGGTATCTAAGGTTGCATTATAGGTCATTTTTGTGACAAGTTCATAACCAAATCTTCAAGCCATGCTGCATAATCTCACTTTACAGGCCTCTAACCTCCAAATATTGCTATAATCAGAATATTACACAAGCTTTTAAGCTATGGTCCATTTTATTCAAGCATTGTCAATGCATCATTCCATTAATGACACAAAGTTAACTCTTCCATTTTGGAAAAGCATGCTTTATGCAAAGTCCACTCTCCTTGAGCCTCTCAATTATTTCTTCTGCATACACACAATGTCAAAGCAAGAAGCAACCATCTACAACCTGCAAAGCACCCCTAAAATCAGTCCATGCTCACATTGGAACCATAATGCTCATGTACCTTCACTTACAATCCAACCAAGCCATAACTCCATAACTTGCAAACCTGATCAGCCCTTGCCCTCAAACCTTTTCTCTATAAATAGAGAGACCATTTTCAAGCCAAAGCATGAAGGGACAAGCCCTCAAACACTCTCAAACTCAGAATTAAAAAATTCCATTGTTGCACATTTGAAGCTTCAAACACCCAACTTCAAATCCACTCGTGCGTTTTCCTCTTTTATCATTCAAATACCTTTTATCCATCAAATAGAAGTGGTCCAAACACTCTTGGAACAAGTGTAACACCTCCACCATCATTGTTCAAACCTCACTTTACACCTATGCAACTTGACTTGTCCAAAAGAATTGAGGCACTCTCAATCCAAGGTAGGCGTTGCAAAAGCTTCCTGGGAGTTTAGTGAAGCTATCCAGATCATCCCAACACCTCTAGAAGTGCTCTAACTTCAAACTCGATTCTCACTTCAGAGGTAAGTTTCTCTAACTTTGAAATCCTTACACACACATCATTTGCTTTCAATTTCAAAAGATAAAATATAGATATGATTGCCCTGAAACTAATCATGTCCTTAGTTTTCATTTATGTTGACTATGTGATGAGAATTTTGGAATTAAAGTTTCTGAAATATTAGGTTTCAGTTTGGTACCAAGAAAAATTCGCTCCAGCCTTTAACTTATAGCTTTCAAAAGTTACATGGTTGAATTTGTGGTGAAAAATCAAGCAACTTTAATGTTTACATTTTTTAAAATAGTTGAGAAATGAGAGTTTTATAGATTTAAAAATGGTGTTGTTGTTGGTCTGTTCGCGTGCGAGGAAGAAGATGAAGTTCATTTTTGAAAACTTGTTTATTTTATATTTAATGATTGTTGTTTTACAACCGGATGTAACAGCCACCTGAGTGACAGCACACGCGTGTTTCAGTCATAACTATTCCTGGTCCTGGGTTCGATCCAGGCGTGAGGCATTTTATTTTTCTAACATCTTCATTGCAGATCCAGTGTGAACCAAATATACACGCTCATCATGTACCCCTCATCAACACCATCATATCTCATAACTCCAAGATCTAGCGCTTCAGAAAGCCACGCCCATGGTGCACCCCATTGAGTTGTCCATACTGAACCTTATAATGCCTGGACTCTCCTTTGTTTGGGCCTAACATTTTTGCTTTCTAACACCCCCCATTTCACTTATACTGCAGGCCCATTTATATTTTCTTTTTTGTTTTAACTAATTTCTTTTTCTTTTTTAATCATTTATTATTTAATCAGAAAAAATTATAAAATCATAAAAAATTAGATTTAGGTTTTTAATTAATTAATTTAATTTTTGATAATTAAAAATTAATTAAATTTAATCACTTTGATTTTACTTTATTAATTAATTAGAATTAGGTTTTATACTTCATTTATTTTTCTAAACAAAAAACACAAAAAATATTTTCTAAATACTTAGAATTCTTTAGATTTTAATTAATTAATTTAGTTTTTGATAATAAATATTAAATCATACATTATTTTATTTTAAATAAATAAATTATAAATTAAATTAGAATTAGGTCTAATTTTTTATTTCACATTTTAAATATTTTCTAAACAAAGAAACAATAAAATATTTTCTTTAAAATACTTAGAATTTTTAGGGTTTTTTTTCATCTTTTCTATCTCCGCGCATTTGTTTTTTTCCGCATTAATACAATTATGTAACTGTCAAAAGCTTGTAATAGATAAATTAGGGTTTACTGCTTTTTTCATCCCCATTCACAAATTTGTACCCCCATTCCCGAAGCCTTGTAATAGGGTAAAATATTTAATTTTCGCAATTTACTGCTTTCTTTATTACTGTTAGTAATTATGGTTTGTATGGCAAGATTAAAATCAACTGTTAGATAACCTAATCTCAAAGACAAAGACTTAAAATTAAAACACTTCGCACACACGCACCTCTTGGGTTACCCTCACTCGTTGCCTCAGATAAAATAGTCATGTCCCTCGAACGTGAGATGCTTTAGCAAAGACCCTCAGTTTAAAAGATTGTAGTCCCTCGATGACCCTTCGATGCTGCCTTCGGTAAACGATCTTAGTCCCTTACAAAAATTGCTAAAACATCCTACAAGTTGCATTCTATGATTGTACGATGACCCACGCCTATCCCTCACGTCCAATGATAGGACTTCTTACTAACTAATGGTAGGATACCATTATCTAAAGGAGGAGGAAAAGAATAAAGACTTTTTGAGTAGGTAGATCGCTTGTAATCGCTTACTCACAAACTAAAACAATCTTCACACCTCACACTTTTGAAACAACTACTCTCAAAACACATTATAAACACTCTTGAGGATTAATACAAGGGTTATTATAAAGCAAACTTCTTTACATTGGAATTTTTCAAAACACTTTCTAAAACAACACTTTCTTTCACAAATATTTTCAAAACAAACATTTTGTATACATTCTCAACAATACGAGAATCATTATAAAATTGCTGCACTTAGGTATTTTCAAAATATTTGCAAACATACACAAAACACAAAGCATTTTCAAAGTGAGCTAGCAATTAAGAGCCCGTAGATAACTACGGATGAAAAGGGTGCTAACACCTTCCCTTTTCATAACCTACCCCCTTACTCAGAAAACTCTCAAAAGGTCTTTCCAGTTCTTTTCACCCTTTCCTTTATTGGATAAAAGAAAAGTAGGTGAAAACTCTTACTATCCACAACATTTGCGATAAAATGCAAAACCCAAGTCAGTTCTCCCATCGTATTACAGAACTGGCGACTCTACTGGGGAGATCTAAACTAAAAGCGGGGTTACCTTAAGATCTAGATCATTTTCATTGCTTTACTTGTTTGCCTTGTTTGCTTTACATTTCAGAATATGTTTGGGTTTATTTCTTGCACAAATCCTATACTCGGATCTGGGGGCATTTTAAGTAAGTAGCGATAGATCGTGAAAATTGTATGGTGTATACTAATATGGTTGAAATGATGGCTACATTAGTGCGATACATTGGTTGGTGCCGGTGTCCCTTGAGTAAGTCAAGGAGAATGTTGGGCTGCCACATGGTGTCATAAGCACTAACTGACCGTAGAACCTTAGTTGATACAACTTAGCCATTATAAAGTAGTGATATGGATGGCTTTGGTGTAGACTGAAGTTGGTTGATACTCGATGCTACACTCATTGATATTGGACTTTCGGGATATTTCGATCGCAATTTAGATGCTTGTGTTGAAACAATGCCTGAGAGAAAGATCAGTGATATTGAGATTCCCAGAACCCAGTTACTTCTTTTAGGACAGGTTGAGCCAACTAAAACTTCAAGAGGGTACTTACCTACAAACTCCATGCAAGCTTAAACCTAAGGCCTTGTGTTTTTTTTTGTGTTTGATTAATTGTTCGAACATGACATCATAACATCATGACATCATACCATATCATTTTCACTAACCGTTTCAAGGACCTAGGGATTTATCTTTGTTATGTTTTATAGGTTATGGCCTCTGCTCGCAGAAATAGTATCAATTTTGTAAGGATACCTTCTCAACTTAAATAGTTAGTCTCAAGGGTTCCTGAAAGTTCTCCATTCATCAAAAGGCATGGTAGACTCCTTAGTTTAGTTACCTCGGGTTTTGAAGAAGATATGATGAGTGTTCTATTCCAGTTCTTTGACCCTGCACATCACTTCTTATCCTTTCCCTATTATCAGTTGGTACCCGCAATAGAGGAGTTTTCTCAATTACTGGGAGTTCTTGTTCTCAATCAAATACCTTTCTCAGTTTAGATAAAGATCCACAACCTAAAGAAATTGCAGCAGCCTTACACCTGAAGTGGTCCGACATTGTATCTAATAGGGAAAAAATAAGTGGAGTCAAGGGTTTTCTAGATAAAGTTCTGTTAGAGAAGGCTCGACTGTTTTTGGATTCAATGAGTTTTCAAGCTTTCGAAGAAATCTTGGCGTTGTTGATCTATGGTTTGGTGCTTTTCCCTAATACAGACCAACTCATAGATGTGAATGTTGTCAAAATTTTCCTCACTCATAACCATATGCCTACTGTTATACCCCAATTTTCCCCCTAAGATACCTCATCATACTCTGTACATCTCACACATAGTGTTGGCCCCATGGTCACAGGATCGAAGAGTTTGGCATTAGGGTTGTTCTATATGGACTAAGGTTGTTACATTCTTCATGTTGATTCAACTGGTGCTCTTATCATTCTTGGTATGAGATTAGAGTTTTAGATCTCAAGCAACATAAGCGTCTTCGCTAGCAGGGTTCCTCGAGATATAAGGTTTACTTCACCAGAGTTTCTTCAAGGAACAAAGGCATTAGGGTTGAACTCATCCAAAGAATTAGAGTTTCTCCTATGTTATGCTTAAGCCCGGTATTAGATCTTCAGCAAAAGTTTGTCATGCTAGGCTTCGTCCTCAAGGCCACAAGGGTCATCATTCTCTCTATTATAGGCTCATCGACATTTAAGTTTTCTCCTAACTGCTAGTTGTAGCGGTAGAAATGTTCAAGACTAAGCCATTGGATTGACTAGACTTTATACAGATAAAAAAAAATCGCCACTGCGCTTTATTGTTTCCAAAGGAATGGGAAAAGAGCGAATAACCCAAAAAGAGGGGGGGGGAATTCAAGGTAAGGGGGTTGGATATGCAAAGGGAAGGTATTAGCACCCTAAACATCTACGGTACTCCGCAGGAACCTCTTTGTAAAATCTGTATATTTTGGCTATAAAAATGTGTTGTATATAAAAAGGATGGTGGAGGTGAGAAAAGAGGTATTTTTTATGATTTTTGCACCCGCCGCGGTTGCAAACCTTTAGTGCCTACGTACCACCTTTCGTGCAATAGGGGATCAGGGTACACGTAGTTCCTCTTTTAAAAATTTGAAACACAAGTGTGTTGGTTAATTTTAAGAGATAAGACATCATCGTCATTGTCCGTGTGGAAAACATACTTACTACCCACAATCACGAGAAAAGAGAATTTGCATCATCTCGAAGTGGAGGATATGGCTTGGATTTTAAAATCAACAATGCCTCACTCAACACCCAAGTGGAAAATATCTCACTTCACTACATATTGTAGAAGTATAGTTGTTTGCATCACTACAAGGATTAACAAGAGCCTAATCTTTTAAGAAAAAGCTTAAAGGTAAAAGCCAAAGTGGCAAAATGGTTTGAAATGAGATTGGTTGACTTTTAGTCTTCTCACAAAAAAAAGTGTCAAAGTATTATTAAATTGATTGAAGTTTATTTATGAAGATGATTTTGAAAATGCATGGACATAAGTCCAAGTTTATTATGAAAGCGTCTGAAGTTTTAGAAACAAGAATAGTTTTCAAAAGGAGGGAGAGGATTCTTGAAATTAAAGAAGATGGGAGGAGAAGAAGAGACTATCCTAAAGCATAAGGTAAAAGCTAAGGATAAAGACCATCTAACCGACAAGAAGCCAAAACTTGACATTATGAGCAAAGATAGAATTCCCATTCCTTGGATTGAAACCAAGCAATCAAGATACTAGACCTCTTGAGAGAGCCAAACTTCAAGTGTATTAAGTCTTCACAAAAATTAGGCAGAGTAACGGCTGTATACGAGTGAATTCCAGATTACAAACAGAGAATATAATCACAAAAAACCTGCACACAAAAACAAACAAACAACCCAATGTCTTGAGGTAAACCTCAAGAACTCCAAACAAAATAATCAGATGAGATCACAAGGTATCCAAGATAGGCCAAGGTTTCTAATCCTAAGTCCAAGAAAAAGTCCACTGCTCCATCATGCCAAGGATAGTAACCAAATAGTCCAAGTGCCATTAAAGATTTTTTTAGGGTTTATGTTGATTATTAAGTATCTTAAGAAAGGAAAAGAAAAGCTCAAGTTTGAGCAAAGTAAAAATGGCAAGAAAATAGATGCTCAAATGAGCAAAGATAAAAATGGCATGGAATGTAAAATGCTAAAAAATAAATAGTGCATAAAGCATAAAAAATAAAAGCATAAAATAAAACAAGTTAATAATTAGTGGTTAGTTGGATGACCATCTTGAAACTTGCATTTGGAACTCATTAGAGGATTGGTAGAACCAAAGCCTCCACACAACAAGTTGCATTTGCTTTTTGTTAAGTATATCATCCATTTGGAATTCTCACAAGTACCATTTAATGATCAACGATGTTTAAGTGATTCGCGTTGACCAAAGGTGTTGTAGACCCATTAGAGGATTGGTAGAACCAAAGCCTCCACACAATGAATCTCAAGGTTATTGGATCAAAGAGATCAAATTAACATACTTGGGCTTGCAATCATAAGTTTGGGCCACGAATGATCATTTATTCGAATCGGGACAAAATTTAGCGCTATGTTAAGCAATCGTAAGTGGACTTATATAGAAGCCGCACCTATTTTGAGGCCGGTCAATAATAATCTATGCACCATTTGTTTTGAGACATGATATAGAGATCATGCTCCAACAATATTTAGTGCAAGGAGAAGGGGATAAGATGAAAAGGAATTAGGGTAAAAAAGAAAACCACATTTGAATTAATATTTAATCGAACTATTATTAAAATCATTCATCTATTTTTGTGGAGTTAAACTCAATACCATGGATCCAATGATGTTAATAAAGCCATGACAAAAAAAATCAACCTAAGACAGCCAGAAAATATTCACAAAATAATAATATAATTAATATGTTCAATCAAGGGTTTAAAAATGTTTTAAAAAAAGAAAATAATGAAGAAAATGCCAATTATATTCAAATTAATCAAGAAATGAAAAATTAAACCATAGAAAAATCAGAAATGTATCCAAATATTTTTATAAAAAATTTAGTAATTTTTAAAAGTCAAAAAATATTTTTAAACTATTTAAAATTTCTAGAACAACATAAAATAGTAAACCTCAACATAAAATTCCATAAAAATTTCAAAAAGTCAAAAATATGTAAAATAATGTTTATGAATTTTTTCAGAATTAAAAAATGTTAGAAAGTATTTTTTAAGTAATTAAAAGAAAGAAAATAATACAAAAAAATATAAAAAAATACCAAATGTTAAAATAAAAATGTAAAAAAATATTCATGAGATTAGAAATAATTCAAAGTATTTTTTGTGAACTTTTCATAATTTTTGGATAAAAAATAAAAGAGTTATGAATTTTTGAAAATTTAATCAAATAAAATATAAAATCAGAAAATAAAATAAAACCAAAAAGATGTGGACCATCAGATCAAAGTCAAAACGCGTTAGTAAGCTAATCCAATGGACCAGACGCGCTGTGCTTGATATGGACCTTAGTGAAACACACATGTAATCAGAAAAAGGGCAACCAATGAAATTAAAACGCTTGGCACGCTATCATTGGCTGAGACGAGACATGTCATCGTCTTCAACCTCCAGAAACCCTGCAGTGGGGATTTCGTGAGATCCTTCAAATGGAAAAAATAGGATCCCTGGCTAGCATCGTTGAACTCGTCTCTTCAACACGATTCTAACACAACCATCGCGCCAAATTTATGTAAAGTATGGAGAGAGATATGAATCAAAACACAGAAAAATAGCGAGCACCTTCAATTTGAGATTTCTCTCTCAATTCTCAATGGATTTAAAAATTATAAGCAGCATTAGAATCAGACAAAGGAGTAGAACACATTAGTGCTTGATTTAGATCCAATTGGTGGATAATTCTACCTTTTCAAAGTTCAAGTAAGAAGCTCTGAAACTGGACTTCTGTAGCTTGGAATATGGGTCATTTTGATTGGTTTAAGTGCTGGAGAGTTTGTATGATGTTCAAGGATGATGAATGCACAAACAATTTTGGAAAAGGAAGCTTAAATTTCAAAAACTGAATTCAACAAAAGTGGGTTCGTGTGAGGTTTTGGCAGGGTGTTCTTGGCTCTCTAAGCTTGGGAAATTGAATGGGGGATCACCCTCTATTTATAGGGAAGTGAATGGGAATTAAAATTTAAAGAAACAAGGAAGTTTGGAGGGAAATTGAGCAAGGGTCGAGCACGAGTGAAGTGTGACTTCATTTCCATCAAAACTCAGCCAAACCTTGCGTTTTGGGGTGCTAATCACTTCTATAAAGTTTGCTAATCAAGTTTAAATCAAAAACACGCACAAATCTTGTGTTTAGAAGTCACATTATGGATTTCAAAATTCTGACTTTGTGAAAAATTCAGTTTCAAGTTACCAAATTCAAATCTATGGCATTTCCACCTCAAGAGGTCTTAGAGCATAATTCTTGATGCTTTGGAAAGATGAGGTTGCAAGCTTTGCAATGTAAAATAATGGAATCAAATGGATGCTTGAGCTGAAATTTACATGGAGTCAAAGTTGAAGAAAAAAGAGTTGACTTTCCATACTTAGAAAAATTTCAAACTCTTCCTTAAAAATGACCTATAATATCTTGCATCCAAACATGGCCTTCCACTTGGAATTTGCTTTTGACCAAAAAAGATGGAATGAAGTAGACCTCTTGAATGACATTTTTAAATTTGAACCACTCAAAATATCCAAAAATTGAGCAAGTTATGACTTGTTGAAGTTGGCCAAAAATCATGAAATGACCTATAATCTTTTGCATTCTTAAGGCAACTTCCATCCATTTTCTCACTTTGCAGATAAAAGAAGGCTTGAAGTACACATCCTTAAGATCATCATGGAAAAATAATGGGCTTAAAGTGATAAAAATTGACCAAGTTATGACCATTTGAAGTCACACATGGAAAATTGGGGATTCATCTGGATGACTTGTATTCTTTCTTCTTCACTAAGTTCCTTCCACATGAAAACTCCTTGGAACTTTTGAAGTGATTTGTTGGTAACTCTTTGAAGATAAGAATGTTTTTGGAATCACTCAAAAATGCCAAAATATGATCAAGATATTCCCCTTTGAAGTCCAAAACCCTAGCCTCTAGATCAAGAGAAAGCTTGGTGGAACTTTGCCAAGTTTGAACAAACTTTTTGTGCCAATACTCTTCTTTTGTGAATAGAATTTGTTGAGGATGATGATGAGGACTCATGGACACAAAAACTACTTCCATACTAATTTCAAAACAACTTTATTGGTGAGGTTTGAATCTCTCAAGTTTTGACTAGGGCATGGAAATAAACTCATGAACCCATGATACAACTTGCTAATCCTCATTGCCTTTACCTACATTATTAATAAGTAAGACAAACCAATATTGTATTTGTTAATTTAGAGAGAAAATCAAAGAAAAATATCCATGATCACCAAAGAAAACAAGTCAAGGTGCTTGGTAACTACTCAAAGAGCAAAGCTAAAGATAGGGAGAAAAACCAAAAGCCCTAATGTGATTTTGTGGTGATTGAAACAATATGGTATGATGAAGGGATCTTAGGGGCAAAAATTGGGGTACAACAGCTGCCCTTATTTAAGTTTCTTCTATCCGGAGATACGAAGGTTAAAAATCTTCGTGTCGACGTGATCGAAGACACTTAAATATAAAACAAACCCTGTTTTTGGCCCTAAGATGCCATGCAAACATTTATGCATATGAATGCATATGAATGGAACAAAAGAGACGCAAAGTAGCATTGGGGATGCAACATGAAATGTAGCAACAAAAGTGCAATCCCACCAGGAAAATAAATCACTGGTAAACCACAAAAAAAGAATCAGAGAGGAGGATAACAAGCATCGACGTTCACTGCCGATGTACTACCAACATTCACTGAAGATAGCAAAAAGGTAAGAAACACAGACGTTCACTGCCGATGTACTACCAACGTTCACTGAAGGTAGAAAGAGAAAATATATCATATCACCGCCATTCATTGACGATGAACTATCAATGTTCACTGAAGATAGCAAAAAGATAACAAACACCAACGTTCACTGCCGATGTACTACAAACGTTCATTGAAGGTAGAAACAGAAAACATATCATATCACCGCTGTTCATTGACGATGACCTATCAGCATTCACTGAAGATAGCAAAAAGATAAGAAACACCGATGTTCACTTCCGATGTACTACCAACATTCACTGAAGGTAGAAAGAGAAAACATATCATATCACCTCCGTTCACTGGAGATGAACTATCAACGTTCACTGAAGATAGAAAAAATATAAGAAACACCGACGTTCACTTCCGATGTACTACCAACATTCACTGAAGGTGGAAAGATAAAATATATCATATCACTGCCCTTCACTGACGATGAACTATCAACGTTCACTGAAGATAGAAAAAAGATAACAAACACTGACGTTCACTGCCGATGTACTACCAACATTCACTGAAGGTAGAAAGAGAAAATATATTAAGTTTCCCCAAGATTCTGGTGTTTTTCCAAGAACAGGTCTCAACCTCTTCTTTAACCAAGGAAATCTGCCTGGAAAGGGTAATACGTAATCTGTCCCAAATAAAGAGACTTCCACTTATTGTCTAGCGGAATTTCAAAGAGAAATGACTTCCTGGGAATAACAATATGACATCTCGGGGGCATGCCACGATATTCCTGCTGAGGAGATAAAGTCTTCTTGTGCAAAATAAATGCACGCACCAAAACTCAAAGTTTTCAGAGATCCATAAATCCAATTCAGAAATAAACTGGAGCAAGACGGCCAGTGCAGATACATCCTTTGAGAAATAAACTCAAGAGGGAAAACCAAATTCAACTAAGCAAAGTGCGCTGCAGGAAAAGTCAGAACACAATGTCAATGAATGATGATTTTTTAGCAATGCAGGATGTATGTATGAATGTATGACTGCCATTGTGCATATGCTAGTAAAAAGGATACATAATCAGTGCAGACAAACAAAACCGCCTCAGGTACTAGCAACATGGGCTAAACTTCAACCAGAAAGATCAATCCAAGAAAGGTAAAAAGCAATTGCGGAAACCAAACCCATTGCCTGCCTTAACTTTACTGAGGAGAAACATAATCCGGATGTAGCCAAATCAAACAAATATCGGGATAGAATATCCTTCTTCCGGTTTCATCAGAGAAAACAGTTTTCTCAAAAGCAACATGCATACTAGAGATTGCGAGACCAGCCTCAAATAAAGCAGACTGACGCTGACACAACCGAACTTCATTGGGGGATTCAAGCCTAACTCCCTGGAGAAAACTTTCATCACGAGTGCTCATTACAAACAAGAGATGCCCTGGGATAACCTTCCTGGGAAATCAAGAAGTCAATATTAATACCAAAACTGCAAAAAGAGCGACATCTCCGTACACTGAGGAAATAAAACCTTTCATAATATGAGGAAAAACTTCGCTGGGGAAACTGGGACAGAGGCTTCTGATCACGCAAACCCGAAAAAATGAACCAAGACTTGACTGGGGATAACGGGATCACAAACCCAATAATGTACCTTGCACCTACTGACATAGTCTTTAACAATTTGAGAAACACAAAGATTGCGCACCTACCAGCAAGATGATCTGAGAAAACTTTCATGAAGGGAGTAAATCTTCTTAAAACAACCGGAGTTTGTTCATTCTTGGGACCACCATTCTTGTTGTCATTGTTTCATCACAAATCCCAAAGTAAATTGATTTGTAAAGATCTCTCTTCTTTTTGAAAAGTTAATTTTGCTTTTTAATCCTTTTGCTTTAACAATTATTATCAGTAATAAATGATGTCTTTGTAAGCTAAATAAAAATAAGAACACAAAAAGTTGGGCAAAATCTCGAATTTCATTAATAGAATGGCAGTCTACGAATGGCGAGACTTCATGGATGATTACAAAGTTTGGGAAATGGTAATACATAATGGAAAAGATACATTGAGATACAATGACCACTATCCCCCTAACAACTTTTGAAATCCTGAGCAACAACTTTTGTTGAAGTATGGTGAGGATCCGAGAAGATTGTTGCTTCAATGATCAAGTCTTGTCTGACGTAGTTACTTGCCAAGAAAATCCTTAACTTTTGCCTAAGCTACCCTCGCGGGTTTTCAACTTAGCGGGAAATTTATTCTGTTTATGTCTCTAATTTTTGCCTAGACCGCCCTTTCGGGTTTTCGGCCTACCGAGACGCTCCTTTTTGCCTAAGCCGCCCTTTCGGGTTTTCAACTTAGTGAGCTATTCTTTTATTTCTTTAGGCAAAGTATTTCTTGACTGCATCAGCATTCATGGGACGTGGGAACTCTTTGACATCCATAGTTTCAAAAATTAATGCACCACCAGAGAAGGCTTTATTGACAACATACGGGCCTTCAAAATTGGGAGTCCACTTGCCCCTAGAATTAGTGTTGAAAGACATGATCTTCCTGAGCACGAGGTCGCCTTCTCTGAATTCACGAGGTTTGACCTTTTTGTCAAATGCTTTCTTCATTCTTTTATGATATAACTGCCCATGACATAAAGCTGTCATTCTCTTCTCTTCAATCAAATTCAATTGGTCAAACCTGTTCTGAACCCATTCAGCCTCTGTCAATTTGGCTTCCATTATCACACGCAACGAGGGAATATCCACCTCGACAAGGAGTACAACTTCTATTCCATACACTAGATAAAACGGGGTTGCTCCTGTTGAAGTGAGAACAAATGTTCGATATCCATGTAGAGCAAAAGAGAGAATTTCATGCCAATCCTTATAAGTGACAACCATTTTCTGGATGATCTTCTTGATATTCTTATTAGCAGCTTCAACAGCCCCATTCATCTTTGGCCTGTATGGAGATGAATTATGATGGACAATCTTGAATTCTTCCCACAGTTCAGTCATCATCTTATTGTTCAAATTCGAGCCGTTGTCAGTGATGATTCTGCTCGACACACCATACCGGTATATAAGATCATTCTTAATGAAGCGCACCACCACCTTCTTAGTAACATTGGCATATGAGGCAGCGTCTACCCATTTGGTAAAGTAGTCAATTGCTACCAAGATAAAATGGTGTCCATTCGAAGCTTTGGGTTCTATCTTCCCGATCATGTCAATATCCCACATAGAGAAAGGCCACGGGGAGGAAATCACATTGAGAAGTTTCGAAGGTACATGGATCTTATCTGTGTAAATCTGGAATTTATGGCACATCTTTGCAAATTTGTAACAATCAGATTCCATTGTAAACCAATAATAACCTGCCCTTAGCATCCTTTTAGCCATTGAATGTCCATTAGCATGAGTGCCGAATGAACCTTCATGGATCTCATGCATCAACATGTATGCTTCGTGTCTATCCACGCATCTGAGCAAGACCATGTCAAAATTTCTCTTGTATAACACATTTTCACTGAGGAAGAAACTGCCTGCCAATCTTCTCAGTGTCTTTCTATCTTTCTTTGACGCACCAAATGGGTATTCCCGAGTCTGAAGAAAATGCTTGATATCATAATACTAAGGTTTTTCATCTGCTACCTCCTCTGTCGTAAACACATGAGCGGGCCTATCCAGTCGTCGAACTGTAATTTGGGGTATATCATTCCAAGCATTTACTTGGTACATGGAAGCCAGAGTTGCAAGAGCATCTGCCATTTGATTTTCATCCCTAGGAATGTGATGGAATTCAACTCTATTGAAGAAGGGTAGCAATCTTCTAGCATAATACTTGTAAGGGATCAAGCCAGGGTGACGAGTGTCCCATTCTCCTTTAATCTGATTTATTACCAAGGTTGAATCACCCTAAACATCTAGAACTTTAATTCTGAGATCAATAGCTTCCTCAAGACCCATGATGCAAGCCTTATATTCTGCCATATTATTAGTGCAATTAAATGTTAACCTTGCAGTAAAAGGAATGTGCGATCCATGAGGGGTAACAATCACAACACCAATTCCTTTACCATAAGCATTCAGAGCTCCATCAAATATCATACTCCAACGAGGTTCAGGGTCGGGGCCCTCCTCGGGAAATGGCTCATCACAATCTTTCACTTTTAGGAACATCACATCCTCATCGGGGAATTCATATTCTGCAGACTGATGATCTTCCACCGGCTGGTGAGCAAGGTAATATGCCAACACACTACTTTTAATAGCCTTTTCAGTGCGATATTAGATATCATATTCAGATAACAACATCTGCCAGCGGGCAATTCTCCCAGTAAGAGCAGGCTTTTCAAAAATATACTTGATTGGATCCATTTTGGAGATCAACTAAGTAGTATGATTCAACATATACTGCCGCAAACGCTTTGCCGCCCAGGCCAAAGCACAACATGTTTTTTCTAGCATAGAATACCGTGACTCACAATCAGTGAGCTTTTTGCTGAGATAATAAATGGCAAACTCTTTCTTGTTTCGTCCTGTTGTCCCAGAATACAACCCATGGATTTATCCAACACTGTTAGATACATAATCAACGATCTTCTTTCTACGGGAGGGAGCAAGATAGGAGGTTCAAGCAGATATTCTTTAATACTTTCAAATGCCCTTTGGCAGTCGTCCATCCACACACAACCTTGATCTTTCTTTAATAACTTAAAGATCGGTTCACACGTTGTAGTCATGTGGGAAATAAATCTGGAGATATAATTCAAACGCCCGAGGAAACCCCTGACTTACTTTTCAGTTCTTGGTGCTGGCATTTCTTGAATTTCTTTGACTTTGTCAGGGTCAACTTTAATTCATTTCTGGCTAACAATAAAACCCAATAATTTCCCCGATCTAACTCCGAAGGTGCATTTATTTAGATTCATGCGGAGACAATATTTCCTCAAACGCTGAAACAACTTCAACAAATCTTCTATATGCCCTTCTTCAGTTTGGTATTTGGAAATCATATCATCAACATATACTTCGATTTCTTTGTGCATTAGATCATGGAATAGGGTTGTCATAGCCCTCTGGTACGTTGCACCAGCGTTCTTCAACCTGAAGGGCATCACTCTATAACAGAATGTTCCCCAGGGTGTGATAAACGTTGTTTTTTCCATGTCCTCTAGAGCCATTCTTATTTGATTATACCCGGAAAATCCGTCCATGAACGAGAATACCTTGAATTTTGCTGTGCTATCCACTAACATGTCAATGCGAGGCAATGGAAAATCATCTTTTGGACTAGCTTTATTTAGATCTCTGTAATCTACGCACATGCGAACTTTTCCGTCTTTTTCGATACTGGGACAATATTGGCAATCCATTAAGGATACACTGATGTCACAAGAAAACCAGCATTAATCTGCTTTAGGACCTCCTCTTTGATCTTTACTGCCATATCCAGGTGGGTTCTTCTCAACTTTTGTTTAACTGGCGGACACTCTGGCTTCAACGACAAACGATGCTCGACAATGTCTGTATCTAGACCAGGCATATCTTGATAAGACCAAGCAAAAATATCCATATATTCTTTCAATAGCTCAATCAACCCTCTCTTTACATCAGGATGCAACGATGCTCCAATCTTGACTTCCTTCGGATCTTCTTCTGAACCCAAATTAACCACTTCCAAAGGCTCTTTATATGGCTGAATGGTATTTTCCTCATGCTCAAGCAACCGTGAGACCTCTTCTGGAATCTCATCATAATCTTCTTCTTTATCCCCAAACACAAGACATTCAAAGTTGGGAGAGGGTGCAAGGTCATTGTATTCAACAAGTTTTTTAATTAATCTGCACATGTGATTTATGATTGTTTTTAGAAACTGACACATATAACAAATGATCGTATAGATTAATTTTCAGTTATTATTTATTTTGAAAGATTTTTTTATTATTATTACCATTTCCCAGGAAAAAGCAGAAAATAAAAGACATAATTGGGAAGCAAAGACAACTTTTATTAATGATCTTAACAGTTATAGCAAACAGATAAGCCCTACAACATCAATACTTCCACCTTGGGCGTAGTGAAAGCTTTTCAAAAAGAAAAAAACAGATTAACAAAACAAGTTACTTTGAAACATGTATGCAAGAAGGAATATCAATGGTGACCCAGTTCTGAACTCAGACTCCATGCGTCACATAATTCGGCACTTCCTGCTCTGCTTCATCCTCTTCAACAACATTAATTCCAAAACTAATCGGATGGAGGTAGCTTCCGCTGCGAAAAACATCATGATAAATGTTCACAGAAGACTTTAACTTCAAACTTTCGCCTTTGCCATTCCTCGAAGAGAAACCCAAACCAGCTCTGTTCTTGTTCACGGGTGGTTCCACAAGTCGTCCCCAAACTGCGTTATGACCATTGCTAACAACCTGCTGCGCGTCCTTCAGCGAAACCACAAAGTTCTCATTCTTCCTTATGTTGTCAATGGATAGGGTTTGGAACTGGGTCCCAACAGCAGCCTCATCCGCTTCTATAATACTGAAAGAGGATAAATGGGATATCAACAACGCCTGCTCCCCATTTATGATCACTACCTTCCCTTCACGCATAAATTTTAGCTTCTGATGCAAAGTTGAAGTGACAGCCCCTGCTTCGTGTATCCATGGCCGTCCTAGCAAATAACTATACGCGTGAATAATGTCCATAACCTGGAAGGTTATCAAGAACAAATGTGGTCCTATAAGGATGGGCAAGTCCACTTCACCGATGACAGATTTCCTCGACCCATCAAAAGCCTTCACAATGATGCCACTCGGGCGCATAGGTGTTCCCTGATACTTTAACTTCATGAGAGTACTTCTCGGTATAACATTCAACACAGATCCATTATCAATTAGCACATTGGATAGCGAGTCATTCTTGCAGTTCATAGATATGTGGAGGGCCAGGTTGTGATTCCTCCCTTTATCTGGTAACTCATCATCGTAGAAACTCAAGTTGTTACATGACGTAATGTTTCCAATTACGTTGCTGAATTGATCTAACGACATGTCATTCTCCACAAAAGCTTGGTCTAGTACTCTCATCAGTGATTCTCTATGAGCGGAGGAATTCATCAATAAAGCTAAGATGGATATCTTTGAAGGAGTCTGCCATAGCTGATCTATAATTTTGTAGTCGCTCATTTTAATTACCTTCAAGATATCATCCACTTCTTTCTCCAATGTAGCTCCACTAGTCTCTCCTGCAACCTTCTTAGTCTCATCGTTCTTAGAAATTTTCTTTCCAGCAACAACGTCTCTTCGAATAACCGGCGCAAACACACGACCACTACGGGTCACCCTGCTATTATCAGCTATATTTCCAACATCTGGCATTGGCTGGATGGGAACTTCCACCCCATCTTCCAAGATTGTAGCGTTGTATTTGTAAGGCACATCCTTTTCTTATTTATAGGGAACAGGTCTTGGCAGACTAATTACCAATGGGGTAACAACTGGTTTGCTATGGTACTCCACCTCAAGGTGAGCGGGTGCACCAAAACAAGGTACAATGATATTTACACCTTCCTCGACACAATCAGCCCTCAAAAGACCAATTCCAACAAACAAATCTTCGTCTGAAGAGAAATACTCATCCGCAGAGGCATATTCTTCCTCTGACTCTTCTCCCATCAAACAAACTTCAACCATATCGATCTCGTGATAATCATCTCTCTGACCTGTGATCTTGATAGTCCCATTGTCTAACAGCAATTGAACACCCTCTCTCACAATAGAACATCCTCGGGGGTCTCGACAGCAAACTATGCAAGATCCATATTGGTGTTCCACCTAACCAGCAGTACGGCAGAAAGTAGCATGTAACTGTACGAGATCCTCATTCAAATGATCCAAATCAAAAAATCCGAATTCACCAGGACATCCAGAAACCATATTCACTTCCTCTTCATACTCTTCCCTAGGCCTGATTATATGAATTAGACCTTCATCCATCATCTCCTGTAAATCAACTTTTATCTTCTCGCAACCCTGTATGTTTTTACTGCAAATAGCACAACCGGCGTGGTCATGCGTATAATAACTGAAAATTCACAGAGGTCTGCATGCATATTTACCAAATCCCCTCTAACCAGATTAATGTCAAAAATCCAGAAGTCACCTGGACAACCGGCCACCATATTCACAACATTCACTCCCCCGTGCTTGGGTAGAGGATTGTCTTTCACATTAGGTCCCATGTCTTTGAAGGATAAAATTCCAGACTTCACCAACCTTTACACTTCAGTCTTCAAAGGATAACAATTTTCAACACTATGCCTTGGTGCTCCCTGATGAAAGTAACACGTCTGGTCTGCTTTGTAATACCAAGGCAACGGTGATGGTATTGCTGGAGGTGGTCGTGTCTGGACCAAATTTTTCTGGATCAATGCTGGTAGTAGCTCTGCATAACTCATGGGGATATGGTCACAATTCTCCCTTCTCTAATTATTCCCTTGGTTCCCCTGCTGGGACTGTCTTTGATAAGCAACGGTAGTCGGAGCGACATTCATAACAGGAGTAACTGAGGCAACTTGCTGGTGACGCTGATAATTCCTTCTAGGAGCGTTCACCCTCCTCTATTGTATGACAACATTGGTATCCCCCTCTTTCTTCTTTGTAAACCCATAAGCTGGCTTTTTCACACCTCCGGATCCTTCACCCTTCGTCAAATGGCCTTCTCTTACTGCCTCTTCTAGGCGGACACCCATTCCTACCATCTCTGTAAAATAACTTGGGGGCACTTGTTACCATTCTTTTGTAGTAGAAAGCACTTAGCATTTTCAGAAAATTTTTAGTCATTTCCTTCTCCTCCATAGGAGGAATCACTTGTGCAGCCACTTCGCACCATCTCTGCACATACTCTTTGAACGATTCTCTGTCTTTTTGAACCATGGCTCTAAGCTGGTCACGATCGGGCGCCATGTCCACATTGTACTTGTATTGTTTAATGAATGCTTCTCCCAAATCATTAAAGGTATGGATGTTGGTGCTATCTAAACTCATGTACCATTTCAACGCTGCGCCGGTCAGACTCTCCTGGAAAAAGTGAATCAGCAGACGCTGATCATCGGTGTGGGTAGACATTCTCCTTACATACATCACTAAGTGAGCACGAGGGAAAGTGTTGCCTTTGTACTTCTCAAACTCCGGAACCTTGAACTTAGCAGGCATTTTAACATTTGGGACCAAACACAGCTCAATCACATCCTGCCCAAATAACTCTTTTCCCCTAAGAGACTTCATCTCTCTTTGCATTCTATCAAACTGCTCTTGGAAATCATCTATTCTGCCATAAAGACCCAAGTCTTCACTCGACGGAGGGAAAGGACGACACACATCTTCATTAATAAACGGAACCAAATTCACCGAAGGAGGTGCAACATGAACAATATGCACCACAAGAGGTGCTGGAGTAACAACATTTGGAACCACTGGAGCATCTTGGGGGCCCAAATTGAAACCTTCAGGTGCAAAATTCTCCAGCATTCCCCACGGATAACCCTGAGGCATGCGGTTTTGAACAATAGTCGGAGTAGCGGATACAGGAACAATAGGAAATTCAGCATTTGCCCTTGTTGGTTGAAGTTGAACACTCGATGGCTGATTCTGAGCAACCACCAGAGCTTTCATCAGAGTAGTCAAGTTGGCCAAACCAGCCTTCAAAGCAGAAACTTCTTTGCGTAGCTCGCGATTCTCCTGTTCCAAGTTGTCCATCTTCTTTTTGAAATTAGCCCGAGTGTTGTAGTGATGAGTCAGCTTGCTGAACAAAGTAAAAAGCTGGGTAAGGCACCTGGATATGCATAGTAAATGTAAGAAATATGTACAATATGATGCATGACATGCAATGCACATGATTATTTTTTACTTTATCATTTAATATTTCAAGGGATTTAATGTTTATAGACATATTGCAAACATCAAAATAATAACGCATTTGAAATACTGAAAACTTTTATTATAATAACTTCAAAATGGGTTACAAGTTTCAACGATCCCAAGTACAAGATGAAAATACAATCTAAAAATCCTGAGAGAAAGAAACTGATAGAGATCAATCTGTACGCTGGCGCTTCCCTGTGAGCCTGGAAATCTGAACCCTCAACCTCTGGTTTTCTTCCACATGTCTGATGGCAACCTCCTTCTAATCATCTGGATCAGGAAATAAGCAATCAACACCTGTTTGAGGCTTAGGAGAAAATAAATCCCCTTTCCTCTCCATAGACTCTACCGCTCGAATCTCAAGGATCTCGATCAAATCATCTTTCTCCTTCAAGTCTGCTTTGTAGGAACTCTCTAAAGCCTAGAACTTGTTCTTCCAAGCATCTCTTTCCTGTTGCATCCTAACTAAAGCAAGCTGAAACTCTTCTAGATCATCTAATAAAGGATGAGTGGTCTTCACAAATAGATCAGGCATGGGTGTCTCCCAAGTATACGACATCTTCAATTGAATGGCTCTCGATCGGACCCACTAAAGATATGGCTCCAAAGAAACAACGCCCCTAGGTATCAAATCCTTCCTACTCTTTTTATGAATGTGACGCTAGGCCTTCGCAATCTGCTCCCTAGCTTCCCTGTGGTCTTCTCCTTCCTTCAGAAAGAAACTACTCAAATGAATACTGTTCGGTTTATCTGTCATCGGATAACCAAGCTGTCACCGTGCAAGAACATGGTTATAGTTAATTCCTCCCTTTGTACCAAGAAGAGGCACATTGGGGAAACTACCACAACTATCAATAATCTCCATATCCTGGTAAGCTCGATGATACCAATCAACATCCGAGTGAGTAAGTGCCATGATCTTAGGAGCCCAACGGGGTTCCTTCTTGACATCCCAAAAAGAATCAGACTGAGACATATGAGAGATGAACCACCGGTACAAAAAAGGCGTGTAATAGATAATCATTCCCCCATGATAAGAATTCTGAAGATGAACAAAGTAATAAGCATCACCCAACAGTGTAGGAACTGGGTTTCCAATCATGAAAATCCTAATGGCGTTAATGTCGACAAACTTGTCTACATTAGGAAATAAGAATAATCCATAAGCAAGCATATCAAAGATGGCCTCAAAAGAAACCGTACTCTTCATTCTGGCAAAGTAACGAGCTTTCTCCAATAAGAATTGAGCTGGTAATCCTCTAATCCCTCCTTTGGTAGTCATATGGGCTTCCACTTCAGACTTCCCCAGATGAGTCAAAGCAGTAATCTCATGTGGTTTTGGCTCACCCTCTAAACTAGTGAAAGGAACACGAACGGTAACGGGTAAATCCAATAGATAAGAATACTCCTCCAGTGTAGGCATCAACTGATAATTGAGAAAAGTAAAGCAGTGATACATCAGATCATAGAACTGTACCAAGGTCAAGAGAATGCTCTCCTTCATCTTCAGCTTCATGAGAGGAATAATGGATCCATACTTCTTTCGAAAGTCTGCAGAGCACTCGATCTCTGGAATTAGACTGATCAACTCATCTATCTTGGGATCCTTGAAACTGTATTTCCCGGTCTTTCTCTTTCCAGAATCCATGGTGAACAATACCTGAGATATTCACAAATAGTCAACCTTTAAATCCCTTGAAATATTATTTTCTTCAAAAGATGCTTATGAGTGCATGGATGCATGATGCAACAATCACACACAAGATCACACATATAGGGTTCATAGGTTCAACGTCACGAGCATGAGGTCGAAGGTACTACCCATAAGGTGTTGGTCTAAAAATTTATCACCTGCCGAACAAGGTTCTAGAGGTTCCCAGAGTCTACATCCTTCTTTCAGATATTACCAACTCCCCGATTAACTCGGTAATTAGTAATATTCTCAAGAAAGACTCGTCCGAGCGTAGTATAGCGTGACAACTATTTCTAGATTACTCCGTCATAACTTCTGCACTACACCTAAAAGGCCAATATGGGTTTGGTATTCTACGGTCCTCAGTTTCAGCAGGCTCCCAGGTCGAAAGCAGTACGTCTTCCCGATTACTCGGTAAACGGAACTACAGTCAAAGGGGCCTCCACTGAGTTGGGGATCTCATGCCTCCTTTTTTGGGATTACTCCCTCAAAGTTAAGATAACTATACCGCCCATCCTATCTTAATGTTTTCCCAAGTCCGGGTATAGGACTTATGAGTAATCACCAAGCACCCTGAAAACCAGGAAAATCCAGACAAACATATATACAAAATATAACACATAAACAACAATAGCACATATACAAATAATGAATAAAGATAGGCTCAACCAACTTAGGGATGGACCAGTAAGAGGTCAATCTTTCTCCAGTGAAGTCGCCATTTTTCTGTAGCGGTAGAAATGTTCAAGACTAAGCCATTGGATTGACTAGCCTTTATACAAATCAAAATAAAAATCGCCACCGTGCTTTATTGTTTCCAAAGGAACGTGAAAAGAGCGAATAACCCAAAAAGAGGGGGAAAGATTCAAGGTAAGGGGGTTGGTTATGCAAAGGGAAGGTATTAGCACCCTAAACATCTACGGTACTCCGCAGGAACCTCTTTATAAAATCTGTATATTTTGGCTATAAAAATGTGTTGTATATAAAATGGATGGTAGAGGTGAGAAAAGAAGTATTTTTTATGATTTTTGCACCTGCCGCGGTTGCGAATCTTTAGTGCCTACGTACCACCTTTCGTGCAATAGGGTACCAGGGTACACGTAGTTCCTCTTTTAAAAATTTGAAACACAAATGTGTTGGTTAATTTTAAGAGATAAGACATCATCGTCATTGTCTGTATGAAAAACATACTTACTACCCACAATCATGAGAAAGGAGAATTTGCATCATCTCAAAGTGGAGGATATGGTTTGGATTTTAAAATCAACAATGCCTCACTCAACACCCAAGTGGAAAATATCTCACTTCACTACATATTATAGAAGTATAGTTGTTTGCATCACTACAAGGATTGACAAGAGCCTAATCTTTTAAGAAAAAGTTTAAAGGTAAAAGCCAAAGTGGCAAAATGGTTTGAAATGAGATTGGTTGACTTTTAGTCTTCTCACAAAAAAAGTGTCAAAGTATTATTAAATTGATTGAAGTTTATTTATGAAGATGATTTTGAAAATGCATGGACATAAGTCCAAGTTTATTATGAAAGCATCTGAAGTTTTAGAAACAAGAATAGTTTTCAAAAGGAGGGGGGGATTTTTGAAATTAAAGAAGATGGGAGGAGAAGAAGAGACTATCCTAAAGCATAAGGTAAAAGCTAAGGATAAGGACCATCTAACCAACAAGAAGCCAAAACTTGACATTATGAGAAAAGATAGAATTCCCATTCCTTGGATTGAAACCAAGCAAGCAAAGATAGTAGACCTCTTGAGAGAGCCAAACTTCAAGTGTATTAAGTCTTCACAAAAATTGGGCAGAGTAACGGCTGTATACGGGTGAATTCTAGATTACAAACAGAGAATGTAATCACAAAAAACCTGCACACAAAAACAAACAAACAATTAATGTCTTGAGGTAAACCTCAAGAACTCCAGACAAAATAATCAGATGAGATCACAAGGTATCCAAGATAGGCCAAGGTTTCTAATCCTAAGTCCAAGAAAAAGTCCACTGCTCCATCATACCAAGGATAGTAACCAAATAGTCCAAGTGCCATTAAAGATTTTTTTAGGGTTTATGTTGATTATTAAGTATCTTAAGATAGGAAAAGAAAAGCTCAAGTGCGCAAAGTAAAAATGGCAAGAAAATAGATGCTCAAATGAGCAAAGATAAAAATGGCATGAAATGTAAAATTCTAAAAAATAAATAGTGCATAAAGCATAAAAAATAAAAGCATAAAATAAAACAAGTCAATAATTAGTGGTTAGTTGGATGACCATCTTGAAACTTGCATTTGGAACTCATTAGAGGATTGGTAGAACCAAAGCCTCCACACAATAAGTTGCATTTGCTTTTTGTCAAGTATATCATCCATTTTGAATTCTCACAAGTACCATTTAATGATCAACGATGTTTAAGTGATCCGCGTTGACCAAAGGTGTTGTAGATCCATTAAAGGATTGGTAGAACCAAAGCCTCCACACAATGAATCTCAAGGTTATTGGATCAAAGAGATCAAATTAACATACTTGGGCTTGCAATCATAAGTTTGGGCCATGAATGATCATTTATTCGAATCAGAACAAAATTTAGCGCTATGTTAAGCAATCGTAAGTGGACTTATATAGAAGTTGCACCTATTTTGAGGCCGGTCAATAGCAATATATGCACCATTTGTTTTGAGACATGATATAGAGATCATGCTCCAACAACATTTAGTGCAAGGAGAAGGGGATAAGATGAAGAGGAATTAGGGTAAAAAAGAAAACCACATTTGAATTAATATTTAATCGAACTATTATTAAAATCATTCATCCATTTTTGTGGAGTTAAACTCAACACAATGGATCCAATGATGTTAATAAAGCCATGACCAAAAAAATCAACCCAAGACAGCCATAAAATATTCACAAAATAATAATATAATTAATATGTTCAATCAAGGGTTTAAAAATGTTAAAAAAAAAAGAAAATAATGAAGAAAATGCCAATTATATTCAAATTAATCAAGAAATGAAAAATTAAGCCATAGAAAAATCAGAAATGTATCCAAATATTTTTATAAAAAATTTAGTAATTTTTAAAAGTCAAACTATTTTAAAACTATTTAAAATTGCTAGAACAAACATAAAATAGATAAAAAATAGTAAACCTCAACATAAAATTCCATAAAATTTTCAGAAAGTCAAAGATATGCAAAATAATGTTTATGAATTTTTTCAGAATTAAAAAATATTAGAAAGTATTTTTTAAGTAATTAAAAGAAAGCAAATAATACAAAAAATATAAAA
Organism: Vicia faba; assembly: GCA_948472305.1. NCBI lineage: Eukaryota > Viridiplantae > Streptophyta > Magnoliopsida > Fabales > Fabaceae > Vicia > Vicia faba. The sequence continues at coordinate 805,729,076 of OX451740.1, forward strand.
AATACCAAATGTTAAAATAAAAATGTAAAAAAAATTCATGAGATCAGAAATAATTCAAAGTATTTTTTTGTGAATTTTTCATAATTTTTGGATAAAAAATAAGAGTTATGAATTTTTGAAAATTTAATCAAATAAAATGTAAAATCAAAAAATAAAATAAAACCAAAAATATGTGGACAATCAGATCAAAGTCAAAACGCATTTGTAAGCTAATCCAATGGACCAGACGCGCTGTGCTTGATATGGACCTTAGTGAAACACACATGTAATCAGAAAAAGGGCAACCAATGAAATTAAAATGCTTGTCACACTATCATTGGCTGAGACGAGACATGTCATCGTCTTCAACCTCCAGACACCCTGCAATGGGGATTTCGTGAGATCCTTCAAATGGAAAAAATAGGATCCCTGGCTAGCATCATTGAACTCGTCACTTCAAGACAATTCTAACACAACCATAGCGCCAAATTTATGTAAAGTATGAAGAGAGATATGAATCAAAACACAAAAATAGCGAGCACCTTCAATTTGAGATTTCTCTCTCAATTCTCAATGGATTTAAAAATTGTAAGCAGCATTAGAATCAGACAAAGGAGTAGAACAGATTAGTGCTTGATTTGGATCCAATTGGTGGAGAATTCTACCTTTTCGAAGTTCAAGTAAGAAGCTCTGAAACTGGACTTCTGTAGCTTGGATTATGGGTCGTTTTGATTGGTTTAAGTGCTGGAGAGTTTGTATGAAGTTCAAGGATGATGAATGCACAAAGAATTTTGGAAAAGGAAGCTTAAATTTCAAAAACTGAATTCAACAAAAGTGGGTTCGTGTGAGGTTTTGGCAGGGTGTTCTTGGCTCTCTAAGCTTGGGAAATTGAATGGGGGATGACCCTCTATTTATAGGGAAGTGAATGGGAATGGAAATTTAAAGAAACAAGGAAGTTTGGAGGGAAATTGAGCAAGGGTCGAGCACGAGTGAAGTGTGACTTCATTTCCATCAAAACTCAGCCAAACCTTGCGTTTTGGGGTGCTAATCACTTATGGAAAGTTTGCTAATCAATTTTAAATCAAAAACACGCACAAATCTTGTGTTTAGAAGTCACATTATGGATTTCAAAATTATGACTTTGTGGAAAATTCAGTTTCAAGTTACCAAATTCAAATCTATGGCATTTCCACCTCAAGAGGTCTTAGGGCATAATTCTTGATGCTTTGGAAAGATGAGGTTACAAGCTTTGCAATGGAAAAATAATGGAATCAAATTGATGCTTGAGCTGAAAGTTACATGGAGTCAAAGTTGAAGAAAAAAGAGTTGACTTTCCATACTTAGAAAAATTTCAAACTCTTCCTTAAAACTGACCTATAATCTCTTGCATCCAAACATGGCCTTCCACTTGGAATTTGCTTTTGACCAAAAAAGATGGAATGAATTAGACCTCTTGAATGACAGTTTTCAATTTGAACCACTCAAAATATCCAAAAATTGAGCAAGTTATGACTTGTTGAAGTTGGCCAAAAATCATGAAATGACCTATAATCTTTTGCATTCTTAAGGCAACTTCCATCCATTTTCTCACTTTGCACATAAAAGAAGGCATGAAGTACACATCCTTAAGATCATCATGGAAAATAATGGGCTCAAAGTGATAAAAATTGACCAAGTTATGACCATTTGAAGTCACACATGGAAAATTGGGGATTCATTTGGATGACTTGTAATCTTTCTTCTTCACTAAGTTCCTTCCACATGAAAACTCCTTGGAACTTTTGAAGTGATTTGTTGGTAACTCTTTGAAGAGAAGAATGTTTTTGGAATAACTTAAAAATGACAAAAGATGATCAAGATATGCCCCTTTGAAGTCCAAAACCCTAGCCTCTAGATCAAGAGAAAGCTTGGTGGAACTTTGCCAAGTTTGAACAAACTTTTTATGCCAATACTCTTCTTTTGTGAATAGAATTTGTTGAGGATGATGATGAGGACTCATGGCCACCAAAACTACTTCCATACTAATTTCAAAACAACTTCATTGGTGAGGTTTGAATCTCTCAAGCTTTGACTAGGGCATGGAAATAAACTCATGAACCCATGATACAACTTGCTAATCCTCATTTCCTTTACCTACATTATTAACAAGTAAGACAAACCAATATTATATTTGTTAATTTAGAGAGAAAATTAAAGAAAAATATCCATGATCACCAAATAAAACAAGTAATGGTGCTTGGTAACTCCTCAAAGAGCAAAGCTAAAGATAGGGAGAAAAACCAAAAGCCCTAATGTGATTTTGTGGTGATTGAAACAATATGGTATGATGAAGGGATCTTAGGGGAAAAAATTGGGGTACAACACTAGTTCCACGAGACTTTTTTTCTCTCAAGGAATATAGAGGATTTAATCAATGATTTCCTTCTTTGTGATGGTACTTGTCAGGTGGTTAAAGAATGATTGGCGTTTTCGCCAAGTCGAGATGTTTCTTGTTGTTTAAGCTGTGAATTAAGATTTCATCAACCTCTCAAATAAGATTGATTCCTGAATTTTGATCTAATTGAAGATTCAGGTTCATTCAACTAGAATGTTCATATTGAGATTATCTTGGTCATATTTCTCTTGAAGGAATTTATGTCCTCAAGTTCTTTCGCTAATAGTGCAAGTTGTTGGTTTGGAAAGTGTTCATCCAATTTCTTAATGTGGAAAGTGTCATGTGGTTTAATTGATTACAAGTGCAAATGAATTCATTTCAAGGCCCCAAATGATCCAAATTTGTCAAAAGGGTCAAAGGTGGTCAAGTATACAAAAATGGAAAGTCAATCCATGATTGGTTTCATGGAACACAAGTTATAAAGGCATACCACTTTGATTCATTTGAAATTTGAGGTTTCAAGAATATTCATCATCAATCAAGGTTTCAAGTCAATTTTGGTGCAAGCGCCCATTGTTCAATTTCAAAACTCACTCATGTGGATAATTTTGAGGCATATGACATAATTGATTCAGGAGTGAAAATTCAAAATTCAAGAATTATACCGCTCTGAATTCAACCTCAAAAATTCCAATTATTCTTGTTATTTAAAGCACCCATTTCATTCAATTTGAAGTCCATACAAGTGTTCATATTGGAATGTTTACAATTAAAGAAGCAAAAAATTCATTTGTCAAAGTTTATGCCATTTGCCTTAATCTAATTGTAAAAAGAAATTAGTCCATGTCCAAGAAGTTCAATGCTTTCCACAAACCCTTACCAAATATCTCGGTCTCAAGACCTTGATTTCCCCTTTAGGTTTTTCTTCGATGATTTTCCTTTCACTTTTATGGGATAAATAAATACTCGGTGGCGACTTCATTGATTTTACCGCTACAAAAAAATGGCGACTTCACTTAGGACACATGTCGACCAATTACTGGTCCATCCCATGAGTCACTCCTAGCTCCCGTTTTTCTTTTCTTAGGGTGTTTATCATTATGCTTTTATGGATTATTCATTTGTATATATTTGAGCACATGTTTGCATTGCATCTTTATCATTATTTGTTATATTGTTGTTGTGCTGGTTTCTCTTTTTTTGTTGGGTGGGTGTTACTATGAGGTAAAAGGCCCAATACCCAGGCCAAGTGGCAACCACAGGAACACCAGGAATAGAGTGGAACATGAATAGCTACTTGACTTAGGTTTCACTATGATGTCGTGTCGTCCACTCTCAGATGAGGTACAAATGAGGGGCTATCATTTTCACGTAGGTGATACGACAATAGTTTTTCAGGAGTACCCTCGATTCTGAGTTACCATTGACCTTACCATGACCTAGTATTTACCCGTGAGTGGGGCGGGAACAATCTTTACAGGTACAAATGGTGACTATACATGTTCTGTTGGTGACTCTGATTATACTGATGACTTTGATTCTTGGTATTCTGAATTGGTCCAGACCTTTGATCTTATTACATATGACAATGGTTCTGTTATCAGTTCAACAGCTATCCAGTATTGCAGAAGCTTTCGATCCCGCATGGCATACATAGCATGTTAATGTAATCATCAGCATACATATTCTCCGTTTCCAAATATCATATCTTTGATTCCAGTTGCCAAGCCAAAAAAATATAAATAAACAAAATAATAATAATAATAAATACACAAAAAAAACTATATAATGATATTGTGACTTAGTAACAGGAATCAAAGCATAAAAACTTTTGGAAATAAAAACATGGCATTTGTATTGCATGTCATGCATCATGTTACGTTTGACTATGCATTTCATGAGTTCCACAGAAGTGTTACCCAAGGTCCTTCGGTCTTCAGAATCAAGCTGCCTCACTGGTACAACACTCGAGCCAACTCTAAGAAGAAGATGGAAAATATCAAACAAGAGAATCGCGAACTGCGCGAAGAAGTTACCGCTTTAAGAACCGGAATGGAAAACTTAACTGCTTTGGTAGAGTCATTGGTGGCTGCTCAAAATCAGCCACCACCTCCTCCGCCTCCTCATTCCACGCAACCATAACAAGTAACAGTTATCTATGAGATTATGGCAGCTCCCGTATCAGTTGCTCTGAATACTACCGCTGCTCAACATCACATGCCTCCTGGTTATCCATGGGGAATACCTGATGGTTATACGCCAGAAGGATATAACCCTACTCCTCAAATTGCTCAATCTTCTCAACAAGTTATGGCTTCTGCCCCTCCTGTGGTACACGTTGCTCCTACTGTTAACAATGAGATCCGTCATGCTGTGCCTCCAATAATGAATGTTGTCCCTGTTATTAATGACGTGGTTCACCATACTACTCCCCCACCAAGTGAAGGAATTGGATTCTATGACATAATGGATGACTTCGAAGATCAGTTTAATGAGATGCGAAAAGAAATGAAGGTCCTCCGGGGAAAAGAACTGTTCAGACATAATGTAAGCGATCTATGCCTAGTTCCAAATGTAAAAGTGCTTGCGAAATTCAAAGTGCCAGAATTCGAGAAATACAAGGGCAACAATTTCCCCCGTGCTCACCTAGTGATATATGTGAGGAGGATGTCCACTCACACTGACGATCAACGTTTGCTAATCTATTTCTTTCAAGATAGTCTTACTGGTGCTGCATTCAAATGGTATATGAGCTTGGATAGTGCCAATATTCATACCTTCAACGACCTAGGAGAGACGTTCGTTAAGCAATACAAGTACAACGTGGACATGGCGCCTGACCGTGATCAACTCAGGGCTATAGTCCAAAAAGACAAGGAGTCGTTTAAGGAATACGCGCAAAGGTGGTGTGAAGTGGCCGCCCAGGTAATCCCCCTAATGGAAGAGAAGGAGATGATGAAGATCTTTCTAAAGACTCTGGTTTCCTTCTACTATGAAAGGATGGTGGCGAGTGCGCCAAGTAACTTCACCAAAATGGTAGGTATGGGTGTTCGCTTAGAAGAAGCTGTGAGGGAAGGTCGTTTGACAAGAGATGAAAGTTCCAGTGGTACAAAACAACCGTCATATGGATTTTCTAGAAAGAAAGAAGGAGATGCAAATTCCGTTGTTCAAGAGAGAAGAGCTAAACCTCCTAGAAGGCGTCATGTGCATCAACAACAGGTTGCTTCAGTGACTCTAGTTGTTAATGTAGCTCTGAATGCTGTTGCGTATCAAAGAACACCACAACAAAGCAATCAAGGGCAGGGTCAGAAGAGAGAAGCCTTTGATCCCATCCCTATGAGTTATACAGAGCTATTTCCAGCATTAATTCAGAAAAAATTAGTGCAAACCAGGAATCCTCCTGCTATACCGTCTCCTTTGCCATGGTACTACAAGGAAGACCAGACGTGTGCCTTTCATCAGGGAGCCCCTGGGAACAATATTGAGAACTTCTACCCTTTGAAGTCTGAGATTTAGAAAATGGTTAGATCTGGCCTTCTGTCCTTTAAAGACGTTGGTCCCAACGTGAAATACAACTCGTTGCCTAAACATGGAGGTGGAGGAACTGTGAATATGATTTTTGATGATCCAGGGGAGTCCAAGATCTATGATGTGAATTTGATAAAAGGCAATTTGGTGAAGATGCATGCTGACCTTTACAGGCTCGGCCATTGTATGCATGACCACAAGATGTGTAATATCTGTATTCGAAATAGCCGTGGATGTGATGAGGTGAAAGTTGACCTTCAAAAAGTGATTGATGAAGGACTTGTTTGTATTATCAGGACCAAGGTTGAATGTGAAGAAGGAGTGAACATGGTGCACGGATGCCCCGACAAATTCCGAATTTATGACGTGAATGATGTGGAGGACAACCTGGTGCAGTTACATGCCAACTTTTCCCATATGCCAGGACAAGAGGTACATCAATATGGTGGTTGTCAGATCTGTTATAGAGACCCCCGTGGCTGTTCCATCATGAAGAGGGGTATCCAATTACTTCTAGATAAAGGAACTATTAGAATCACAAGAAATAAAGATGGTTATGTTGTACTCAACATGATTGAAGTCCATTCTGATGAGATCGTGTCGGATGATGAATACATTTCTGCTGATGATTTCTTTTCTGATGATGAGTCCAAGCCTGTGGTTGAAGATGCTACTTTTGTTGGTGATTCCGTGAAGTCTGAATCTACGAAAGAGGTATGGGTGAATGTTATTGTACCCCATTTTGACATTCCTACTCCGGTGGAGATTACATATTGCAGCAAGCCTGCAATAACACCTGTTGTTATATGTTTACCTGGTCACGTCCCGTATGAATCAGACAGAGATGTACCCTATAAATACAATGCGGCCATCCTAAAAGATGGGGTAGAGGTTCTGATACAAACTTTGACACATGTAGAGAATATCGCTGAAGCTAGTCGAGTGACGCGTAATGGCCGTGTATTTTCTCCTACTTTTTGGGGAGATGTTGATCATGGCAAGAAAGTCGTCGAAACTAATGTTGAACCTAAAAAGGCGGTCGGGGAATCTAGTGGCACTACCTTAGAGAAAGAAGTTGACGATATGATGAAGATCATTAAGATAAGCGACTACAAGATCGTAGATCAGTTGTTACAAACCCCGTCTAATATTTCTATCTTGGCTTTATTGATGAATTCTGCTGCCCATCGGGAATCCTTGATGAGGGTACTAGATCAGGCGTTTGTTGAAAGAGATATGCCCATGGATCAGTTTAACGGTGTTGTCGGTAACATTACTTCTTGTAATAATTTAAGCTTTTGTGATGAAGAATTACCTGAGCAAGGAAGAAACCACAATATGGCTCTACATATCTCGATGAATTGCAAACATGATTCTTTATCCAATGTATTGATTGATAATTGTTCTGCCTTAAACATGATACCAAGGAGCACTCTCTTAAAGCTTAAGTATCAAGGAGCCCCCATGCTCCCAACGGTATCATAGTGAAAGCTTTCGATGGCTCCAGGAAGTCGGTCATTGAAGAAGTGGACTTGCCTATGCATATAGGCCCACACATGTTCCAGATTACTTTCCAGGTGATAGATATTATTCCCGCTTATAGTTGTCTATTGGGAAGACCATGGATCCACGAGGCAGGGGCTGTTACATCGACTCTTCATTAGAAGTTAAAGTTTGTCCGAGAAGGGAAGGTGGTCATCATAAACGGCAAGCAAGCTTTATTAATATCTCATTTATCTTCCTTCGGTGTTGTATAGGCTGACGAGGCTGTTGTTGGAACGTAGTTCCAAGCTTTGTCGCTCGATAATATAAGGAAACATGAAGGTTCTATTTCTTCATTCAAAGATGCTCAACAGGTGGTACAGAATGGCCCTAGAAAGGCGTGGGAAAAAAATTATTAATCCACCAATGAATAAGAATAAAGTTGGTATGGGCTTCTCGGTGAAGAATAATAGGTGTGAGGTTTTAAAGCCAAAGTCTACTTTCAGCAAGTATCAAGACATATTCTACAGTGTAGGGTATCTGCATCCAACTACTTCGAAGATCAATGCCATCCTCGAGGATGAGACAGGGCAATAGATGTCGAATTTCGTAACGCATGGAGTGAGGGTCCATAATTGGATCACCATTGATGTGCCTTCTTGCATCCACATCTTGAAGTAATTTGTTTTTTGTTCATCTTTCCAAAAATCCTTTCACTCTGCCCAAGGTGAAAGTGATATTGTACGGGCATGTCTTCTGTTTTGGACTTTTACATCATTAATAAAAGATGTTTTTGTTTTCCAAATTATGTTTTATTTATTGCTTTTTCTTAGAAAATGGTAATCAGATAAAACCTTTCGAAATAAATGATAATCATTAGTAAATCTGCATAATCACTTATATATCGGTCAATTTCTAAAACCAATCATAATCGCATGTGCAGATTAACTAAGAAAACCATTGAATACAATGACCCTGCACGCTCTCCCAACTTTGAATATCCTGTGTATTTGGCCGAGGAAGAAGAATACGATGAAATCCCAGAAGAGGTTTCACGGTTGCTTGAGCGCGAGGAGAATACTATTCAGTCGTATAAAGAGCCGTTGGAGGTAATTAACTTGGGATCAAAGGAAGACCCAAGAGAAGTCAAGATTGGAGCATTGCTTCATCCCGACGCGAAGAGAAAATTGATTGATCTACGGAAAGAATATTCTGATATTTTTGCTAGGTCTTACCAGGATATGCCTGGGTTAGATACCGACATTGTGGAGCACCACCTGCCGTTGAAGTCAGAATGTCCGCCCATCAAGCAGAAGTTAAGAAGAACTCACCCTGATATGGCGGTGAAGATTAAAGAAGAGGTCTTGAAACAGATTGACGATGGTTTTCTTGTGACATCAGTGTATCCTAAATGGATTGCTAATATTGTTCCGGTACCAAATAAAGACGGAAACGTCCCCATGTGCATTGGTTATAGAGATCTAAATAAAGCAAGTCCAAAAGATGACTTTACATTACCACATATTGATATGTTGGTAGATAGCACAACAAAGTTCAAAGTGTTCTCGTTCATGGACGGATTTTCTTGGTACAATCAAATTAAGATGGCTCCTGAGGACATGGAAAAAATAACGTTTATCACACCCTGGGGAACATTCTATTACAAAGTGATGCCCTTCGGGTTGAAGAACGCTGGTGCAACGTACCAGAGGGCTATGACAACCCTATTCCATGATCTGATGCATAAGGAAATCGAAGTATATGTTGATGATATGATCTCTAAATCTCATACCGAGGAAGGACATATAGAAGATTTGTTGAAGTTATTTCAGCGTTTGAGGAAGTATTGCCTTCGTTTGAATCCGAATAAATGTACCTTTGGTGTTTGTTTTGGAAAGTTGCTAGACTTCATTGTCAGCCAAAAAGGAATTGAAGTTGATCCTGATAAATTCAGGGCAATTCAAGAAATCCCCTCTCCAAAGACTGAAAAACAAGTTAGAGGTTTCCTTGGGCGTCTGAATTATATTTCCAGGTTCATCTCCCATATAACTGCAACATGTGAACCCATATTCAAGCTTCTGAAAAAAGATCAAGGGTGTGTATGGACCGATGATTGCCAGATGGAATTTGTAAGCATTAAAGAGTATTTGCTTGAACCTCCTATCTTGCTCCCTCCCGTTGAAGGAAGACCATTGATTATGTATCTGACAGTGTTGGATAATTCTATGGGTTGTATTTTGGGACAGCAGATGAAACAGGAAGAAAAGAATACGCCATTTACTATCTGAGTAAAAAGTTCACTGATTGCGAGTCGCGGTATACTCTACTTGAAAAGAAATGTTATGCTTTGGCTTGGGCAGCGAAGTGTCTGCGTCAGTATATATTGAATCACACTACTTGGTTGATATCCAAAATGGATCCAATTAAGTACATCTTTGAAAAGCCTGCTCTTACCAGAAGAATCGCTTGTTGGAAGATGTTGCTGTCTGAATACGATATTGAATACCATACTCATAAGCCTATTAAAGGCATTGTGTTGGAAGAATAACTTGCTCACCAACCTGTTGAAGATTATCAGTCTGTCAAATATGACTTCCCCGACGAAGATGTGATGTCTTTAAAAGTAAAGGATTCTGATGAACCTTTGCCTGAGGAAGGTCCTAATCCAGGGTCCCGATGGGGTATGGTGTTTGACAGAGCTATGAATGCTTAAGGAAAAGGAATTGGTGTTGTGATTATCACTCCTCATGGGTCTTATATCCCTTTCACTGCAAGGCTGACCTTTGATTGTACCAATAATATGGCGGAGTATGAAGCATGCATCATGGGTCTCGAAGCGGCTATGGATATCAGAATCAAAATCCTTGATGTCTATGGTGATTCAGCTTTGGTAATAAACCAGATTAAAGGAGAATGGGACACTCGTCACCCTGGTCTGATCCCTTACAAGGAGTATGCTAGAAGGTTATTACCCTTCTTTAACAAAGTTGAATTCCATCATATTCCTAGAGAGGAAAATCAAATGGCGGACACTCTGGAAACTTTGGCGTCTATGTATCAGGTGAATACTTGGAATGATGTGCCTCGTATCACAATGCGACTTCTGGATAGACCAGCCCATGTATTTGCAATAGAGGAAACGTCAGACGAAAAGCCTTGGTATCACGATATCAAGCATTTTCTCTGAACTCAAGAATACCCGTTGGGTGCATCAAATAAAGATAGGAAGACCCTGAGAAGGTTGGCAGGTAGATTTTTCCTTAATGAAGATGTGCTATACAAAAGAAACCATGACATGGTCTTGCTCAGATACATGGATAGACACGAAGCAGACATGTTGATGCATGATATCCATGAAGGTTCCTTTGGTATTCATGCCAATGGACATTCGATGGCAAAGAAGATGCTTATGGAAAGTTACTATTGGCTAACAATGGAATATGACTGTTACAAATTTGAGAAGAAGTGCCACAAGTGTCAGATTTATGCTGACAAGATTCATGTGCCTCCGACACTTCTCAATGTTATTTCGTCCCCGGGGCCCTTCTCTATGTGGGGTATTGACATGATTGGAATGATTGAACCTAAGGCATCGAATGGACATCGTTTTATCTTGGTAGCGATTGACTATTTCACCAAGTGGGTGGAAGCAGCTTCATATGCCAATGTTACTAAGCAGGTGGTAGTACGCTTCATCAAGCATAATCTTATTTGTCGGTATGGCGTGCCAAGCAAGATTATCACTGACAATGGATAAAATTTAAACAATAAAATGATGACAAAACTTTGTGAGGAATTCAAGATTGTCCATCATAATTCATCTCCTTATAGGCCAAAGATGAATGGGGCCGTTGAAGCTGCCAATAAGAACATAAGAAAATCATCCAGAAGATGGTTGTTACTTATAAAGATTGGCATGAGATGCTTCCTTTTGCTTTACATGGGTATCGTACATCTGTCCGCACCTCAACAGGGGCAACCCCGTTCTCGCTTGTGTACGGTATAGAAGCAGTGCTCTCCGTTGAGGTTGAGATTCCCTCTTTATGCGTGATGATGAAAACCAAGTTATCAGAGGCTGAATGGATCCAGAACAGGTTTGACCAGTTGAATTTAATTGAAGAAAAGAGCATGACGGCCTCGTGTCATGGTCATTTATACCAAAAGAGGATGAAGAAAGCTTTTGATAAGAAGGTCAAGCCTCGTGAATTCAGAGAAGGCGACCTCGTGCTTAGGAAGATCATGTCTTTTAACACTGATTCTAGGGGCAAGTGAACTCCCAATTATAAAGGCCCATATGTTGTCAAGAAAGCCTTCTCTGGTGGTGCATTGATTCTTGAAACTATGGATGGCGAGGAGTTCCCACGTCCTTTGAATGCTGATGCAGTCAAGAAATACTTTTCCTAAAGAAATAAAAGAACAACTCGCTAAGTTGAAAACCCGAAAGGGCGACTTAGGCAAAAAGGAGCGTCTCGGTAGGCTGAAAACCCGAAAGGGAAGCCTAGGAAAAAATTAGAGACACAAACAGAATAAACCTTCCCGGTAGGTTGAAAACCCGTAAGGGAAACCTAGGCAAAAGTTAGGGATTTCTTGGCAAGTAACTGCGTCAGACAAGACCTGATCATTGAAGCAACAATCTTCTCAGATTCTCATCACACTTCAACTGAAGTCTTTGCTCACGAGTTCTAAGTTGTTAGGGAGAATAGTGGTCATTGTATTCCAATGTATCTTTTCCATATATTTACCATTTTCCAAACTTTGTAATCATCTATGGAGTCTCGCCGTTCGCAGACTACCATTCTATTAATAAAGTTTGAGCCTTTATCCAATTCTTTGTAGTTCTTACTTTATTCTATTTGCAAAAATTTCATTTATTATTGATAGTAATTTTCAAAACAAAAAGACTTAATGATAAAAATGTTTTGTAAAGAATTTACAAATTACCTTTTACTTCGGATGTTGTGATTTGGGTAGAACAAAAGTGGTGATTCTAAGGATGAACGGACTCCTAAGTTTTGAAAAGTTCCCTGGTTGCGCTTATTGATATGTGCGTATTCCGTTGATGATACCGCTTCTTAGGACAGGTGAATCTCATACAAGTTGACATATGGTATGGCATTTGGGCTTATGTTTCCATATTTCCCCAGTTAAGTTTTGGTTCATATTGTTTTCAAGCAGCTATTTGATGCTGGGTTTGTAATCCCATCCTCCCCAGTCAAGTCTTGATTCAGATTTCTCCAACTGAGTGTAATTTCTTTCCGTGGTCAAAAGGTGATCAAGCAGAGGTTGCAAAGTTACAAATCATGTGATTAGTTGTTGAATTATTTCTCCCTTCGTGTTGAGAAGTAATGTAAAATATTTATCAGGATATTACGCCCTCCAGTTATGACATTGTTGTTGTTGTGTACCTCTAAGCAACCAGACAAGGGAAATATACCTTCTAAGAAGTTTTGAGATAAGCGTCTACTCCTTGGGTTTTCTCTCGCTATGCGCTGAGTTTGATTTAAAATCCCTATGAGCTGACCTATTACTGTGTTATTGACTTCTTAATTCACCAGATGAGTTGAGGATGATGTTTCCCTCTAAAGTTGTTATCCCATGAAATTTCATGATTTCTCTCCAGATAAGTTTACACAATTGTTATGCTTGATATTGGAGACTGTATTCAGGCTCTCTTAGGTTTGTGCGGTTTCTCTTTTCCCCCAATGAAGTTAGCATAACAATCCCCAGTTGAAAAATTAAGGACATAGTTTTTCATCTTCCCCGGTGAGGTCTGTATTGACATCCCCAATTGAGATCTCGATGATAGGGTTTTCACCTTCCCTAATGAGGTTTGTATCAGAATCTCCAGTGAAGTCTAGACGATGAAGCTTTCTCTTCCCTTATCAAAGTCCTTATTGATATTCCTCGGTGAAACTTAGAAGAGTTTATGATATTCCTGCAACTTTACTCGTTGCTGGTCAGGTGGTTCTTTGATTAGTTTCAAGCCATGTTCTTCCCAGTGAAGTTAAGCCATGAAATAGGACTTTGTTTCCTCTGTTGATGCTTACCCTCTTATGGAACCCTCATCCTGGATATGACTAGGCCGAGTGTTATCTTCACCCAAGTTAGATTTGACTAGTTATCCCCAGTGAATTATGGTTGTTTTGGCGACATACACACGATAACATCCATACATTCATACACATCATGCATAGATGAATATAAAACTCATTACTCATTTGCATTCATTGATGCTTTGTTGGCATATTAATCTCCTTGTAGAATTATGTTACCCTCTTTCTAACGGAGTTGTTAACTTTAAACTAAGAGTGTATATTCTTTCAATTTCCCCGCTGATTTATCCCTCGTGGAAGATTTTTGCTTCAGCCTTCCTATTCAATTCATTATCTGGATGGAGTATGATCCCCTTTTGAGTTTATTTCTCATCGGGTGCTGTCTTGGTTGATTATTTCATTCCAGTTTATTTCTAGTTTGAGTCTGTAGTCCCCGACAACATTATTATTCTGATTTCTGCAGACTTCGAGCCTTGATTTGAGAATGTGCATTTATTTTGCATGCAAAGACTTTTTTCTCCTCAACAAGAATGTATTAGTATTTCCCCAGGAAATCAAGCTTCATTTCTCACCAGTCTTATTATAATTCCTTCTTAAACAGCAAGCAACATTTCTCTTTATTTGAGCAACCTTTTTTTCCCAATAAGTCTGTTAATGCCAGAGAAGATTTTTTTTTCTCAATGAATGGTAGCCTTGTCATTATGGAAGGTAGTTCGTTGATGAAAATTTGTCACTCCAATGAATGGTAGTCTCGTCATTATGGGAGATAGTTTGTTGTTCAGTTTGGTTGTACTTCAATGATAAAGACAGTTCGTTGAAAGATTCTTACAACAATATTTTTACCCTTTCCAGATGAAACATCTTGGTTAAAGAAGAAACTGAGACCAGTTCGTGACTTATAGTCAGGATCAAGGGGAAGTTTATCTGGTTCTCCATCAAATGGTATCTCTTCGAAGAAGTTTTTCAAGAGAAGTTTGTTGTGAAATATTTACAAGTGGTAGTCTCTTTATTTGAGATAGCTTGTATTTTTACCCTTTCCAGGTGAAACCTCTTGGTTAAAGAAGAAACTGAGACCAGTTCGTGACTTATAGTCAGGACCGAGGGGAATTTTATCTGGTTCTCCATCAAATGGTATCTATTAGAAGAAGTTTTGCAAGATAAGTTTGTTGTGAAATCTTTACAAGTGGTAGTCTCTTTGTTTGAGATAGATTGTATTTTTACCCTTTCCAGGTGAAACATCTTGGTTAAAGAAGTAACTGAGACCAGTTTGTGACTTAAAGTCAGGATCGAGGGGAAGTTTATCTGATTCTCCATTAAATGGTATCTCTTCGAGGGAGTTTCACAAGAGAAGTTTGTTGTGAAATATTTACAAGTGGTAGTCTCTTTATTTGAGATAGCTTGTATTTTTACTCATTCTAGGTAGAACGCCAGAATTTTGGGAAGTTTGTTATTGTTCTATGAGATATCACCTTTAGTAAAAGCTGGTGCATTCTCTTTTCTCCATCTTCAGTATACGTTGGTGTATCTTATATTTATTTACCTTCAATAAAATTCAGTATTGTCCTATGTTTTTTCTACCTCCATTCTTGAGTGGGTAGTTCATTACCATTCTTAGGCAAGATTGATCTTTTCATCCTCGACTGTACCTTACTCCGACTGAGTCGATTTGTTTCTAGCCATAAGTGCTAACATCAAACCGTTGTTACCAATCATGAGTATTGATGCCAATCATTCATTTGCTAGTCTCAATGTTGGAGTTTGTCGTCATCCATGAGCCGGTATTATCTTACCGTTTCTGTTGGTACCCTTCGGGTTGGCAGTTGTCGATCCCAGGTGAGTTGATGTTATTCTCTTTTGCTATCTCCTCTATGAGTGGATAGTTCACAGCTAGTTCACAACTATCGGTCAATTGTTGTCATCCATTACTTTTCCCTCAGTTTTTGAGTTTATGTTATTTTGTCTCCTCTCTGGACCTTACCCCAGTAAAGTTGAGTCTTCTTTTCTCCAACGGATACAATTTGTCCCCAGAGTCGTATTGTTCTCTAGAGATTTATTATCCTGTTTGAATTCTTTTGTTAATTTGTTGATTTTACTTTTGATTCCCCAGTGTGTGTCTTTCCCATCTGCATGAATTTTATATGTTACATCCATAATCATAAACATCGCATGGCATCTTAGGGCCAAAATTAGGGCTTGTTTTGTATTTAAGTATCTTCAATCACGTCGAAACGAAGATTTTAATCTTCATATCTCCGGATAGAAGACACTTAAATAAGGGAATCTGTTATACCCCTATTTTCCCCCTAAGATCCCTCATCATACTCTGTACATCTCACACATAGCGTTGGCCCCATGGTCACAGGATCAAAGAGTTTGGCATTAGGGTTGTTCTCTGTGGACTAAGGTTGTTACATTATTCATGTTGATTCAACTGTCGCTCTCATCATTCTTGGTATGAGATTAGGGTTTTAGATCTCAAGCAACATAGGCGTCTTCGCTAGCAGGGTTCCTCGAGATATAAGGTTTGCTTCACCAGAGTTTCTTCAAGGAACAAAGGCATTAGGGTTGAACTCAGCCAAAGAATTAGGGTTTCTCCTATGTTATGCTTAAGCCCGGTATTAGATCTTCAGCAAAATTTTGTCATGCTAGGCTTCGTCCTCAAGGCCACAAGGATCATCATTCTCTCTATTGCAGGCTCATCGACATTTAAGTTTTCTCCTAACTGCTAGTTCCACGAGACTTTTTCTCTCTCAAGGAATTTAGAGGATTTAATCAACGATTTCCTTCTTTGTGATGGTACTTGTCAGGTGGTTAAAGAATGATTGGGGTTTTCGCCAAGTCGAGATGTTTCTTGTTGTTTAAGCTGTGAATTAAGATTTCATCAACCTCTCAAATAGGTTTGATTCCTGAATTTCGATCTAATTGAAGATTGAGGTTCATTGAACTATAATGTTCATATTAAGATTAACTTGGTCATATTTCTCTTGAAGGAATTTATGTCCTCAAGTTCTTTCGCTAATAGTGCAAGTTGTTGGTTTGGAAAGTGTTCATCCAATTTCTTAATGTGGAAAGTGTCATGTGGTTTAATTGATTACAAGTGCAAATGAATTCATTTCAAGGCCCCAAATGATCTAAATTTGTCAAAAGGGTAAAAGGTGGTCAAGTATACAAAAATGGAAAGTCAATCCATGATTGGTTTCTTGGAACACAAGTTATAAAGGCATACCACTTTGATTCATTTGAAATTTGAGGTTTCAAGAATATTCATCATCAATCAAGGTTTCAAGTCAATTTTGGTGCAAGTGCCCATTGTTCAAGTTCAAAACTCACTCATGTGGATAATTTTGAGGCATATGACATAATTGATTCAAGAGTGAAAATTCAAAATTCAAGAATTATACCGCTCCAAATTCAACCTAAAAAATTCCAATTATTCGTGTTATTTAAAGCACCCATTTCATTCAATTTGAAGTCCATACAAGTGTTCATATTTGAATGTTTACAAGTAAAGAAGCAAAAAATTCATTTGTCAAAGTTTATGCCATTTGCCTTAATCTAATTGTAAAAAGAAATTAGTCCATGTCCAAGAAGTTCAATGCTTTCCACAAACCCTTACCCAATCTCTCAGTTGCAAGACCTTGATTTCCCCTTTAGGTTTTTCTTCGATGATTTTCCTTTCCCTTTTATGGGATAAATAAATACTCGGTGGAGACTTCATTGATTGTACCGCTACACCTACCTTGCTCGGAGACATTCTACATTCTCTTCACACTCGTACTATGAGGAAGCGAGGGATTCTTATGTGTTACATACCTATGCTATTAAGGTGGTTTATTTCGCACCTTCCCCGATCAGTATTAAAGAATGAACAAGGTCTGAGGTGGTCTCAAAGAATGATGTCACTCTCTCATTCAAATATCTATTGGTGTTCACAATCTCTGGAAGATGTTACTATCATTGACGGTGCGAGGAATTCCCTAATGTTCCACTCCTTGTCATTAGGGGGGGTATTACTTCCAACCCTTCTCTAGCTCTACGACAATTTGCTTATGCTCAAAGAGATGGTCCTCGTGTCATACTTATCCATGGTATTATATTCGACTACGAGAACCATTTTCAAGTTTATCGTCAAAGGTTTATACGAGCTTGGGGAATGGTAAACAATATTGATAGCAAGACTTTAGGATATAAGAATTACATCCCTTTGGAACCCTAACTCAAATGGGTACAAGCTCGCACTGAAAACCTCATGATACCGTATCCAGCTGTTCTACCGGTGATCTTAGAGCCTATTGTCGAAGGAGACGTTTCTCGCATCATCCTCAATCTAGACATTCCCACTGACCT
The DNA here is from genome assembly GCA_948472305.1 of Vicia faba. Lineage (NCBI taxonomy): Eukaryota > Viridiplantae > Streptophyta > Magnoliopsida > Fabales > Fabaceae > Vicia > Vicia faba. Next base: position 805,746,839 of record OX451740.1, read on the forward strand.
CTAAGAATTGCAGAAGTCCTGGATTCAACTCAAGGAAGAACGAGACACCTTTGAAGCTCAATTCTATGCAAGTGAAAATAAATTGTTGGAGCTCATAAAGCAACTTCATGAAGAGCGGGTCTTAATGCATACATCGACACGAAGAGGAAGCTTTCGTGGGAGACTTGAGTCTTAGGTTTTATGAGTTTATATTGTTGTCTCCTTGAGACCCCTTTGCTTTTCATTGTAAGCCTAAAAGGTAATTGTAATTTTGAACTTATTAATGGAATCTTTGTTTCTGTTTGTTTTTGGCTAGAAAATTTGAATCTCCTAAGGTCCTCGAAAACATTGCATCCACATAACATGCATCATTTCATAAACAGGTTTTTTGTTACAGGTTTCCTCATCTATTTACTGTTTATTTCAGTATAAGATGGCTCTCGAACGAACTGTCAAGGATCTCGAAACTCAGCATGCACAATTTCAAGAGACTCTTCTGAATCTGGCCAAAGGGTAATAAGAGATGATGGCACTCCTTACCACGAAAAAGAAGACTAAGAAGTGGGTTGTTATCCACAACATAGGGAGAAGGTTCAAAGGTCCTTCTCAATCAGTTTGAGTGAATGTTGTTTCCTCTGAGGAAGACGACAACCAAGAGGAGGATGGCAGAAGTGTCAGGGGTGAAGATAGAAACAATTAGGGTTCCGAAGAAGAAGACTACTCCGATGAACAGTATCCTCCTGCAGATGACAAGTGTAACACCCCAAATCTACTCCACAGTTATATTAAAATCAGAGTGCCAAAATTTCCGCAAACATGAGGCATTACATTCTCATTCCAAAAACCAACACATAAAAACCTATCATAATAGATACATAGCACATATTAATCCAAAGAACTTATAACAATTAATTAGTCTTCCAAAATGTTTCAACTTGATTCCATAAATACGCAGCGGATTCACAACTTTAAAACTTCAAAAGAAACATAGCATCTTTTTAACAACTTAATTCAAAGAAAACAACTTCTTAAAATAAAAACTTGGATTAAACTGAAAACACCATAAAATCAAATAAGCATTCACCCCCCCGAGTGCTACATATCAGAGCGACGACACCAACAAGCTACTAAGTCTCTACTCCTCGTTACCCGCACGTTACCAGTATAAAGGCAACGTCAAAACAAATAAAGGGGTGAGATGTCGAATAATATAAATAAGATTATGATAACTAATATATTAGACAAGAACATTATGAATTTCACCGCTTCTCAACAATGCACAACAATCAATAAACATTCACAATTATCATTAGCGATTTAAAATGCAATTCGAATGCGACACAACTGTGTATATGCATGTGGTACCAACAGGGCTTCAACTCTCTTCACTAATTTCCAATTAATAGAGGCACAAGGCATAAGCCTACTTCATAAATCCGCCAATACAGGCCTTCATAAATGCAAATGTATGAGACTCATGTAACATACAACATCACATACATATCATTCACCACAAACTTCATTACGAGGCATTCGCCTATATTCCTGCATCACTGGAAATAAGCCTAACACTTCACATATTCAATCACATAATCACTTTACCAATAAGAAAATACCAAACAACCAATTTTTTACTTTAATCATATAGCACACACGTTTATTATAATTCCATAAACCGGACGAATCGGCTTAATTCATTTCTACCCGCAAAACAACTTTTTTCAATAAAATAACTCAATTATAATTATATACTATTTTATATTAGTTACCCTATAAAATTCCACTTAATTCCGGACAACTAATTACACCGCTTAATTTAACTAATTCGCAAAAATACATCAACATACCAACATACTGAATTAATCGACTCGTGTCCAATTATTTGCTAACTTAATTAAATTAATCCCACTGCTAATTTATTTTCATTACAAATGCTGCTACTAATATACTTCTGCTAATTATATTGGTAAGCTACATAAACATTTCCTGCCATGAAATAATGCCTAACGTCACACCTCAATGTGCCTAGTGGCACAACTTTTCCTCAAGCACAAGGCCTAACGACACTCTCCACTCAGAATCCCCTTGCCCATCGTCACAACAACAAACAAACAAATATATATATATATATATATATATATATATATATATATATATATATATATATATATATATATATATATATATATATATATATATATATATATATATATATATATATATATATACATATATATACATATATACACACACACGATGCCGATCGACACCCACCTTCTCATCATCCCTGCCGATCGGCAGGGTCCTTTTCATAACATGTGCCGTTCGACACAATACCCTTGTCGGTCGTCACTACATATTGTATGTGCCTCTGGTCGTCACTCTCCATTCACAACATGGCACACCCTTTCTTCCAGCCACGCACACTTCACCAATTTACCCAGTTTTTCATTGATTTTTAATTACAGCAACAACCAACTACACTAACATCAACATAAAACAATTTTCAACAACGAATTTATCGACAGTAACCAATTTCATCAGAATATTCACAATAATTAACATACATATAACAAAAATTTTAACAACCCAAATCCCACATACTAACCATCATATTCCCGGTTATAAAATTCGAACCCCACCCTTACCTTTTGGTTTTCCGGTCGGTCAAATTCTCCGGTTGAAACCGCAACTGGTTTGACGACAACTTCTCTAAATTTTCTTGCCTCCCACTTGGTGCCTCCAAAACCTTATTTCTTCTACTGCTACATGATAATTGTTTTTCTTTTGGTTTTTGGCTGCTAGCTTCTATATATCATAACATAATATAATAATAATAGGTCTACTAGTAACTTTAATGAGCCTGTTAATGCTATTCCTAATCTTGCTATTTTACACACCCAACTTGACCCAACTAATAAAATAATATTATATTAAAATCAACATTATTTCCAATATTATTTTCTCTTGACTAAATTTGCTAATTATTCAATTATCAATTCTAACAATATATATTTAATCCAATAATGCTCTTTATAATTATTCCGATAATTTCTTCTTCGACTAAATTCCAACAATTAAATTCTCAGTAATTCATTTAAATAATTTAATGAATTTCCGGGTGTTACAACAAGTACAAGCAGTTAGAAGATCATCTCAAAGCTGTGGAAATCCAAAAAGTGTCTGGATTGGATGTTGGGGAGCTAGGTATGATCCCGGGGGTGGTCATCCCTCACAAATTCAAGGTCCATATCTTCACTAAATATGACGAGGTCTCTTGTCCCAAACTTCATCTGAGGTCGTATGTTTGAAAAATCCAACCTCATACTACTGACCAGAAATTATGGGTCCATTTCTTCCAAGAAAGCTTGGATGGTACCCAACTTGAATGGTTCTATCAGCTAGAATGAACCAGCATTCACACATGGGAATAATTGGTTGATGCTTTCTACAAGCAGTATCAATATAATGCCGACCTCGCGCCGACTCGTGTACAATTTCAAAACATGTCCATGGGCTCAAATGAAGGGTTCAGGGAGTATGCACAAAAATGGAGGGACCTAGCTGGAAGGGTGCAACCTCCTTTGGCTGACCGGGAATTGGTGGATATGTTCATGAGCACTCTGACGGGTCCGTTCTTTAATTTGCTGATTGGGAGTTCTTCATCAGGGTTTACTGAGCTGATTTTGATTAGCGAACAAGTTGAAAGTGGTTTCAAGAGCGGGAAGATTCCAATGGCTGCAACTTCTAATGTTGTGAAGAAGCCATTCATTAGTAATAAAGAAACCAACATTGTTTATGGCTAGAAGAGTCGTAGTAAAAATGACCTCCATCAGTCTGTGGAAGCAGTGTTAATCTCTAATCTGGCGCCTATTCAACAACAACCACAGGGCAACCAATGTAGGCCAGACACCCCGAGAAGGCAATTCACCAGAATTAGTATGCCTTAATCTCAAGCATTGCAAAATTTGTTAAAGGCTAACCTCATATCACTCCGGGATCCTCCTCCCAATCCCAACACATCCTCTCCGAAGTACAATCTAAATGCAAGATGTGCCCATCATTCAAACAGTCTTGGGCACGACACCAACACCTGCTGGGCCCTGAAAAATAAAATCCAAGACATGATTGATAACAAGGAAATTGAGTTCGACCCTCCTGAGACTCCGAACGTGATTACTGCTCCTATGCCGAAGCATGACAAAGACATAAGTGCTATTGAAGATGTTTTGTATGTTACCTTTGTAAATGATGTAAGTACTCCTCTCTCAACAGTCAAGAAGAATTTACTTCAAGCCGGTTTATTTCCGGGTTGTGTTAAAGAATGTCATTGTTGTGCAGTTCAACCTAATAGCTGCGAGTTACTGAAGGAAGGCATTCAACGCCTGATGGATGAACATGTAATTTTGATTGAAAAAGTTTCGTATACTAAAAATTTGTGCCAAGATTTATCTTTCATATCGGGTACTCCTTTCAAGATTACTTCCAAGGGCCCTGTAAGGATTACTTCCAATCCAAAAGCTTCCCCTTTAATCATTACAACACCTGGGCCTATCCCATATTACTCGGAGAAGGCTATCCCGTGGAATTATGGGCCTGACGTCTATTACCATGGTGTTAAACAAGAGTTGTATGATGAAGATGAAGAGGATGATCCCAACATTGACAATCTTGCGGGGACCAGAAAAATTACTAGAAGTGGGAGGATTTTCTCTCTGGAAATCTCTCCACCCGTTCAAGTTACAATTACCAAGACAACTACCGAAGCTCTAGGTAAAGAGACAATAAAAGAGCCTGCCCAAACGGAGGCACCAAAAGAAGCTATAGTCAAGGTACCTCTGGACAAGAAATGGAAGAGGTTTTGAAGATCATTCGTAGAAGTGATTACAGAATTGTTGAACAGTTGGGGCAGACCCCATCCAAGATCTCTATGTTATCCCTGATACTCTCTTATGAAGCTCATGGACAAGCTTTAATGAAATTTTTGAAGACTGCCCATGTACCACAAGAGATTTTTGTCGATCAATTTGAAAGTTAAGTTTCTAGCTTAATGAATGACAATGGATTAGGTTTCTCCGATGCTGACCTGAATCCGGAGGGGTGGAATCATAATAGGGTCCTGTATGTCTCCATTGAATGCAGGGGCACTACTTTGACTCATGTGTTAGTTGATACTAGCTCTTCTCTAAATGTTCTTCCAAAGGGCGCTCTCGACAGACTGGATTGTGAAGGGTTTGTTCTGCGACCTAGTGACATTATAGTTCGAGCCTTTGACGGGTCTAAAAGAATGGTACATGGAGAAGTGGACCTCCCAATCAAAGTGGGTTCACAGATCTTTGAATCTGCCTTTTATGTAATGGACATCCGGCCAACTTATTCTTGTCTACTAGGACGCGCTTGGATCCATGGGGAAGGTGCTGTTACCTCCACTTTACACTAGAAATTAAAGTATCATGTGAAAGGGAAGATTTTTACTGTCTGTTGAGAAGAGGATTACATGGTCAACCATCTGAATTCATTCCGATATGTGGAGATGGACGGAGAATTCATCGAGACTCCCTGTCAAGCTTTTGGAGTGATTTCCCCTGCTCCTATTGAAGATGTTTCTTCCATTCCAAAGACTACCAGGGTTCCGCACAAGATAGCTTCCTTGAAAGATGCCAAAGCTACTATAGAAGAGGGTGGTTGCACAATTTGGGGTCACCTTCCTGATATCCCCTAAAAATCTCATAAGTTTGGTTTGGGATTTACTGTAGAGGGTCAAAGGATTGTTCATCGCGCTCGAGCTGGAAGACCTCCATTCCATGTCAGCAACAATGGAGTCAATGCTATAGAGGATGCTGACAATGATAGTGACTTTGATAGTTGGATCTTTCCTACCATGGGCAACAAACTCGACAATTAGAAAGCAGAAGACGTTATCTCCATTTCCTTCAGTCAGGAGTAATAGCTATTTCTATTTTATTTCTATAAGAATTTTGGTTATATAACAATGACTTTAAACCTCGTGTCTTACCCGGGGTACAATGGTTCATTTGTTAAGGGTTGTCATTTCACATGTCATATTTTCATTTAATGAAAACACTGGACGTTTTGCATTCAAATTTTGCGCTCTCTGTTTTCCTTTTACTTACATGCATTTTCAAATAGCTATGTGTTCTTACATACACCCACACACTACATTGCAGATCCCCATCCACTCTGGATCCCGTTGATAACGATTATGCTATTGCCGCTTATGACTTTGAAAATCCGATCTACCAAGCCGAGGATGAAGGTGAGGAAGATTGTGAAATACCTGGAGAACTTGCCAGACTCTTAATACAAGAAGAAAAGGCTATCCAACCACATTAAGATCCGGTTGAAGTGGTAATTTTGGGTTCTGAGATAGATAAGAAAGAAGTCAAGATAGGCGCCAACTTAGAGGGCATTGTCAAGAACAAATTGATTCAGATGTTGCACGACTATGTTGAGGTATTTGCTTGGTCATACAAAGACATGCTAGGGCTCGATACTGATATTGTGGTTCACCATCTGCCGATGAAAGAGGGTTGTTCTTCGATTAAGCAGAAGGTTCGTCGCATGCATCCTAAAATGTCGGAAAAGATCAAAGCCGAGGTTATGAAGAAATTCAACGCATGTTTCTTAGCAATGACATCCTATGCTCAATGGGTCGCTAATGTTGTTCCGGTACTAAAGAAAGATGGCAAGGTACGTATGTGTGTAGATTACAGGGATATGAATAGGGCGAGCCCCAAAGATGACTTCCCGCTTCCATATATTGATGTTCTGGTCGACAACACCGCTCAACATAAGGTATTCTCTTTCATGGATGGTTTCTCAGGGTATAATCTGATCAAGATGGCGTCTGAAGACATGGAGAAAACTACCTTCGTCACACAGTGGGGCACTTTTTGTTACAAGGTCATTCCTTTTGGGTTGAAGAATGTCGGGGCAACTTATCATAATGCCATGGTAGCTTTATTTCATAACATGATTCATCACGAGATAGAAGTTTACATTGATGACATGATATCAAGGTCACAAACGAAAGAATAACATCTTGATCATCTGCACAAGTTATTTGAAAGGCTAAAGAAGTATAAACTGAGGTTAAACCTGAGCAAGTGCACCTTTGGGGTGAGATCCGGTAAACTCCTGGGTTTCATTGTTAGCGGTAAAGGTATTGAGGTTGATCTAGCAAAAGTTAAGCTATTCAAGAGATTCCATCTCCCCACACCGAGAAGGAAGTCAGAGGTTTCTTAGGACGACTAAACTACATTGCCCGATTCATTTCTCATTTGACTGCTACCTATGAGCCAATCTTCAAGTTGCTGAAGAAATATCAAGTAGTAAAATGGAATGAAGACTGTCAAATAGCCTTTGATAAAATCAAGGAGTACCTACAAGAACCTCCAATTCTGATGCCACTGGTTGAAGGAAGGCCTTTAGTCATGTACCTGACAGTGCTAGAGAATTCAATAGGGTGTGTATTGGGGCAGCATGACGAGTCTGGTCGAAAAGAGAATGCAATATACTACCTTAGAAATTTTTTTACCGACTGTCAAACAAGATATTCACTGCTCAAGAAAACCTGTTGCGCTTTGGCATGGGCTTCTCGCCGACTAAGACAATATATGTTGACTCATACTACTCTATTGATCTCTAAAATGGATCCCATTAAGTACATATTCGAGAAGCCAGATCTCTCCAGAAGAATAGCCCGATGACAAATGATCTTACCAGAATAAGACATTCAGTACACCACTCAAAAAACAATCAAAGGAAGTGCACTGGAAGATCATTTGGCGCATCAAGCTGCAGACGACTATCAATCTATGAACTTTGAATTCCCAGACGAGAATATTATGCTAGTTATGGATTGTGAAAAACCTGGACCGTATGAAGGACCTGAGTCAGGATCCCGATGGAATATGGTTTTTGACAGGGCTTCTAACGCACTTGGCAACGAAATTGGTGCTATAATTATCTCTCCTCAAGGTTGTCACACGCCTTTCACTTCCAGACTTTACTTTGACTGCACCAATAATATGGATGAATACGAAGCGTGCATCATGGGTATTAAACATGTTATCGACATGAGAATCAAGTTCTTGAGAGTATATGGGAATTCAACTTTGGTAATCAGTCAGGTCAAGGGAGAATGGGATATGAAGCATCCCGATCTTATACCTTACCGAGAACATGTGCTAACCTTGATTCCGTACTTCGAAGAGATTACTTTTGAACATATCACAAGAGAAGAGAATCAGTTGACAGATGCATTAGCTACCATGTCATCCATGTTTAAGGTCATATGGGACAATGAGGCTTCCAAAATTACCATTGAAAGGTTCGACGAACCGACACACCTCTATAAAATTAATACTGATGGAGTAGGAGAAAAACCTTGGTTTCATGAAGTGAAAAGGTATCTTGTAGCTCAAGAGTACCCTGAAGGGGCATCGATCAATGACAAGAAATTCCTACAGAGGTTCTCGGCTAAGTTCTTCTGGAGAAATGGAATTTTGTACAAGCATAATCATGATTCAATCTTGCTTCGTTGTATGGACAGGAAGGGAGCAGAGAAAATTATGGAGGATATGCACGAAGGAATCTTTGGTACTCACTCCAGCAGGCACACTATGGCTAAGAAGATTCTGAGAGCAGGTTACTATTGGTTGACTATGGAAATCGACTGTCACCACCACTCGAGAACTTGTCATAAATGCCAAGTCTATGCTGATAAATTTCATGTAACTCCGGTTCCTCTAAATGTTTTGAATGCTCCTTGGCCATTCGCAATGTGGGGCATTGATATGATAAGAGAAATCAAGCTTACTGCTTGTAACAGACATTGCTTCATTCTCGTCGCCATTGGCGACTTTATAAAATGGGTTGAAGCAGCCTCGTTCGCCTCTGTTACCAAGAACATTGTGGCCCGATTCATTAAGCATAACCTCATAAGTCGGTATAACATCCCCAAGAAAATCATCACGGACAATGGTACTAATCTCAATAACACTATGATCACTGACTCTGCATGTAGTTCGAGATCAAGCACCACAACTCTTCTTCGTGTCGACCAAAGATGAATGGCACAGTGGAAGCCGCCAACAAGAACATTAAGAAGATTATACATAAGATGGTTGTGACTTACAAAGACTGGCACGAGATGTTACCATTTTCTCTTCATAGCTATCACACTTCAGCGTGAACATCAAGTGGGGCAACCCCATTCTCTTCGGTCTATGGTATGGAAGCTGTCCTACCTGTCGAAGTTCAGATTCCTTCTCTGAGGATTATGAAAGATGCAGACTTAGACAAAGACAAGTGGATTCAGACCAGGCTAGACCAGTTGAATCTGATTGACGAAAAGAGACTTGCTATTGTCTGTCACGGTACGATGTATCAGAAGCGTATGATCAAAGTATTCAACAAGAAAATCAAGCATCGTGTATATCAGGCTGGTGACTTGGTAATAAAATGCATCATTCTACCATAAGGTGATCCCAGGGGCAAATGGACTCCCACTTACGAAGGACCATTTATTGTCAAGAAAGTATTTTTTGGCGGTGCTGTGATACTAACCGCCATGGACGATGAAGATTTCCTGCACCCTGTGAATGCAGACATAGTCAAAAGATACTATGCATGAAAACGACCTGCTAGTTTGATTGGCCTAGGAAAAAAATAAGGGAATCCCGGTGAACCAAAAGGGTTCAGGCAAAAATTAGGGATATATATAAAAGATTATGCACCCGGCAAGTTGAAAACCTGAAAAGGCGGCTTGGGCAAAAAAGGGTATCCTGGTGGACTGAAAACCCGAAAGGGAGGCCCAGGAAAAAGTTAGGGAATAAAAGTGTATGACTATGTCCCATTGGATCACTTATTGCAAGCTTTATTGCCAAAGTCAAAAGTTCAAATGGTACAAATCAGTTCAATCAATTTCTTCCGACAACAAGGGATGAAATGTTCGAAGACATAGGGACAATAGCGGAGTTGGAACCCAACGAGATCATTTCCACATAACTATATGTTTTGTTTTTCACTCTGTACTCTTTTTACTTCATGACAATTTCCTCTTACTAGGATTTATGTCTCTCTGTACAAAATCTCCTGTTTATAGGCAAACTATCAATACAAATACACCCTAAAATTCAAACTTTTTGTTTTTTAATTTTTTCTATTTTGTTTGCAAAAAAAGTCCAATGACTAAAATTGAATGAACATATACATATGAATGCGATTAACTGTTAATAAATATATGCATTTACTCAAGAATCTAGGAGTTGGGATGACATTCAAGCCGTCTACAAATCCCTACAAAGCCGCTTCCATGAGATTATCCCTGCAGTGTAATCTTTATAGATTCATCTTCAATAAAGATACATTCCCCGCAATTTCTTCGATAATATGATCTCCTTCCCAGCAATATCACCAACCTACAGAGTTCCAATCAGTACAATTCACAGAAGTTCTCTTCCCCAGCTGAGTTTATTCTTCCAAAACTGTAAAACCTCCTGCAAAATTTCTTCTCTCTAGTAGAGCTTGTTCCCTCAGCAGAGTATTTCTCCATTAACAGGGTTTATTTCCCCAACATGGTTTATTTCCCCAACATATTACAGTCTCCCCAGCTTGAGTCTATTCCTCATATGGCTATGAATCATTGACAAAGTTCCTCTCCCCGCTGAAGTCGCCACTATCCCCAGAGAGTTGCTACGAAAACTAGAATCGGACCAGATATCAATAAACTTTATCCTCTCAGACGAGTCAGAAGGTTATCCATCACTTTTATCCCCAGTCAGGGTATATAAGAATTTAAACCCCCAGACGAGTCAGAAGGTCATCTATCTCTTTTATCCCCAGTCAGGATATATAAGAATTTAACTCCCCAGACGATTCACAAGGTTATCCATCTCTTTTATCCCCAGTTAGGGTATATAAGAATTAAAATCCCCAAATGAGTCGGAAGGTTATCCATATGTTTTATCCCCATTCAGGGTATATAAGAATTAAACTCCCCAGACAAGTTGGAAGGATATCCATCTCTTTTATCCCCAGTTAGAGTATATAAGAATTAAACTCCCCAGTAGAGTGATGAACAACTAATGTTCCTAAAATTTTCTCCCCAAACAGAAGTCAACACTTTGCAGCAGAGTTTCCTCAAACAACAAGCAAAAATATGCAGCGAAAGCATTCTAGACAAGGTTAAAGATTACACATGTTCTTCATTCCCAACACCAGTCAGGGATTCATTTTCCCAGCAAGATGTCATACGGAACTGTTGATACATTTCTAACAACATTTCACATTCATACATCATTTACCAATATCATAACATATGCATACGAAACACATATAACACAGTCTCATTTATTTTTAGGACATCATTACGCAATACATTTCATACATTGCATATAACTAACTCTTCACCTTTTCAAGAAAGATCAATCAATAGATAAACATTATCAACTATTTATATGACCCGACAATCTTCCCCAAGGCTACATCTGACAAAGGGCTATTTCAGAAATTTCCTCAGAGAGTCATTCCAAAAAAAGACATCTTCTGGCTCAAATTAAATCGACCATAGATTTATTCTGATACTTCTTCCAGTAGAATTTTTCTGGCTCAGGTTAAAGCAACCAAAGATTTATTTTGATACTTCTCCCAATTAAAGACGGACGCAAACATCTTTTGGCTCAGATTAAATCAAGCGTAGATTTATTCTGATACTTCTTCCAGTAGACATTTTTTGGCTCAGGCTAAATCGACCAAAGATTTATTCTGATACTTTGCCCAGTTAAAGACGAACGCGAACATCTTCTGGCTCAGATTAAATCAAGCATAGATTTATTCCGATACTTCTTCCAGTAGAATTTTTCTTCCTCAGATTAAATCAACCAAAGATTTATTCTGATACTTCTCCCAGTTAAAGACGGACACATACATCTTCTGGCTCAGATTAAATTAACCATAGATTTATTCTGATACTTCTTCTAGTAGACTTTTTCTGGCTCAGATTAAATCGACCATAGATTTATTCTGGTACTTCTCCAGTTAAAGACGGACAAAGACATCTTCTTGCTCATATTAAATCAAGCGTAGATTTATTCTGATACTTCTTCCAGTAGACTTTTTCTGGCTCAGATTAAATCAACCAAAGATTTGTTCTTATACTTCTCCCATTTAAAGACAGACACAGGCATCTTCTGGCTCAGATTAAATCGAACATAGATTTATTTTGATACTTCTTCCAGTAGACTTTTTCTGGCTCATATTAAATGAACCATAGATTTATTCTGATACTTCTTCCAGTTAAAGACAGACATGGACATCTGTTGGCTCAGATTAAATCAAGCGTAGATTTATTCTGATACTTCTTCCAGTAGACATTTTCTGGTTCAGATTAAATCAATCATAGATTTATTCTGGTACTTCTTTCAGTTAAATACAAAGAGACCTCCTCTGGCTTAGATTAAATTGAACGTAGATTTATTTAGATACTTCTTCCAATAAAAGTCAAGCATAAACTAAGTCTAATTTCTATCAACAATTACTTTGGATGGCATCTATAAGCCCATCTCTGATGACTCACTGTTACTTCTCCAAATGGCATCTTTAAGCCGATTCATGGTATAATCAACCAACAACATTACTTCGTTCACCAACGAGTGCAAATTTTTGGGCACTTAGGTGTTAAATCATCTTCTACCTTAAAGTCGCAAATGGCGGACAAGCCAATCTAACTCTTCAGGTTTAAGAAGATAGAGTAGGGGCAACTGTTTTACCCTAAAATTTTCCCTCCCATTTTCTTTAAGACGTTCTTCTAAGATTCTCAAATACTAAAGGACTCTTAAGAATTGATCAGACAAACTCACCTCCTAAGCAATGGGTCTATAACTAGGATTTGGTGCTTCTCAAAGAAGATTGAGTTGCAAGGGTCTCAAATGACTTTTATGGTTCATGATAGATCCTCAATATTGCTTATGTAAAGTTTCAAGTCTTGTATCACAAGTTTGCTCAGTCAATAGCTCAGATGATTGAAAATCATCTGTATTGAGTAAAAAGTCAACTGTGGTCAATATACAATCAAACTTCAAGATTTTTGGTCAACATCAATATTTTGAATTTATATTCATCATTTTATCAAAGGTTGATCATGATTCCTCAAGGAAAACCCTCAAATCATCAAAGATAAAAAATTGCCAAAATTAGGGTTTTGATAGAAGATGACTGATCATTGATTTTTGACCTAGTGCATGACTTAATAGCTTGAAGCATGATCTCAAGGGATCAAACACAAAATATTGACCTAATTACATGGCTCAAGACATTTCCAAATATGAAAGTGATTGATAGTTGAAAATTTGAATCAATTGATGAAAAGTTAATAGTCACTCAAAAGTCAAACTTTGACTTTTTGGTCAACATTGAAATTCAAAAATCAAGAATCATCAAAAAATTAAAAACTATCAAACTTGATCATCAAGAATAAAAAAAACAACAAAAGTCATAAGTCAAGATTTTCAAACACTTAGAAAAAATTCAAGTGTTTTGTACCTAAAAAACCCTAACTTCACAAGCAAGTTTCCTCAAGATACAAGCTGATTTAAGGAAAACATTCAACATGAAAGTTGTAGGGTTGATGAATTATACAACTTTTTTAATGTTGGGTGATCCTAAAAATTTTCTTAATTTAAGATATATGTGCCCATGAAGTTATGATGTTTTTATCCAACACTTAGAAATTTTTTTAACAAGTTTTGATCAGTTTTTTGTCGCAACTTCATGGCCATTTTTCACCAAGATCCCATTTGATTTAGCCAAAGTGATCAACATGAAAGTTGTAGAAAATGTTTCAAGCTTTCCAAAATGTCCAAGATCATAAAAAGATCATGCTTGAGCTAGATGTTTCGAAGAGATGAAGTTGGGTATCTAAGGTTGCATTATAGGTCATTTTTGTGACAAGTTCATAACCAAACCTTCAAGCCGTGCTGCATATGTCACTTTACAAGCCTCTAACCTCCAAATCTTTCTATAGTCAGAAGATTACACAGGCTTTTAAGCTATGGTCCATTTTGTTCAAGCATTATCCAATGCATCATTCCATTAATAGTACAAAGTCAACTCTTCCATTTTGGAAAAGTATGCTTTATGCAAAGTCCACTCTCCTTGAGCCTCTCAACTGTTTCTTCTGCACACACACAATGTTAAAGCAAGAAGAAACCATCTATAACCTGCAAAGCACCCCTAAAATCAGGCCATGCTCACATTGGAACCATAATGCTCATATACCTTCACTTACAATCCAACCAAGCCATAACTCCATAACTTGCAAACCTGATCAGCCCTTGCCCTCAAACCTTTTCTCTATAAATAGAGAGACCATTTGCAAGCCAAAGTACGAAGGGACAAGCCCTCAAACACTCTCAAACTCATAATCACTTAAAAAATTCCATTGTTGCACATTTGAAGCTTCCAACACCCAACTTCAAATCCACTCGTGCATTTTCCTCTTTTATCATTCAAATACCATTTATCCATCAAATAGAAGTGGTCCAAACACTCTTAGCACGACTGTAACACCTCCACCATCATTGTCCAAACCTCACTTTACACCTCTGTAACTTGACTTGTCCAGAAGAATTGAGGCACTCTCAATCCAAGATAGGTGTTGCAAAAGCTTCCTGGGAGTTCAGTGAAGCTATCCAGATCATCCTAACACCTCTAGAAGTTCTCTAACTTCAAACTTGATTCTCACTTCAGAGGTAAGTTTCTCCAACTTTGAAATCCTTACGCACACATCATTTGCTTTCAATTTCAAAAGATAAAATATAGATATGGTTGCCCTGAAACTAACCATGTCCTTAGTTTTCATTTATGTTGACTATGTGATGAGAATTTTGGAATTGAAGTTTCTGAAATATTAAGTTTCAGTTTGGTACCAAGCAAAATTTGCATCAGCCTTTAACTTATAGCTTTCAAAAGTTACATGGTTGAATTCGTGGAAAAAAATCAAGCAACTTTCATGTTTACATTTTTTAAAATGGTTGAGAAATAAGAGTTTTACTGATTAAAAAATGGTGTTGTTAATGGTCTGTTCGCGCGCGAGGAAGAAGATGAAGTTCATTTTTGAAAATTTGTTTATTTTATATTTAATGATTGTTGTTTTACAACTGGATGTAACATCTATTCCAGTGGCAACGCGCGCGTGTTTAAGTCATACCTATGCCCGGTCCTGGGTTCGATCCAGGAGTGGGGCATTTTATTTTTCTAATATCTTCATTGCAGATGAAGTGTGAACCAAATATACACGCTCATCATGTACCCCTCATCAACACCATCAGATCTCATAACTCCAAGATCTAGCGCTTCAGAAAGCCACGCTCATGGTGCACCCTATTAAGCTATCCATACCGAATCTAATAGCGCCTGGACTCTCCTCTGTTTGGGCCTAACATTTTTGCTTTCTAACACCCTCCATTTCACTTATACTGCAGACCCATTTATATTTTCTTTTTTGTTTTAACTGATTTCTTTTTCTTTTTTTAATCATTTATTATTTAATCAGAAAAAATTATAAAATCATAAAAAATTAGATTTAGGTTTTTAATTAATTAATTTAATTTTTGATAATTAAAAATTAATTTAATATAATCATTTTGATTTGATTTTATTAATTAATTAGAATTAGGTTTTATACTTCATTTATTTTTTTAAACAAAAAACACAAAAAAATATTTTCTAAATACTTAGAATTCTTTAGATTTTAATTAATTAATTTAATTTTTGATAATAAAGATTAAATCACACCTTATTTTATTTTAAATAAATAAATTGTAAATTAAATTAGGATTAGGTCTAATTTTTTATTTCACATTTCAAATATTTTCTAAACAAAGAAACAATAAAATATTTTTTTAAAATACTTAGAATTTTTAGGGTTTTTTGCATCTTTTCTATCTTCGTGCATTTGTTTATTTTTCGCATTAATATAATTAAGTAACTGTCAAAAGCTTGTAATAGATAAATTAGGGTTTACTGCTTTTTTCATCCCTACTCACAAATTTGTACCCCTATTCCCGAAGCCTTGTAATAGCGTAGAATATTTAATTTCTGCAATTTACTACTTTCCTTATTACTGTTTGTAATTAGAGTTTGTATGGCAAAATTAAAATCAACTTTTAGATAACCTAATCTCAAAGACAAAGACTTGAAATCAAAACACTTCGCACACACACACCTCTAGGGTTACCCTCACTTGTTTCCTCTGATAAAATAGTCATGTCCCTCGAACGTGAGATGCTTTAGCAAAGACCCTCAGTTAAAAATATTGTAGTCCCTCAAAGACCCTTCGATGCTGCCTTCGATAAACGATCTTAGTCCCTTACAACAATTGCTATAACATCCTTCAAGTTGCCTTCTATGACTGTACGATGACCCACGCCTGTCCATCACATTCAATGATAGGGCTTCCTACTAACTAATGGTAGGATAACACTATGTAAAGGAGGAGGAAAAGAATAAACACTTTTTGAGTAGGTAGATCGCTTGTAATCACTTGCTCACAAACTAAAATAATTTTCATACCTCACACTTTCGAAACAACTACTTTCAAAACACTTTATAAACACTCTTGAGGACTGATACAAGGGTTATTATAAAGCAAACTGCTTTACATTGACATTTTTCAAAATACTTTTAAAAACAACACTTTCTTTCACAAATATTTTCAAAACAAACATTTTGTATACATTCTCAACGATACGAGAATCATTACAAAATTTCCACACTTAGGCATTTTCAAAATATTTGCAAACATACACAAAACACAAAGCATTTTCAAAGTGAGCTAGCAATTAAGAGCCCGTAGATAACTACAGATGAAAATGGTGCTAACACATTCCCTTTTCATAACCTACCCCCCTTACTCAGAAAATTCTCAAAAGGTCTTTCCTGTTCTTTTCACCCTTTCCTTTATTGGATAAAAGAGAAGTCGGTGGCGACTCTTGCTATCCGCAACATTTGCGATAAAACAGAAAACCCAAGTCCGTTCTCCCACCGTATTACACACCAAAAACTCATTTTTTTGTCACCCAAATAACTACATTTACCTAATCTAACATAATAATCTATTACAAGTTTGCATTGTGAATAAAAAAATTGTAGAATACTTACATAAATTTGAAAGCTTGGAGATGATTTGGGATGACTTGAAATGAGTTGAAATGGAGAGATGAACAAAAATTAGTGAGTTTGAGTAGTAGAAATGTTAGGGTTTGGAGTAGAAGGTTTGAAAATTTGGTATTTTGATAGAAAAGGGGTTGGGGGTATGTTCTGTTCGTTTTGTTAAAAAAATACACAGACTTCGCAAATGCACTTGCAAAATGAGTATTTATGGATTATTCGCAAATGCACTTGCAAAGTCACGCTATTTTTAACAAATTATGGGCGAATCCACATATGTAAATCCCCTAACAAGTGAATTCGCAAGTGCACATGCGAAGTAAATCAAATAATTCACGTCGATGGTGCGTTCGGAAGTGCACTTGCGAATTCAGAGAGTATTTTGGATTTTTCACCAGGAGCCTAAAAGAAGACCACTAGGTGGGAAAATAAATTCCCACATATTAAATTAGGGGATTTATTTTTCATCCTATAGTTTTCTAGGACACCAAGCGAAGTTATAAAAATGTTCTTGAAAATCGAAAATACATTTCAGAGACGTACTAAGATTTGATAAAATGTAGAATGAAACCAGAATTTAATTTCCAGTTTGCACTTGGACTCACATTTGGTCTGTTTGAATAGAGTGAAACTACATTTGAACTGTTTATGTGTGGTGCATAGTGTGCACCTTAAAATACATTTTCGGTTTCCAAAAGCATTTTAAAAATCGGTGCGCACCGAAAATATATTTTCGATTTTCAAAAATATTTTAAGATTTATATAGAGTTTGGATGGAAAAAGAAGTTCTCTTAAATTAAGCACACTAGTCCAATTCGTAGTGAAATGTCACAGCCTACTGTTTCCAAATTAGTTTTCAATACCTCCACACCATGACCAGTCTAATACCTCCATTCTTAATTTTAAAATAGGCTGTTTCCAAATTAGTATTCAATACCTCCACACCAAGACTAGTCCAGTGCCTCTGTTATTTTCATACGATTTGGTTGAAATATGATATGATTTATTAAATATTTGATATGGTTTTTATATAATTATTAGGATTGGTATGTTTTTGTTAGGATTGATTGTATATTAATTTATCATATTTAATCAAGATATTTTCATTGTATTATTTTTAATATAAATAAGATAAAAGTTGAGAGCCAATTTTTCAAGTCATTCAGTATCAATTTCTTATCCTCAAGTTGGTACCATAGCGACGATTTCAGGTTCATCAAAACCCTATTCGTCATAATCATATACGATACTATTACATTGAGAGTTAAAGATTCACATCAGCCATTCTATTCGACTCACCATCGTTATATTGGCCGACCACTAAAAAATCATCGCTGCGCTCAGCCTTACCCACCACCACACGTGTTTGTCTCCGATCAACCACTGTTTTGCTTCTTTTTTTGTACAACAGCCACCTCCGTTTTGCTACTAATTTGCTTTTCTGCACAACAGAAACTTAATTTTTGATACTATGCTTTTCTGCACAACAAGAACTTAAATTTTGCTACTATTTTATTTTTCTGCACAACAACAACAACCTATGTTTTTGTTGGGTTAGAATGCTCTCCATTTTTTTCTCTTTCTATTTTTTCAATTACTATAGTTGTATGTGTAAATAACACACATATCTTAAGACACGTAACATATATTTAATATTTATTTAATTTTATACACATAAAATTATAGTAATAGAAATTTTCATTTCTTTTAGAAATAGAGAGGATCCTAACCCGTTTTTGCTACTGGTTTGAATTATATCCATAAGAGTTTGTGATTGTATTGTATCCATCATCTTTCATGTCTTTTTATTTGTTATTAGGTTGATTTGTGGCAACAATTTTATAATGTTGTTTGAATTGTCTTTGTATTTATGTTTAATCATTTCAATTTTGCGTCATTTCACGTATGTTGTATATGCGAGTGCACATTATCTCTTTGCAAACGCCTCTGTGTGATATATTGACATATGTGTGATATATGATATCTCTCATGGCCGGATTTGTCTCTTTTTGATGTTGTTAAAGGGGGAGAAGTATATGCAACACGAAGTTGGGAGTATGTGAGTGCACTTTCCCATTAGAGTATTTTGCATGATGTCAAAATTATGACAACTTTAACATTTATGTATATTGGACGGTATTCTCCGAGTCTTAATGTGCATCTTAGTATTAGGAAACTTAGAATGTGTTTAGAAAATGTTTTATGCATTAAAAATAAGATTTTATGTGAATAACATGTCTATATGTAAACACATACGTGCTATGAGTCGACACATGTGAATTATTTTTAAAGTTTGTAGCCTCTGTTTGTATGTGTCGACACATAAAGTATTTCAGTTTGACACATAGAAGAAAAATTTCTTCTATGAGTCGACACATAAGATGTATGAGTCAATACATGCAAATGATTTTTAAAGCCTGTAGCTTTTGTTTGTGTGAGTCGACTCATAAGGCTCTATAGGTCGACACATAGCAAAAATTTTACTGTTATGAGCCAACTCATGACATACATATGTCGACACATGTGTCAAAATTAGTCAACACATGACTTACATGTGTCAACCCATGCTTCAAAATTTTTGAAATTTTGCATTTTTTTCTAAACTTCTAGTTTCCTTTTTGCTTCCAACTTGAACACACATATATATACACCTCATACATGCATTATTTCAAACTCGATAAAACCATAAACATATAAAGAGTTGTCTTCATCTTCAACCTCACATTTATGCATACACACAACAAATTACACATGATCATTCCTTGTTGGGTGCCATCTAGATTCGTTGTTGATAATGTCCAATTTAAATTGTTGAATTGTAAATTGGATTGAGAATCTTTGGGGGTTTCATTGGAAAAAACTGATAGGGTTTGTTCTCTAAGATTAATGTGTGGATTTGGGGGTTTGCACAAGATTTTGCAATTCATAATCAGCTAAGTGAAAGCTTCGAAGAAGGTGGTTCTGCTGAAGGAGTAACGGTAACCGGAGGATCGTTTGGAAATCTTGGGAGACGATAATTTACAATTGGATTCAGCTGAGTAAAAGCTTTGAAGAACAATGGTTTGGTCAAATAAGTATAGGTAACCAGAAGATCAATTGGTATTATTGGGAAATTTAATCAAGCTCAAGATCAAAGGAAGAGAAAGGGTTATAATCGACATCAAACATTGAGTTTGTAGGGTTGTATTTCTACATTTCTCTTGTAAATGATTTTTGAAAAGTAAAATTGATATCTCAATTCTATTTGGAATTAGGGGCAGACATAGCCATAGGGAGGACGATTTGTGAACTGCCTAAACAAAATCTTGTGTCCCCTATCTCTCTCTCTCTCTCTCTCTCTCTCTCTCTCTCTCTCTCTCTCTCTCTCTCTCTCTCTCTCTCTCTCTCTCTCTCTCTCTCTCTCTCTCTCTCTCTCTCTCTCTCACACACACACACACACACACACACACATTTACTTTCAATTGTAAATTATTAAACCGTTGATTGTGTGACCGATACTAAGAAAAATATTTTTGATTAATACTTCAAAATATTTTGTTGATTTGATCACAATCTATGTGATTTTAATTGGTTTCTAACATCAACAAAATTATACAAAAATTTGTCATGTATCATTTATACACCAAGTGTTCGATAATTTTCTTAGCCAAGTGTTTGTTATAAATTTCATTGGAAAAAGATTGCCTTTGTGACAATATTCAAACGTTTTATTATGAAATATATTGACTTATCAGATTATTATAATCATTCCATATAAAATTGGTTTAATGCATATCCGAGTTTTCCAATAACGGTTCAGATTAGACGAATTTTAATTTAGGATTGCATTTCCGATTGTCATAGTTCTCAAAGTTTTTAAAACATGATTTTCATAAGAATTGTTTTAATTTGGTTATCTATTCACCCCTATAGATAAATTGCCTTCGTCTAACATCTTGCACACGCAATTATGGATTATGTATACATCATCGCCCATGTTTTCCCTCAGACGCGAGTCACCTACTACGTGGGAAATATGCTTAGGCAACATATTCTAAGGTGGTCACCCAATGAAGACAAGTATTATGTCGCCCCATTTGTAAGCCTTTAAATTATATCACTATATCTATCAATTACACAAAAATGATAATCTAATTTCACTCATAAAACATAGCAGACACTATTAAAATTATATTATCTTTCTTTCACTAAACTAAAAAAAATTAAAATTTACTCATAAATATAAATATTTATAATTAATTTTTAAGAGACATATATTATTCTTATATTATGATACATGTTATTTTTATTTTTAAAAAAATATTGAAATATTTTTATTTTTATTATGATAGATGTTTCTTTTCAAGTTCCTTTATTATAACCGTTGCGTTGCCCTAACTCTTATTCTCCTTTGTAATAGATTCTGAATATGTGCAAATATCAAATTCTTATTCTCAGTCTAGGAGGAGAAGGATGTAGTGTTACCGTGGGTTGGATTCACCCCTTGTAACTTCGTGGACATATCAGAATCCAGGTCGAAGGTTCTATGGTTGTGGGTTATACAAGGTACATATAAATTTTTAATTGTATTTTTCATCTTCTAAAAAATCTGGATAATATCTAACTTCCAACTTCTTTTATGTTTCATTCAGTTACATGGAAGAAAATAATATTCTTTTTTTTATTGGTATGAGAGAAGATACCAGAATGTTCACAAGAAGTGATTAACTCGCTTTTGAAGAAGATTAATGAATTGATGAAGAACGATGGTTTAACAAAGAAGAGTGATGATGAGTTGAAGAAGAAGATCAAATTTTTGATTATTTTGTTGATTCTGTCTTGGTTTTTGATCATCATGTTGATCACAAAAGCATTTGTCCTAATAATATTGTCATTGTTGTAAGGTTGTATTGTTAATATTGTAAGGTTGTATTGTTAATGTCCTTTATTTTTTGCATCTCTGTCTCCCAATCTTGTACAAATGTTGCCCTAGCTGTCTGTCAAAGTAATTCTTTCATGTGTCCACCGAAATAAATTTTCTTCCAGTTTTCATACAAATGTTTAACAAATAATTCCTGTTCCGCATTCGGGTATAGTGTAGCGATAACTGGTACCAAACCCTAAAATTGCTACGAATTAGTTTCAAATGGATACTTAAACATAACATCATAATGAATTACAAAGATAAAAGTGTTAATAAATTACCTTTTGTTGTTCTGAAAGTAATGAATAAGACCTTTGCATTATCCTATTCAAATCCTCGAGTAATAGATCCACAAACCATTGTCAAGAGTCTTGTGTCTCCGCTTCCACCACAACTTATGCTATAGGATAAATTTGATTGTTCCCATCTTTTCCTACTCACCCTTTAAGAAATATGCATCAATTCTAATTAAAGGCCTACATGTATTTACAAATGCAGCTTTACACGCCCTAATACATACATATATTCTCTCAAAAACAAGTCCAATTTCAGACATGCCACACTTAATTATAATTGTACTACCTGGATTAGATCTTCTTATTTCTTCATAATTACTCAAATGAGAATATTGTTCTGTCAAAACTCCTTGTATCATTTAAGGAAAAGAAACAAGAGGAAGAGTATGTAACTGCTGAGGAGTTGTTGGCGAGCAAGCAAGAAGAAGATTCATAGGTTGTTCAGAAGATTTATGATATTAGGGGGCCACAGGTACGAGTGTATACAAATTTGTCTGATTTAAATGCTGAGGGGAAAGCAAAGGAAGGGGATGTCCCAATGCATGAACTTAGCATAACATAGCACTAATAGTTCGGTTGGCCGAGGCTGACATCCAAGAGAACACTTTAGGAGCATTAACGTTGATTCCCTTGCTCAATGCTTTAGGGACATGCTAAAAAGATATCCTGAGGACTATACGTTGTATAACTTGTCATGCATTGCATGTTCATATTCTGAGTATTCATTGATAAACATCTCATATGAGAAATTGGTTAACTTCTTTCAATTTTCATTGTAGATAATGACTTCCAGAGGTATTCATCACTAAGTCTAATTCTTACCCGTATAGTTAAAGAAGACATCAAAACATCATAACAAAATAACATGTAACTTCAAAATAGACACTTTGACAGAACCATCAGTATCATGCAGATCAACTTTTTCTATGGGTAATGTATATGACTGTGAAGCTTGTTGCAATAAAGGTGAATGCTCCATCTCCAACCTTGGTAATTTTTGCCTAAACTCAAATTCACATTGCAACTCATTATATTTTTTATCGCTGACCACTCTATCAAAGTGTTTGAAAAACTGAATAATGTCCAAGTAGGTCTTTAAGCAAGTTTTCAAATCTGCATTGAAGCTTTCGCTGAGTTATGTACTTGTCATGCCAATAGTCATTGCATTTTCCATGTAGCATTTTGCCCACTTCTCTTTTATTTTATACAAACTTGAGATCCACCCACTTTGTGTAAGATTATAATCATCAAGTTTATCCCATGCTCTTTCAAAATCAATTTCTTCTAGATATTTGTACATACAAAACTTAAGGTCTCTATTAACATGTGTTTTTGTAAGTGTTAGATTTATTATTACTATTTTATTTTATTGTTTCAGTTTTTTTTAGAAACTTAGTCAATTAGTGGTTGCTATACTTTAGGAGCAAATTAGTTTATTTATTCAATTCTCTAAAATCCTAGTTACGTGAGATAGTTTTCAGCTTTTCTTTCCATTATTTATTGTAATGTACTATTGATCAAATAATTATTCCTTTCCTTTAACATACATATTTTCTCTACTTCTCTGCCTCTCTATTTTTTATTTTCTGTCATTAAACTAACAAATTGGTATCTAGAGCTTTCTTCTTAGAGGGACCAGTGAGTGAACCCAGTAAAAACCCACCATAACAAACCTTGCTTCAATTCATCAAATAAATGGATTATGAAACTCCTTACACAAAACTAACACCGCCTGTGTTTGACGGTGATAATTATCACATATGGGCAGTAAGAATGGAGGCTTACCTAGAAGCAAATGACCTTTGGAAAGCCGTTGAGGAAGAGTATGAAATTCTTCCTTTTCCGAACAATCCAACTATGGCTCAGATAAAAAATCACAAGGAGAAGAAAGCAAGAAAGTCAAAGGCAAGAGCTACTTTGTTTGCTGCTGTCTCACAAGACATTTTCACCAGAATCATGACGATCAAATCGGCATTTGAGATCTGAAATTTCCTCAAGGAAGAATATGAAGGAGATGAAAGAATCAAGGGAATGCAAGCAACAAATCTAGTTAGAGAATTTGAGATGCAGAAAATGAGGAAGTCTGAAACAATCAAGGAGTATGCGAACAAACTTCTTAATATTGCTAACAAGGAGAGGTTGTTAGATTCTGACCTTTCAGATTCAAGAATAGTGTAGAAAATACTAGTGATTGCTCCTGAAAAATTTGAAACTTCTATTACTTCATTGAAAAATACTAAGGATCTTTCAAAGATCAAATTGGTGGAACTTGTAAGTGCTATGCAGTCCCAAGAGCAGCAATGGTTGATGAGACAAGATGGTGCAGTCGAAGGTGCTTTACAAGCCAAGCACCAGTACGGGGAAACCAATAGAAATAAGTATGTCAAGAAGAACCAGTCATCAAGCAGTGAAAATAGTACAAATAACCAAAACAATGGTAGGGGTAAAAAGAAAAATTACCCATCTTGTCAGCACTGCGGAAAATTGGGTCACCCGCCATACAAATGTTGGAAACGGCCAGACGCGAAGTGTACTAAATGCAATCAGCTTGGACATGAAGCTATAATTTGTAGGAGCGAATTTCAGCAGAAACATGAAGCCAGTGCCCAAGTTATTGATCAAGATGAATAAGATTATATTTTTGATGCAACATGCTATTCGACGAGGAGAAATTATGAATGCTGGTTGATTGATAGTGGTCGTACGAACCACGTGACATATGACAAGACTCTATTCAAGGATTTGAAGCCCACTAATGTTTCAAAGGTCAGAATAGGGAATGATGGCTATATTACTGGAAAAGGAAAATGAACCATTACAATTTCAACGTGTTCAGGTATCAAAATATCTGATGTTCTTTATGTACCCGACATTGACCAAAACTTTCTAAGTGTAGGTCAGTTGATTAAAAAGGGATTTAAAGTATCCTTTGAAAATCAACACCGTCTTATCTACGACATGGCTGGCCAGGAAGTTCTATGGATTAAAATGAGAGGTAAAAGCTTCTCGTTTGATCCAACAGAGAAGGAGCAGGCGGTCTATTTTAATCTAGTCAGTCCCACAAAACTCTGGCACAAGAGACTTGGCCATTGCCATCTTGAAAGAATGTTGAACATGCAAAGAAAAGGCATGTCAAGAGGCCTGCCAATAATTTATGATAACTTACCAAATTGTAATGCTTATCAATTTGGTAAACAAATAAGAAAATCATTCCCCAAATCAGCTTGGAGAGCTTCTCAAAAGTTGCATCTTGTTCACACTGATGTGGAAGGACCCCAAAGAACACCATCACTACAAGGTAGTCTATATTTCATTCTTATCATAGATGATTTTACAAGAATGTGCTGGATATTTTTTTTTTGAAATTTAAGCATGAAGTGGCTGGATTATTTATGAAGTTCAAGAAAATGATGGAAACTCAAAGTGGCTGCAAGATTCAATGTTTAAGATCTGACAATGGGACAGAGTATACATCAACAAAAATTAATCAATTGTGTGAAGATGCTGGTATTGAACATCAACTCACAGCCCCTTACGCTCCAGAGCAGAATGAGGTTAGTGAAAGGATAAATAGGTCGGTGATGGAGATGGCTAGATGCATGTTGCATGAGAAGGAGTTGCTTAAAACAGTTTAGGCAGAGGCAGCTAACACAACCATTTTTCTCCAAAATCCACTCCCAACTAAAGTTTTGAAGGATCAAACTCCATTTTAGGCTTGGTATGGGCATAAGCCATCACTAACCTTTCTTAAGGTGTTTGGTTGTGTTTGTTTTGCACATGTTCCACAGGCTAAGCGAGACAAACTTTACATGAAGGAAACTTCGGGCTTCTTTGTGGGTTACATTTCTGTTTCAAAGGCCTACAAAGTGTATCATCCTCAAACCGGAAAGATGACAATTACTAGAGATGTGCACTTTAATGAAGAACAACAATGGAATTGGGAGAACTCACAAAGAACAACTAAACTATTTGGCAATGTTGATGATAAGCATCCGGGACAGCAAACAACAAAGTTATTGCAGGATGAATTAGAAGATGATCCTCCAGTCAGAGGCAAAAGGTTGTTATCTGACATCTATCAAAGATGTAATGTAGCAGTTTGTGAACCTACTAGGTGCGAGGAAGCATAAAAGGATCAAAAATGGAAAATTTCAATGGAGGAGGAGATGTCCATGATACAAAAAAACAAAACATGGGAGCTGGTTGACAAGCCTGAAAATAGAAAAGTAATTGGAGTTAAATGGGTTTTCAGAATAAAGCTTAAGGTAAATTTCTCAATCAACAAGCGCAAGGCCAAACTCGTAGTTAAAGGGTATGCAAATTTTTGGTGTTGATTATTCTGACACTTTTTCTCCTGTGTCCAGATTAGATACAATTAAATTGGTGTTAGCAGTTGCTACACAAAATGGTTGGAAAATATTTCCGTTAGATGTTAAATCAGATTTTTTTTAAATGGAGAGCTACATGAAGAAATATATGTAGACCAGCCAGAAGGATTCATGAAGCAAGGTGAAGAAGATAAAGTCTATCTTCTAAAAAAGGTTCTCTATGGCCTCAAACAAGAGCCAAGGGCTTAGTACAACAAGATTAATGATAACTTATTGAGTATAGGCTTTGTAAAAAGCTTATCCGAGTCCACTCTTCATGTGAAACATAAGGGAAATAATTTTCTCATAGTTTCCCTCTATGTGGATGATCTTTTAGTGACAGGAAATGACGCAAGGCTAGTTGACGAGTTCAAGCAAGAGATGATGCAAGCTTTTGAAATGACAGATCTTAGTCTCATGGCCTATTTTCTTGGAATTGAGATCAAACAAAGTGAGAATGAAGTGTTAATTTGTCAAAGAAAATATGCAAAGAAAATTTTGAAATTTTTTCAAATGGAGGAATGCAAATCTGCTAGCACACCAATGAATCAAAAGGAGAAGTTGAGCAAGGATGATGGTGCTGAAAATATTGATGAAGGATATTACAGAAGCTTGATTGGGTGTCTAATGTATCTCACTGTAACAAGGGCGGACATTCTATTTGCGAAAAGTATTTTGTCTCATTTTATGCACTGTCCAAGTGAAATTCATTTGCAAGCAGCAAAAAGAATATTGAGATATGTTAAAGGCACTATTGATTATGGAGTCAATTTTGATAAGTGTCAAGAATTCAAGTTGTATGAATTCTCTGATAGTGATTAGGCTGGATTCGTTGATGATTTGAAGAGCACTTCAGGATACTGTCTCAGTCTAGGCTCACGAGTATTCTCATGGTGCACAAAGAAGCAAGATATTGTAGCACAATCCATCGTTGAGGCTGAATTTATAGCAGCAACAACCACTGTAAATCAAGCTTTAAGGTTGAAGAAGATTTAATGTGATTTATTTTTGCAGCAGAAGAACAAAACAAATTTTTTTGTTGACAACCAGGCTGCAATTTCTATTGCAAACAATCCAGTATGTCACGGGAAGACTAAACATTTCAACATCAAGCTCTATTTTTTGAGAGAGATGCAACAAAGTGGAGAAGTAAACTTAATTTACTGCAAGTCTAAAGATGAATTGGTTGACATGTTAACAAAGCCATTACCTATCACCAAATTTGAATATCTAAGGAAACTGATTGGGGTTTGTAGTTACAAAAGCAAGGAGGAGTATTAACATGTGTTTTTGTAACTGCTAGATTTATTATTACTATTTTATTTTATTTTTTTAGTTTTTTTTAACAACTTAGTTAATTAGTGGTTGCTATACTTTAGGAGCAAGCTAGTAGTAGTTGCTATACTTTAGGAGCAAATTAGTTTACGTATTCAATTCCCTAAAATCCTGGTTATGTGGGATAGCTTTCTGTTTTCCTTTCCATTATTTATTGTAACGTACTACTGATCAAATAATTATTCCTTTCCTTTAACATACGTATTTTCTCTACTTCTCTGCCTCTCTATTTGTTATTTTTTGCCATTAAACTAACAGTCTCTCAACAAGTTAGAACCATTCTTCATCAAATTACCAAGATGTTTTATGCCATTTTGCATCAAATGCCAAGAACATAGACCATGATATGTTTCAGGCATCAAAACTTTCGCCATTGCATGGTCTTGATTTGTGAAAATAGTTTGAGGCTTCTTACTTTTATGCGTCTTTAAATTTTTTGTAAACAACCATTCAAATGATTCTGCAATTTAATCATAAAGAAGCGCAACACCAAATATTACAACACCTCTAAAATGATTAAATCCCGCAAATACAACCAAAGATCTATACGCATTATTAGTACTATATGTAGTGTCAAGAGTGACTACATCACCAAAATATTCATAATCTATTATCATTCTTGCATCAGCCTAAAAAATATTGGCACTACTATGGAAAACCCAATTAACAACAGTTGGGAAAGATATATAACAACGCGGACCCAAGCGTTGTTATGTAGAGTGTCATTGAATATATCTGTGATACGGTGGGAGAACTGACTATGAGTTTTGCGTTTGTTTTCGCAAATGTTTCGGTTGAGCAAGAGTCTCCACCGACTTTTTATTTTATCCTAAGGAAAGGTTTAAAAAGCACAGCAAAAACCTTTGAGATGTTTTCTTGGGTTCGGGGAGTAGATTATAGAAAGGGAAGGTATTAGCACCCTTTCTATCCATGGTTATCCATGGGCTCTTAGTTACTTGCTTAGATCACTTGCCTTTTGTTTTCAATTGTTTGAAATGGTGCTTGTGTGTGTGGGTTTGAAAATGTTTTGAAAAGAAACCAATGTGGTGGCAACCTTTGTAATGATCCATGTTGGGATGTATACAAAGGTGTATGTCTTTTGAAAAGGTTTTCATTTGTTTTTGAAAGTGTTGTGAGGTGTGTTTTAGAAAATAGGCAAGTGTTTTGTTTTTGCAAGTTTGATTCAAGTAACTAAGAGGTTATCTACTCCTAAATTTCTCAAAGTTTATTGCTATGTTTTAACCCTTTTAACAAGTTTGTTCCACCATTGTATTTGGTGGACAATCTCATGTTAGGATGTGAAAGGGACGGGCGCGGGTCATCGTTTAGACCATAATTGCAATGGTGCCAAGTATCTTTGGGAAATTTTCCTTAAGGGACTTGATCATTTGTTTAGGCAACATTTTGAAAGCGTTATCGTGGGACTATGATCATTTGATTGTTTGTTTTGCCCAAAGAGACCTAACATGCAATATGGCCCAATTTGAAAGGCAACAAGTGGAATACCCTAGGGGGTGCAAGTGTGATTTGTGTTGTCCATTTTCATGCTTGTTTATCTTGAAATTAGGTCAAACTATTTTCGTTGTTTTTTCGCATACAAACCCTAATTCTAACATGGTATAATTAGAAAGCAATAAAGTGCGAAAAATAAATTTACTAAGCTATTACAACACCATATATGGGAAGGGGGGTACAAATGTTCAAATGGGGATTTTGACAAGGAATTTAAACCTAAACTATTACATCAATATTGGATTATTTACAAGATAATTTAATTGCACAAATTAAATAAAATAAGAATAAATATGCAAGATGCAAAAAATGGTTTTTGTATGTATGAAAAAAAGTATTTTTATATGTCAAAATAAACAAAAATAAAAGTATTATTTTTTGGAGCTTTTATGCCTTTTTTAGGGCAAACCCTAATTTTATTAAATAAAATGTATTATTCATTTATTATGCATAATATTTATTTATTAAAAAATAAAATAATGAAAATGAAGTATATTTGTGAAAAGGGTATTTTTATATTAAATATTTAACAAGAAAAATAAAGGTGTGTATATTTTGTAATTTAACCTAAATATATTAATAAATATATATATATATATATATATATATATATATATATATATATATATATATATGTATTATTTTCTAAATATATATTATATATACAAAATAATAATATTTAATATTTATAAAAAAAAAGTATTTTTTATATAAAATATTTTCAGAAGATAAAATGAAATAAAATGAAAATAAAAATGTATTTGCACTATTTAAACATTTTTTAAATAAAAGTATATCTATTTATTTATGTTCAAAAAGCTAATCTAAACAAATAAATACCTAATAAATAGGAAAATAGTGAGAAAAATATTTTTTATATTTTTAATATCATAAGAAAAAATAAATAAGTCAAACCAAAAAAGAAAAAAGTCAAAAAATCACTAAAATAAACAAAATGGGCTCAGGGGGGTGCATAAGTAAAAATATGGTGCAAAAAGAAAAGTCAAACAGGCCCAGCCCAGAACCAGGTCATCTTCAACCTCAGAACATCTTTTGTTCAAGCAAACACGCGTTTCCTATCTCCCAATTCCTGGACTTTTAAGCAAAACTTTCAACATGAAAAATGTAGAGCATGAGAAGACGAATCCAGGGATATAAAGAACTTGACTTAACTCTCTAAGATGAGGGAGAATTTCTTCTCCCCCAATTCCTGACCTAGTTTTTCATCAATGTTCAGACTCAAAATTCTCTAAGCATACATAATATAAATGAAATCTAATCACATGGGCATGTTCAGGGCTATGATTGTGACACGTTTCCTTCACAAACCTAAAGCTAACAATGCCTATACTGAGAGATAGAGCTTCATGAATATACCTGTTCAGTTGGAATCGTGCCTTGCAATGGAGGAGCTTTCAGAGTAAGATGATGATTTGTACAGCTTCCTTGAAGTGTGAGGATGCTATTCCAAGTTTTACTTTGTCCTGAAACCTCTTGAATCGTGCTAGAGAACTTCAACTGCAAAACAAGAAAATGAAAATGGTGAAGTGGCCTGGGAGTGTTACAGGTCGTGTTTTAGGTTTTGGTTAGCTTCAAGGGATGCTATGGAATGTGTTTGATGAGTTTTTAGCAAGAAAGCATGGAAGTTTTGAGCTATGGGATTCAAACTGCAGGGATGCCCTATTTTGAGCAGTTTGAAGGTGATTCTGGCAATGGGGAGGTATTGGGGATCTTAGGGTCGTGCTTCAGCTTAGGATGAATGTTTGGAATGTGTTTGATAACTTTCTCTAAGCCTTGGTTCACTGATATGAGAGTTGGTGTATGTTATGATGTGTTTCTTAAACTTTAAGCAAGCAATGGCCACTTTGTGTTCTAGACAGGTAAAGGCCCCCTAAACATGCTGCAAAACCTTGTCTTGATCAGAGTGATTAACTCATAAACTTGTGCCAAAGAGATTTCCTTTGTACCTTCTTGATTTGCTTTAGACATAAAGTGTAACTTTTGCAAAAATGGATATAATGCTTTTTCCAATTTGGGATTAATCCTTTAGGCAATGCTTGAACACATAGAACATGGTCTTGGCACAAGGGATTGGCATTAAATTTATGAGTGTAATTGAGATAAAAGGCCTGTAATCAAGTTGTGCAAGCTGAGGTTGAAATGCATAGTGTTATGAACATCTAACTTGGCCAATTCAAAAGTGAGTTTTTCCCATATTGCAAAATTCGATTCTCTCTAACCATGAGGTTGTTTGATGAGTTCTTGGACATTTTGGAAAGCTTGGAATGTGTACTACAATCCATCTTTGAAGTGAAAATTGAAATTCCAAGTGTAAGTGTATGGAAAATGGTCTTGAAGTTAGGTAAAAAACTTGCCTAAAATAGGTCAAATTTTCACTAAGTTAAGAATGGTTTGGTACCCTTGTTCCAAAAATTGTAACTTGAGATACAAGCTTCTTTTGGGAAAACTTTGTGAATCAAAGTTGTAGATTATGCAATAGGCTACAACTTTCATGTTTTAACTTTTGCTTGAATCCAAATGAATCTTGGTGAGAAAGCGGGGCAAAGTTGGGAAAAAATTAGGGTTTTTCATAACTTAGAAAAATTCTAAGTTATGAAAAATTCCCATTTCAAACCCTAATTTGCAATTCTTGATTTCTTGATGGAAAAGTTTCATGATTTGGCATGCTTTGATGAAAAATGAATCTTGACCCTTGATTTTGACCAAAAAGTCAAAGTTTGACTTTTCAGTATACAGTCAAAATTGATCAATTGACTGGGAAATTCAACTGTCAATCTTGTGTATTTGGGATCTTTTGAACTTGTTGAGCATGTCAAGATAATTCCATGGGGTCCTTGAGTCCATATGTGAACTTGGTTTGCCATTGGCTAAGTCAAACAGTCAAAAATTGCCTTTGTGCAGTCAAAACCCTAAAAAATGACCATTTTGCCCTTTTGATGATCTGATCAAATTTCTTGTGGAATTGTGATCCAAACTTGATCAAATGGTCCATGTGAGTTCATAATGTTGATGTGGGTCAATTTTCATGAGATTTGATTGTCAATTGGCCACAGTTGACTTTTTCCCCAATGCAGTTGATTTCTAGGTCAACTGTCCAATTGACTGGGCAAAATTTGGAATCAAGACTTGAAACTTGGCATGGATAAACTTGGGAGTCCAACATGAAGCATGAAAGTCATCTTAGGCATTTTAGGTCAAAATCTCTTTGTGCAAACACAAATCCTAATTTGGGTCAACAGTGCAAGGAGAAGTCTTGAGTAGAGGAAACCCTAACTGGATCTTGATCTTCAAGGGTCTTGTGATGAGAAAATGTTGAGGAAATGGGAGGGAAAATTTTGGGGTACAACAGTTGCCCCTGTTCAATCTTCTTGAACCTGAAGAGTTAGATTGGCAAGTTTGCCTTTCGTGACTCGAGGGTAAAAGGAGATTGGACACTAGAGTGCCCGGAAATTTGCACTCGCATGTTGAAGTATCAGCAATATGATGTCGGGAATGGGCTTACAGATGTGCCCTGGAGAGATGGTGGATAGGGAGATGGGCTTATAGATGCCATTTGGAGATGCGACAGAACCTTGTCGGGAATGGGCTTATAGATGCCATTTGGAAGTGTTGATCGCATAAGAGATTCCCTAGCGAGAACTTGTGTATTTGAGAAAGACATATGTTTTCCTGGCTTGTTACAGGTGTTTGATCTTCAATCTCCTCATGCAGATATGCCCTGGCTAGATACAGGTGTCGAATCTACAATCGGTTGCTCACAGATGTGCCCTGGCTGGATACAGGAATCGAATCCGGAAATAGTCGTCAATAGATATGCCCTGGCTGGATACAGGAATCAAATCTTCGAACTCTTCAAACGTGCCCTGGCTAGATACAGGAATCGAGTCTGGAAATATGGTCAACAGATATGCCCTGGCTGGATACAGGAGTCGAATCTGGAATTGTGATAGTTGATAGATATGCCCTGGCTGGATACAGGAATCGAATCTTTGAACTCTTCAGACGTGCCCTGGCTAGATACAAGAATCGAGTCTGGAAACTGATTACTCACAGATGTGCCCTGACTAGATACAGGAATCGAATATGGAATTGTGACAGTTGAAGGTAGTTGTCTTTGGGATTGTCTTTTTTCCTGAAAAGGCAAAAACATAAGTTGTATGCAATGTCATGATGTATGATATGCATGATGTCATGATGTTCAACATTAGATAGTGTTGTATGCACTTTATCATGTATGTAAGCAAGATGTATGAAAATGTGAAATGTTTATGAATGTATTTTCGTCTTAGGAAAATAAATCCTTGACGACCGGCCGGGGAATTGCTCTGTGGAAGAGATACTTTGCCGAAGTTTTGATGAGAGGCCTGCTGAGGACTTCAATGATGGACTTTGCTGGGGATAATGATGATAAACTCCGCTGGGGATACCAAAGATAAACTCCGCTGGGGATTGAAAGAACTTTTCCGAGGGCGATCTTCCGTGGCAATTAGCTGAGGATAACCCAGTTATAAGCCCTTGTGAGGAATAACTTTGAATAAAGCTCGGGAGAGACGTCCGTATTCTGCAGGGGATAAGCTTCCGGAATCTACTGGAGATAAGCTTTAAGACCTGCCGGGGATATGGATTCCACCTTCCTGGGGAAACTTTTAGAATTGCACTGGGGTATTGATATTCTGCCGGGGAACCATCTTAGGTCAAGACTGCCGGGGACGCTTGCTAATGAATGCCTACACTCCACTGGGGAAAGTTGCTATTTTCAGGATTGATAGGGAACCAACTCTGCTTGGGGAAAGTAATGCTGAATCTTGTCTTACTCTGCGGGGAGTTGAGATGATTT
Organism: Vicia faba; assembly: GCA_948472305.1. Lineage (NCBI taxonomy): Eukaryota > Viridiplantae > Streptophyta > Magnoliopsida > Fabales > Fabaceae > Vicia > Vicia faba. The sequence goes on from OX451740.1 coordinate 805,781,282, forward strand.
GGTCACATTCTTCAGTCGAATCTACCTTGGTAATTCTGATGTCACCTGTAATTAATCCTTTGTTTCATATGCAAATATTTATGAATCAGCAATTTAATGTCAAATGCATATATCAAAAATGAACATTGGACGTTCTTCGCAAGACAAAAACAGAAAAAAGGAAAAAAACAATGGCAATTTGTATAAAAAAGTGAATTTGTATTGATTTTGAATTTTGCCTGTGAATAGGCGTTTTTGTACAAGAGGCTAACATCCTAGTAAGGGAATGCCGCCGAATAACATAGATTTTACAATTTTGAAAAGGAAACAAAACAACTATGTGAACAATCCCACTGGGTTCCAACTCTGCTATCGCCTTTATGTCTTCAAGCGTCTCATCACTTTGCTACTCAGTTGAAGATGAAGCTGATTGATCGATGCCGAGATCTGAGCCAGATGGTTGATACCGAATTCCGGATGCAAGGTGATCCAATGAGACATAGTGTTACGCTTTATCCCTAACTTTTTCCTGGACCGCCCTTTCGGGTTTTCAGTCCACCGGGATACCCATTTTTGCCCAAGCCTCCTTTTCAGGTTTTCGACTTGCCGGGTGTACAGATTTTTTTCATTTCATCCCTTATTTTTGCCCGAACCCTTTTGGTTCGCCGGGAAGCCCTTATTTTTGCCTAGGTATGTCAACCTAGCGGGTCTTTTATTCATGCGTAGTATCTTTTCACTATGTCTGCATTGGCGGGGTGAGGAAGGTCGTCACCATCCATGGTGGTTAGGATCATGGCTCCTCCTGAGAACACATGTTTAACCACAAATGGCCCTTCGTATGTAGGGGTCCATTTGCCCCGGGGATCACTTTGAGGAAGGATGATGCGTTTGATTACCAGGTCCCCAACTTGATACTCTTGTGGTCTGACTTTCTTGTTAAATGCCCTGATCATCCATTTTTGGTACGTCTGACCATGACAGATAGCGGTGAGCCTCTTTTCGTCAATCAGGTTTAATTGATCAAGTCGAGTCTGGATCCAGTCATCTTCACTCAAATCTGCATCCTTCATTATCCGAAGAGAGGGTATCTGGACCTCAATTGGCAAGACTGCCTCCATGCCATAGACCAAGAAGAAAGGAGTTGCCCCGGTTGACGTCCTTGCTGAGGTACGGTACCCATGAAGAGCAAACGGTAACATCTCGTGCCAATCTTTATAGGTCACTGTCATCTTCTGCACAATTTTCTTGATATTCTTATTAGCTGCTTCTACAACTCCATTCATCTTCGGCCGGTAAGGAGAAGAGTTATGGTGCTGTATTTTGAATTGCTCGCAGAGCTCAGTGATCATCTTGCTATTGAGATTGGTACCATTGTCCGTAATGATCCTTTCCGGGACGCCGTACCGACAGATCAGGTTATGCCGGATGAAACGCGCCACGACGCTCTTGGTTACCGTTGCGTAGGAAGCTGCCTCAACCCACTTCGTGAAGTAATCGATCGCCACCAAGATGAAGCGATGGCCGTTGGATGCCGTCGGTCGGATCTCACCGATCATATCAATGCCCCACATTGCAAAAGGCCAAGGTGCCGTCAGGACGTTCAGAGGAACCGGAGGGATGTGCACCTTGTCAGCATAGATCTGGCATTTGTGACAAGTTCGAGAGTGTTGGTAACAACCGGCTTCCATTGTGGACCAGAAATATCCTGCCCGAAGGATTTTCTTTGCCATGGTGTGTCCGCTGGAATGTGTTCCGAATGTACCTTCATGCAGTTCTATCATGATCTTCTCTGCTTCAGCCTTATCCACACAACGCAGTAGAGTTGAATCATGATTCCGTTTGTAGAGAATGCCGTTGCTGAGGAAGAATTTTGCCGCAAACCTCCTCATGAACTTCTTGTCATTGACAGATGCACCTTCAGGGTATTCCTGAGCTTCCAAGTACCTCTTCACCTCATGATACCAGGGTTTTTCAGTCACCTTTTCGGCCTCAAGATCGCAGTAGTATGCCGGTTCGTCCAACTTCCAGATAATGATCCGGGGAGCCTCATTGTCCCATTTAACTTTGAACATTGAAGACATCGTAGCTAGTGCGTCCGCTAGCTGATTCTCCTCTCTTGGGAAGTGCTCAAAAGTTATCTCTTCAAAGTGGGGAAGCAAGGTCAACACATACTCCTTGTAAGGAATAAGATTTGGGTGTTTCGTATCTCACTCGCCTTTGATCTGATTGATCACGAGAGCGGAATCTCCGAAGACACTCAGAAATTTGATCCTTAAGTCGATTGCAGCTTGCAGACCCATGATACATGCCTCATATTCTGCCATGTTGTTGGTGCAGTTGAAACATAATCGGGCGGTGAGTGGAGTATGAGTTCCTTTGGGAGATATGATTACAGCGCCGACGCCGTTACCCAAAGCATTGGAGGCTCCGTCAAAATGCATAGACCATCGGGATCCTTCCTCAGGTCCTTCATCTGGTCCAGGTACTTCACAGTCAGTTACCACCATGATATCTTCGTCCGGAAAATCAAAGTTCAATGATTGGTAATCGTCCACAGGTTGGTGTGCCAAATGATCTGCCAGTACACTTCCTTTAATTGCTTTCTGAGTTGTATACTGGATATCATATTCTGTCAAGATCATTTGCCATCTCGCTATTCTTCCAGACAGAGCAGGCTTTTCGAATATGTACTTGATGGGATCCATCTTTGAAATCAAAAGAGTAGTGTGAGTCAGCATATACTGTCTCAGCCGGCGAGCAGCTCATACCAGAGCACAACAAGTTTTCTCAAGCAGTGAGTAACGAGACTCACAGTCGGTAAACTTTTTGCTCAGGTAATAAATAACGTGCTCTTTTCGGCCAGACTCGTCATGCTGCCCCAGCACACACCCCATTGAATTGTCAAGTACTGTCAAGTATAGTATCAGAGGTCTTCCTTCCACTGGTGGCATAAGAATGGGTGGCTCTTGGAGATATTCCTTTATCTTTTCAAAGGCAGCCTGACATTCATCGTTCCAACGTACTACTTGATCTTTCTTCAGTAATTTGAAGATTGGCTCACAAGTAGCAGTCAGATGTGAGATGAATCGGGCAATGTAATTCAGTCGTCCCAAGAAGCCTCTGACTTCTTTCTCTGTCTTTGGAGTTGGCATCTCTTGTATGGCTTTTACCTTGGCAGGGTCCACCTGAATACCCTTATCACTTACAATGAAACCTAGCAATTTTCCGGACCTCACCCCAAAGGTGCATTTGTTGGGATTCAACCTCAGCTTGTATAACTTCAATCGATCAAACAACTTCCGCAGATGATCAAGGTGCTCCTCCTCAGTTTGGGACCTTGCAATCATGTCATCAACATATACCTCAATTTCATGATGGATCATGTCATGAAATAAAGCAACCATGGCACGTTGGTAGGTTGCCCCAGCATTTTTCAACCCGAACGGCATGACCTTGTAGCAGAAGGTGCCCCACTGAGTCACAAAGGTAGTCTTTTCCATATCTTCCGGAGCCATCTTGATTTGATTATACCCTGAAAAACCATCCATGAAGGAGAACACCTTGTGTTGAGCAGTATTGTCGACAAGAACGTCGATGTGAGGTAGAGGGAAATCATCCTTGGGGCTTGCCCTGTTTAGATCCCTATAGTCGACACACATTCTGACTTTACCGTCCTTCTTCAGTACTGGCACCACATTGGCAACCCACTGAGGGTAAGAGGTCACTGCAAGAAACCCGGCATCGAATTGCTTCATAACCTCAGCCTTGATCTTTTCGGACATCTCTGGGCGCATACGGAGGACCTTTTGCTTTACCGGAGGGCAGTCTTCCTTGGTTGGCAGGTGATGAACTACAATGTCGGCATCCAAACCAGGCATGTCCTCGTAGGACCAAGCAAATATCTCCATGTAATCATGTAGCATCTGGATCAATCGTTGCTTCATGCTGAGCTCTAGATTGGCACCAATCTTGACCTCTTTCCTATCTGTCTCAGTACCCAGGTTCACTGTTTCCACCGGCTCTTCATGCGGATGAATGGCCCTCTCTTCTTGAAGTAGCAGTCTTGCAAGTTCACCAGGCACTTCGCAATCATCTTCACCTTCGTCTTCGGCCAATTTGATCGGATTCTCGAAGTCATAACTGGTGGTAACAGAGCTGTTACTAGTGAGATCCAGAGTGGATTGAAACCTGTATGAGTGAGTGTGTGTAAATATAGCTGTTTTGCAATATATAACACAGAAAGAAAAAAGAGCGCAAGATTTGAAATGCAACAAACGTCCAATGTTTTGATTGATGATATATGGAAATGTCATACAAAAAGCCCTCACAAATGGAGCTACGATGCCCCGGGTAGGACACCGAGCCAACAAAGTTTTAACATATTGTTTGTTACAAATTGAAAATCAAAAGAATTAATTACTGCGTGACAAATGTGATAGGTGTAAAATCCTTTGCCGTCCAGTTGCTTGGTCCGTTGCTGGTGGTTGGATAGATCCAACTGTCAAACTCTGCTTCCTTTACGTCCTCCTCGATAGCATTCACCCTTGGGTTGGAGATAAACACCAGAGCCTTTCTGATCTTTTCCTTGCGCACAGTCCTCTGAGGCTCTGCAGTAAAGCCCAGCCCAAACTTGTCGTTCTTTTGAGTGAAGTCAGGAAGCTGACCCCAATTTGCACATTTGCCTTTCTTGATTACAGCCCGGGCATCCTTCAAGGATGCCATCTTCAACGGAAAGTCTTCTTCCATCATTGTTTCAGCCGATGCCAACGTTGGAGGAACCTCTTCAAAATGCTGAAAGGGGGTTTCAATAAACTCCCCGTCCATCTCGATATACCGGAATGAATTCAAGTGACTAACCATGTATTCCTCCTCACCCTGCACAGTAACAATTTTCCCTTTGACAGGGTATTTGAGCTTTTGGTGTAGAGTGGATGTTACTGCCCCAGCCTTGTGAATCCAGGGTCGACCCAACAAGCAAGAGTAAGATGGACGAATATCCATTACATAGAATGTTGAGTCGAAAACTTGGGAACCCACACGAATAGGAATGTCTACTTCACCGTGCACCATCCTCTTAGAACCGTCGAAGGCTCTAACAATGATGTTACTAGGTTTCAACTCCATACCCTCACAATCCAAGCGATCCAATGCCTTTTTGGGCAAAACATTCAGGGAAGAACCGGTATCCACCAACACGTGTGCGAGAGTAGTGCCCCTGCATTCTATGGAAACATGCAGGGCATCATTGTGATTTTTCCCTTTGGCGGTAAGGTCAGCATCTGAGAACCCCAATCCATTGTCAGCTGTCAAATTAGCCACACAGTCAGTGAATTGATCTGCAGAGGTCTCTTGCGGCACATGGGCCGTTTTCAGAAATGAAATCAGGGCTTTTGCATGGGCCTCTGAGCATAGCAGCAATGATAGCATAGAGATTTTGGAGGGGGTATGCCCCAACTGTTCAACAGCATTGAAGTCACTCTTTTTAATGATTTTAAGGATTTCCTCCATTTCTTGTTGGGAGGCTTCGACAATAGTCTTTTTTGGTGCCTCCGTCCTGGCAGGCAAATCGGCAGCAACTTCTTTGCCCCGAGCATCAGAGGACTCGGCAGCAGTAGTAGACACAGGAACTTGAATTGGAGCATGCACACTTGCGGGTGTGATGGTGAGGGGTTTTCGGATAACTGGCGGTGCAATGTCAGGCGAGAAGAGCCTGCCATTGCGGGTAATCTTGGCGGGACCAGTGATGTTACTGATACTAGTATTGGTGTCGAACTCCTGCTTCACCCCAAGCACATACACGTTGGCCCCATAATGCCATGGGACCACTTTATCAGACTCATAGGGGAGAGGCCCCGGAACAGTAATAGTAATGGGTGCAACAGACATAATTTGGACTGGCTTCCTCGGGGGAGCTTTGGTAGGATTGTAAATTGTGACAACAAATATTTCTTCAGCGGAAACAAATGGAACGACAGTTTTCTTGAACATAATTTCTTTGCTATCCATCAGGCTTTGGATGCCTGATTTCAGCAGCGGACAACCGGTAGGGATAACAGCACACAGGAGGCAACCCTTGCTACAACCCGGAAATAAACCGGCTAGTAGTAAGTTCCTCTTAACAGTCAATAGAGGGGTAGCAACATCATTCACCGAAACAGCATACAAATCTTCCTCGATGGCATTTACTCTATGCTGGGGCATAGGAGAAGTTACAACATTTGGCCTCTCAGGCGCCTCAAACTGAATTTCCTTTGCGTCGATAAGGTCTTGCACCTTGTTTCTCAAGGCCCAGCAATCATCAGTAGTATGCCCGGGGCTATCGGAATGATAAGCACAACGGGCATTTGGGTTATATTTAGGAGACGCAGTATTCACAACCTTTGGTGCTTCTTTGATGGTCACCAAGTTGGTTGATAATAGTTGCGGTAAGATTTGTGACAAGGTCATACTCAGCCTAGTATACTGCCTCTTGGGCCTTTCACCTCTTTGTTGATTGTACTGCTGAGGAGCAGCAATAGGTTTTGAAATGACCAAAGCATTGACGGCTTGGCGACTTTCTGGATTGACTTGTCTTCTAGGACCATAGACGACACTTGCTTCTTTCTTGAAAGGCCTCTTCTCAGTACTTGGGGAGGCAGCTTTTTGTATCTTTCCTGACCTGATGCCAGCTTCAATTATTTCTCCCGTCAGAATCAAATCCGTAAACCCAGCGGAGGAGTTACCAACCAAATGATTGAAAAAAGGACCAGACAAAGTTCCTAGAAACATATCAACCAGCTCACGATCAGTTAATGGAGGCTGCACCCTGCCAGCCAAATCTCTCCATTTTTGTGCATATTCTTTGAACCCTTCGCCCGTTCCTAGAGACATACCCTGAAGTTGGGTACGCGTAGGAGCGAGATCAGAATTGTATTGATATTGTCTATAGAATGCGGTTGCCAAATCTTCCCAGTGTCGGATACTAGTTCCATCTAGTTGATAGAACCACTCAAGCTGTGACCCCGAAAGGCTATCTTGGAAGAAGTGAATCCAAAGGTTCTTATCCGCCGTGTAAGGTTGGATCTTCCTTATGTATGACCTTAGATGCAGCTTTGGACAGGAAGCCCCGTCATATTTGGCAAAGGCAGGCGCCTTAAACTTGTGTGGGATTACTACCCCAGAAGATAACCCCAAATCTCCGAAATCCAGCCCCGGCACATTCTGAATCTCCATTGCGCTCAAGCGGTCCTCTAATTGCTTGTATCTGTCGGCAGCAGGTGGGTATTGTTCGTCATTATAGTCCGTCTCGTTGTCAGAGACTGCCGGACTAGGAGCTCCTCCCCCTTGGGGACTGTTTTTCTCAGTAGAAGAAGTAGTTGGATCAGCTTCATTATGGAGTGTGTTCCCAAACCTGCGTCCGGTGTTGAATAATGCAGTCCTCTTTTTCTTCTTCTTCTTCAGGAGTAGGGTCTTCAACTCTTGCTGACCTTGGGCCAGGCTCAGGACCATCTCTTGAAACTGGGCACTTTGGGCCTGAAGGGCCTTGATTTCTTGCTCACTGGATGAGTCTGGATTCATGATGACTGTTCAAATAAACAGCGAAGAAGATTAAGCAACCTGTGAAATAGGGTACCTGCTATGCATATGGTGCAATGAGATGCGTATGTTTTATGTTTTCAAAGACAAACAAGATTCAACTTTGTAGACAAAAGGGAAACACACTTCATTAGATTCAAATTTCAAATTGTTCAACAACTTGCCCTCAGGCATTACAGGAATGAAAAATACTGAAAAGGAAATAAAAGCTGTAAAAGGAAATATCCAAAGCCCATCAGTGCTCCCATGGCCTCCTCTTCTCAGTGTGGATGTAGTTGTTCAGGACCCACTCTTCCTCCAATTGCTTAGTCAGCCTCTGGATCTTCCGTTCCTGCTCGTTGAACTTTTCCCGATAGAAATCCCGTTCTTCCTTTAGCTGCGCCCAAGATCTCTTCATGGTGTCAAAATCAGTGGGTATCTGAGGAGGGAGGATAGTTGGAGGAACCCCATCTTCATCAGGAGATTCAAGAATGATAGGTCGGACAGCTTCGTACGGCATACCTAACTTCTGAGCACGGATGCGGACCCATTTGCAATAGGGTTCCATTGGTAGAGAAGTCTTTGGTCCTAACTCATGTGGGTCAGATTTGTGAATTCTGTCCCAAGCCTTAATGAATCCATGGCGTAGTTTGTCACTGTCTTCCTGAAACTCAAAATGGAAGTGAGGAACCAACATTTCATGAGGCCCAACTCTTCTGGCTCTTCCAAACTGGCGGAGAGCTAAGCATGGATTATAAGAGATTCCTCCTTGGATACCAATCAAAGGGACATTAGGGTATTCTCCGCAACGATCGATAACAGCTATCTCATCCAATCCTCTGAGAGTCCAAGTGATGTCATTATCAGTGAGAGACATTAGCCTACGAGCCCAACCCTTTCCTTCTTCATTCTTCAGCACAAACTTAGGAAGGTGCGAAATAAACCACCTCACTAGCAAAGGAGCACAACACCACGGAGTTCCCCGTTTTCGAGCAGTACGAGCATAGAGTTGTTGCAAGATATCACCCAAAAGAGTGGGTACAGGATTCCGAGACATGAAGATCCTTATGGCATGGATACTGATAAAGGTGTCAGGATTGGGAAACAATACCAGACCATAGATCAAAAGAGCCAGAATATCTTCGTACGCATTGAAGTCCAAGTCATTCCAGAAATCATTAGCTTTGCCAACCAGAAATTTGACCAAAAAGCCCTTAACTCCACTTCTAGTTTCCCAGTTAGCCAATACCTCTTCTTTGGTCAAGGGGAGAACTGCAGCAACCTCTTCAGGCCTAGGAGTCTTTTCCAAACCAGTGAATGGAGTTTGATCCAAGACAGGGATCCCAAGCAAATAAGAGAATTCTTCCAGGGTAGGAACCAACTGGAAGTCTTGAAAGGTGAAACAATGATACAGGGGGTCATAAAACTGGGTCAGAACACTTATCAGTTGTTGGTCCCATTTTATAGTGATCAAGCCAAGGAGAGAACCATGCCTGTTGATGAAGGAAGAAGTGTTTGGAATCCTACCAACCAAATCCTTGAGCAAAGTTGGTGGATGAACAAAGTTGAGCCGGATGGTATTCCTACGCACGGGCATCATGGTGTCCTACAAAACAGAGCAAAGATGAAACTTTTTTGTCTTTGAAAAGGGTTAGTCCTTTATACAGGATGCATGAAATGGTATGATGGCATGATGCTATGATGAAGAACACCACAAGTATTCACACAGGCAAACATGATAAGGCATACAAGTCACACAAGACAACCCTTAGGTTTAAGGCCAGCAAGAAGTTTAGACATTACCCTCTTTTAGTTTCGTTGGTTAAAACCTGTCCTATCAAAAGTAACCTGGTTCTAGAGGATCTCAAATCATTGACTACCCTCAATCGGTCATAACTCCAGCATCACAATCTTTTCTTGCGGCCAGAACCATCGCGAGAGTTTAGCCTCAATGAGTGTAGCATACTGCTACTGTCCTAATGGCCAAGTTTGGTCAATTTAAGGTTCTAAGGTCGGTTGGTGTTTAATGACTCCTTAGAAGACCTATATTCTCCTCATTGCAACACAAGGGATATAGGTACAGACCAAGGTGCCACACCAACGTAGCCACTGCTTCACCCATGTCGGTCTACGCCGGACAGGTCCCTCACAGATTATGCTACCTAAAAAGGGTATTCCCCAGATCCGGGTTAGGATCTATGAAACTCCGATGCAAAAACCCACAAATATAAAAGCAAACAAGGCAAACAATTGAAAACAAAGGTGATCTAAGCCCTAAGGTTACTCCACTTTTAAATTATTCCCCATCAGAGTCGCCAGTTCTGTGATACGGTGGGAGAACTGACTATGAGTTTTGCGTTTGTTTTGCGTTCATTTATTATGCATAATATTTATTTATTAAAAAATAAAATAATGAAAATGAAGTATATTTGTGAAAAGGGTATTTTTATATTAAATATTTAACAAGAAAAATAAAAGTGTGTATATTTTGTAATTTAACCTAAATATATATATATATATATATATATATATATATATATATATATATATATATATATATATATATATATATATATATATATATATATATATATATATATATATATATATATATATATATATATATATATATATATATATATATATATATATATATATATGTATTATTTTCTAAATATATATTATATATACAAAATAATAATATTTAATATTTATAAAAAAAAAGTATTTTTTATATAAAATATTTTCAGAAGATAAAATGAAAATAAAAATGTATTTGCACTATTTAAACATTTTTTAAATAAAAGTATATCTATTTATTTATGTTCAAAAGGCTAATCTAAACAAATAAATACCTAATAAATAGGAAAATGGTGAGAAAAATATTTTTTATATTTTTAATATCATAAGAAAAAATAAATAAGTCAAACCAAAAAAGAAAAAAGTCAAAAAATCACTAAAATAAACAAAATGGGCTCAGGGGGTGCAGAAGTAAAAATATGGTGCAAAAAGAAAAGTCAAACAGGCCCAGCCCAGAACCAGGTCATCTTCAACCTCAGAACATCTTTTGTTCAAGCAAACACGCGTTTCCTATCTCCCAATTCCTGGACTTTTAAGCAAAACTTTCAACATGAAAAATGTAGAGCATGAGAAGACGAATCCAGGGATATAAAGAACTTGACTTAACTCTCTAAGATGAGGGAGAATTTCTTCTCCCCCAATTCCTGACCTAGTTTTTCATCAATGTTCAGACTCAAAATTCTCTAAGCATACATAATATAAATGAAATCTAATCACATGGGCATGTTCAGGGCTATGATTGTGACACGTTTCCTTCACAAACCTAAAGCTAACAATGCCTATACTGAGAGATAGAACTTCATGAATATACCTGTTCAGTTGGAATCATGCCTTGCAATGGAGGAGCTTTCAGGGCAAGATGATGATTTGTACAGCTTCCTTGAAGTGTGAGGATGCTATTCCAAGTTTTACTTTGTCCTGAAACCTCTTGAATCGTGCTAGAGAACTTCAACTGCAAAACAAGAAAATGAAAATGGTGAAGTGGCCTAGGAGTGTTACAGGTCGTGTTTTAGGTTTTGGTTAGCTTCAAGGGATGCTATGGAATGTGTTTGATGAGTTTTTAGCAAGAAAGCATGGAAGTTTTGAGCTATGGGATTCAAACTGCAGGGATGCCCTGTTTTGAGCAGTTTGAAGGTGATTCTGGAAATGGGGAGGTATTGGGGATCTTAGGGTCGTGCTTCAGCTTAGGATGAATGTTTGGAATGTGTTTATAACTTTCTCTAAGCCTTGGTTCACTGATATGAGAGTTGGTGTATGTTATGATGTGTTTCTTAAACTTTAAGCAAGCAATGGCCACTTTGTGTTCTAGACAGGTAGAGGCCCCCTAAACATGCTGCAAAACCTTGTCTTGATCAGAGTGATTAACTCATAAACTTGTGCCAAAGAGATTTCCTTTGTACCTTCTTGATTTGCTTTAGACATAAAGTGTAACTTTTGCAAAAATGGATATAATGCTTTTTCCAATTTGGGATTAATCCTTTAGGCAATGCTTGAACACATAGAACATGGTCTTGGCACAAGGGTTTGGCATTAAATTTATGAGTGTAATTGAGATAAAAGGCCTGTAATCAAGTTGTGCAAGCTGAGGTTGAAATGCATAGTGTTATGAACATGTAACTTGGCCAATTCAAAAGTGAGTTTTTCCCATATTGCAAAATTCGATTCTCTCTAACAATGAGGTTGTTTGATGAGTTCTTGGACATTTTGGAAAGCTTGGAATGTGTACTACAATCCATATTTGAATTGAAAATTGAAATTCCAAGTGGAAGTGTATGGAAAATGGTCTTGAAGTTAGGTAAAAAACTTGCCTAAAATAGGTCAAATTTTTACTAAGTTAAGAATGGTTTGGTACCCTTGTTCCAAAAATTGTAACTTGAGATACAAGCTTCTTTTGGGAAAACTTTGTGAATCAAAGTTGTAGATTATGAAATAGGCTAAAAATTTCATGTTTTGACTTTTGCTTGAATCCAAATGAATCTTGGTGAGAAAGTGGGGCAAAGTTGGTAAAAAATTAGGGTTTTTCATAACTTAGAAAAATTCTAAGTTATGAAAAATTCTCATTTCAAACCTTAATTTGTAATTCTTGATTTCTTGATGGACAAGTTTCATGATTTGGCATGCTTTGATGAAAAATGAATCTTGACCCTTGATTTTGACCAAAAAGTCAAAGTTTGACTTTTCAGTATACAGTCAAAATTGATCAATTGACTGAGAAATTCAACTGTCAATCTTGTGTATTTGGGATCTTTTGAACTTGTTGAGCATGTCAAGATAATTCCATGGGGTCCTTGAGTCCATATGTGAACTTGGTTTGCCATTGGCTAAGTCAAACAGTCAAAAATTGCCTTTGTGTAGTCAAAACCCTAAAAAATGACCATTTTGCCCTTTTGATGATCTGATCAAATTTCTTGTGGAATTGTGATCCAAACTTGATCAAATGGTCCATGTGAGTTCATAATGTTGATGTGGGTCAATTTTCATGAGATTTGACTATCAATTGGCCACAGTTGACTTTTTCCCCAATACAGTTGATTTCTAGGTCAACTGTCCAATTGACTGGGCAAAATTTGGAATCAAGACTTGAAACTTGGCATGGATAAACTTGGGAGTCCAACATGAATCATGAAAGTCATCTTAGGAATTTTAGGTCAAAATCTCTTTGTGCAAACACAAACCCTAATTTGGGTCAACAGTGCAAGGAGAAGTCTTGAGTAGAGGAAATCCTAACTGGATCTTGATCTTCAAGGGTCTTGTGATGAGAAAATGTTGAGGAAATGGGAGGGCAAATTTTGGGGTACAACAATATCATACTTACAATCGTGGTCCAATAGCCATTGTATTAAATTTGATAGCACGTCCCTTATCACAACGCTTTTCTAAACGCCCGTTATGATAAATTTAATGGTCCTGGGTTCGATTCTATGATGCGCCGTTTTGATTTTTATTTTTGGTGCGCGAGTTATTATAATGGTTATGACTATAACCGTTGTTAAATATTATGCATAATTAACAGATATTATCTCGCTTTTATAATTCATCCCATTTTTTTAACTTGTATTATTGTTTACCATATCACAACAGAAAATAAAACTCACATTTGTGATAAAGTTGTCTGAATAATATTAATTATATCATATTCATAATATCACATAATTGTATCATATTCAATTATACCATACCCAAAGATTCTACAATTTACTAGAACAAACAATCTACAATTTACACATTACATAAAGACCTATAATTCATCCTACATATCAAAATCTTGTCTCTTGGTGTCTTGTCTTTTGGTCTCTTGACTCTAAAGACCTATAATTTCAAATAATTATACTTGTTAGTAAAAATACTTGAAAACTAAAACATACATGAATATATTATGAATAAAGAATAAATTATGTACTTGTTAATTTTCCCAAATGCCTTCTTCATGATCGATTCGAATAGCATGGAAAACATCTCCATCAACTTTATCATAGAAGGTAGGAACTTGTGTTGTGTAAGAAGGTGTGGACGGAATATCAATACTTTCATCATTAAGAAGAATGTGTTTTCCTTGAGTACGATTGACCATTTACCTGATATGTCAGATGGATCGGTAACATAGAAAACTTGTTTTGCTTGAGAAGCCATGATGAATGGTTCAGTCATAAAAGATACCTTTCCAAGGTCGACCCAGGAGAATCCTAAGTTATCTATGTGTACACCATTACTATTATTGGGAATACACTTGAATTTAAATAAAGAAACTTTAAAAATAACATAATCAATCTCCAAAATCTAATCAATGACACCATAAAACGCGGTAGTTGCCAAAACAGGATTCTTATCTTTCAAACTGGAGAAATACATCGATCCGGCTTCAACCATAATCCCACTATTTTGCATTGTACTACGATCATATTTTGATTTTGTTTAAAAGGCATAATGACCAATATGGTATGAAGTCCAAGTAATGTCACCAAATATGGAAGATCAAGACAATGTCTAACGTCAAGAATTGACCAATATGGAAGATCAAAGAAGATGAACCTCTTTTTCCATATATTTTTTGCAACTGCCCCTTTTTCTTTTTCTCTCTTCTCGAAGACAACATTAATGTGTTCATGCCGTTGATAAACTTCATCCCCATTTAAAGGTTCAGGAGCCTCATCAAACTCTTGCTCTCCATTAAAAGCCTTCCACAATCTACGATAAGGATAACTGGGTTTTAGAAATTTTTGATGCCCAAGGTAAACAGTCTTTTTTACAAACTCAAGTTGGTGATAACAAGTATTATCTTCACAAATAGGACACACTTTATGTATTTTGACACTATGTCCAACCAAGTTATCATAAGCCATAAAGTCGTTGATTGTGCAAAATAACACTGCACACATCTTAAACTTTCCCCCAGAATATGCATCATTAACCTCAACGCCTTCATTCCACAAGAGTCGTATACCACCAATTAATGGAGCAAGTAAACATCTATGTTACCAGGTTGTCGTGGTCCAGAAATTATCATACTTAATAGTATATACTTGCGCTTCATGCACAACCAAGGAGATAGGTTGTAAATAGTGAGAAGAACATGCCACGAAGAATGACTAGTTCTCAGATTACCAAAGGAGTTCATTCCATCGGTGGCAAGCCCAAGCCTAATGTTTCTTGACTCAACTCCAAAATCCAGAAACAACTAATCAATTTTCTTCCATTGCAACGAATCAGCTACATGACGAATGTTTCCATCACGAGTCCTTTCATCTACATGCCATCTAAGATTCTTTGCGTCATTTGAATTAGCAAAAAGTCTCTTAAATCGTGAAATTATTGGAAAGTATCATAACATTTTAGTAGGAGGATGCTTCCTACTAACATTGTCATAATCATTTTCATCACCCTTGTTTCCATTTATCTTGTAACACGATACACCATATTTTCGACATTGATACAAGTCTTCATACTCTTTCCTATATAATATGCAATCATTAGGGAAAACATGTATTTTGATATACTTCAAACTCATTGGACACAATATCTTCTTGGCCTCATAGTAACGATATGACAATTCATTATCTTCTGATAACATTTTGTTATACCTCAAAATTTTCCCTCTCATTTTCTTCAAGACATTCTCTTAGGGTTCTCAAATGCTCAAGGTTGCCCAAGAATTGATCAAACAAATTCTCCTCCTAAGCAAAGGGTCCACAACTAGGGTTTCATATTTCACAAGGAAATTTGGGTCTCTAAAGTTTCAAATGGAATTCATGGTTTCTTATAGGTCTTGAATAATGCTCATATCAAGTTTCATGCCTTGTATCACAAGTTTGCTCAATCAATTGCTCAGATGACTGAAAATCAACTGTATTGGGTAAAAAGTCAATTGTGGTTAACATACAGTCAAACTTCAAGATTTTGGTCAACATTAACATTTTGAACTCACATTCATCATTTGATCAAGAGTTGATCATGATTCTACAAGGAAAACTCACAAATCATCAAAAGTCAAAAGTTGCTAAATTAGGGTTTCCCTTAGAAGAAGTCAACTGAACATTGACCAATCATAACTTTTACATGCTTCATCAGTTTTCCCCCAACAAAATCTCATTTTGAATAAAATTCAATTATCTATAACTTTTTATCTCTAGGCTCAAGTCCAAAAAGTTCTTCATTTGAGAGATATGAGCCAATATATTACAGGTCATTTCAAAATTCAACCAAAAGACACTTTTTGTCAAGGCAATTTATATTAAGCTAAAGTCTTCAAATGGAAAAATGATAAACATATAGATTGTAGAGTACACATTGGGCTTTCCAAAAATTTCAAGATCACTTTCAAAGTATGAAAATTGAGAGAGTTATAACCAGTTCAAGTTGGGAAATTTTAAGCAAATGCATGAAGTTCAAATTGAGAAAACTTGATATTTTGGGCTATTGGGTCATTGTTTAAGAATCCAAGCGTGTATTACACTCCTTATGTACCTCAAATCTTGTTCATGTACCCCTTGGCCTATTTTATTTTAATTATTTTTTATTTATTCATTATTAATTTAAAAATAAATGAGATAAAATACAAGGCTTCTTACACAACGTCCAAGCCCATTTTATATTTGACCTAATTCATGCTATATAATCTCTATCATTCATACACAAAGGTTACGAAAACCTTATCTCAGGATTCACCTCCAAAAACTCACAATTGTTCAAGCTTAAGACAAACTTCAAATCCTTATCACAACCGTTTCCAAGGAAAATAAACCATCTCATTCACTTCCAGCAATTCTACAGAGTAAGAATGGATCAAATCTAATGATCCAAAACGCATGAAACACCATCGCATACATCTTCGATCTCATACTTTTACAAAATTGTATTTTTGAGTTTTTCGTTTGCTTTAAGACATGCTAATGATATCATTGTGTTTCTGAGGTTTGATAGTGCAGGATAGAACCATTGTGGAGGTCCCATGCTGATCAAATAGTAAAACATCATAATTGCACCGATCCATGCAGTTTTCACCATAACTCAAAATCCCTTGTGATTCAGGCCAAAATAATTATCTCATTGAAATCGCAGACCCTTATTTAGGGGGTAGGGTCCCCTTGGATTACTGATTTTAGTTGTTTTGCAGGTTTGATAAGAGGAGGTTACCGGAGAAGACGACCGGATCTAGGGCTCCGATACCTCCCCGGTTCATGAATCATTTCTATATTATATATGTATTGTTTCATTATAATGAAGAGATGTATTACCGCCCCAGTAGTTGAAGCGCGCGCGTTAAAGACCTTACTATGCCAAGGCATGGGTTCGATCCCAGCCTTTTGGCATTTTAACATTTTTTGTGATTTATTTGTTTTGCAGATTACAAAAGGCGCTCGTTTCCCTTCTTTGTCACCAAGGCGCGCCTGGCCCAGTGGTGAATGTGTTGTTTGAGTTGGCTGAGGGCGTGAGTTCAACACCCACCCCTACCATTTTGGTTTATTTTTCTCAATTCTCTTTTCTTCTCACTCTTTCTGTTATTTTCCTATTTTTACAAAACCCTTTTCAAAACCTTTTTTTATATAAACCCTAATTAGTTTTAGGTTTTGATTTAATCAACCCTAATTAATTTTTAGGTTTTTATTTAATCAATTAATTTAGTTTTTTTAGGTTTTTTCATTAAACTTTCTATTTAATTAAGATTAATTTAGGGTTTGTTTAACTTAATTAATCAATTTATTTTATAAGTAAAATTAATTAGATTATTAGGTTAATCATCAAATCTTTTCTATCAAAAATCACCAAAGCAATTTCCTTTCCCTTTTCTTTTTTTTTACCGCTTCGCATATTTTATTAATTTTGCATTTTTTCGATTATGTAACTGCACATGGTTTGTAATAGATAATTAGGGTTTTTACTTTTCCCCCGCATTTTATTACTTGTGCCCCCCGTTCCCGAAGCTTTGTTATAGCGTAGAATTTTATTTCCTGTACATTTATCGCTTTACTATATTTGTTACTATTTCTTAGTGATTAGGTTTTGCATGAAAATACTAATAAAAGTCTTTAGCTAACCCTAATTTCAAAGATTAAAAGTAACTGAAACACAAATCATTTGCACACGCGCACCTCTAGGGTAACCTCCCTTGTTTCCTTCGATAAACACAATCATGTCCCTCAATCGTGGGGACACTTTAGCACTGTCCCTCGATTAAAAAGACCGTAGTCCCTCGATGACCCTTTCGAATGTTGCCTTCAGTAAACTATCTAGTCCCTTACGAAATTGCTAAAGCGGACCTACGAGTTACCTTCAATGATTGTACGATGACCCGTGCCTGTCCCTTCACATCCAACGATAGGGATTCCTACTAACTAATGGTACGGATAACACTATCTAAAGGAGAAGGAAAATTATAATAAAGACCTTGAGTAGGTAGATAGTTCTTAATCGCTTGCTCATAAACCTTTTCAAAATGAAACATCTTTTCAGAAACACTCTCTCAAAAATATTTTCAAATAAAACACTTTGTACGCATTCTCGAGGACAAATACGAGAATCATTACAAAGTTGCCTTACTATTTCCATTTTCAAACACACAACACAAATCATTTTCAAACAAAGTCAACTAGCGATTAAGAGCCCGTAGATGATTACGGATGAAAAGGGTTCCAACACCTTCCCTTTTCATAACCTACCCCCCGAACTCAAAATCTCGAAGATCTCTCCTGTTCTTTTCACCCTTTCCTTATTGGATAAAAGAAAATCCGGTGGCGAATCTAGCTATCCGCAAAATTTGCGATAAAACACAAAAACAAGTCAGTTCTCCCACAGTATTATAGAACTTGAGACTCTACAGGGGATACTAAAAAGTGGGGTTACCTTAGAGTTACATTTGTGGGTTGCTCGGGTTTACTTTTCTTGCAAAGATCCTACACCCGGATCTGGGGGCATTTTAGGTAAGTAGCAATAGATCATGGAAACTATACGGCGTATACCGATATGTTCAAAGTGATGGCTACGTTAGTGCGACACATTGGTTTGTACTGGTGTCCCTCGAGTCAATCGGGGAGAATACTAGGCTGTCGCGTGGTGTCATAAGCACTAACTGACCTTTAGAACCTTAATTGACAAAACTTAGCCATTAGAAGGTAGTGAGATAGCCGACTTTGGTGCAGTCTGAAGTTGGTTGATACTCGATGCTACACTCATTAAGATTAGACTCTCGTGTTTTGTTTGGTGATAAGTCAGTTGTCGTGCTAAATAAAACATGTGAGAAAAATAAGTGATATTGAGATCCCTATAACCCGATTACTTCTTTAGGATAGGTTGAGCCAACTAAACGGGGTACTTACCTACGAACCCCATGCAAGCCTTAAACCTAAGTATATTGTATGCTTTGTTTGTGTTTGTTATCTATTTAAACATGACATCATAACATCATAACATCATATCATGACTAACCATTTCAAGGATCTAGGGGATTTATCTTTGTTATGTGTTGCATGGTCATGGCTTCCAGTCGCAGGAATACCATCCGAATCAACTTCGTAAGGATACCTTCCAAGCTCAATTAGTCTTAAAGGTTCCTGACAATTATCAATTCACCAAGAGACATGGTCATCTACTCAGTTTGATTACTACTGGTTTCCAGGAAGACATGATGAGTGTTCTGTTCTAGTTCTTTGATCTGAAGCATCAGTGTTTTACCTTCTCAGATTATCAGTTGGTGCCCACAATAGAAGAATTCTCTAAGTTGCTATTCTTGATCAGATACCCTTCACCAGTCTAGAGCAAGTTCCGAAACCTGAAGATATTGCAGTAGCTTTACATCTGAAACGATCGGACATTGTATCTAATTGGGAAACAAGGAACGGAGTCAAGGGTTTTTATCCTAAATTTCTGATAGTGAAGGCGCAATGGTTTCTAGATGCCATGAATTTTTGTGCTTTTGAGGATATTTTGGCTTTTCTGATCTATGGTTTGGTACTATTCCCTAATCCGGACCAATTTATAGATGTGAATTCCATCAAAATATTTCTCAACCATAATCAGGTGCCTACTTTACTTGGAGATGTCCTGCATTCCCTCCACACTCGTACTATGAAGAAGCGAGGAACTCTTATGTGTTGCATACCTCTACTGTCCAGGTGGTTTATTCTGCACCTGCTTCGATTAGTGATAAAGAATGAACAAGGTTTGAGGTGGTATCAAAGGTTGATGTCACTCGCTCATGTAGATATTCATTGGTGTTCTTGATCTCAGGAAGATGTTACTATTATTGATCGTTGTGGGTAATTCCCTAATGTACCAATCCTTGGTATAAGAGGGGCATCACTTACAACCCTTCTCTAGCTCTGCATCAGTTTGGTTATCCTCGAAGGGACGGTCCTCATGATATGCTCATCTAGGGTATTATGTTCGACTATGAGAACAATCCTCAAAACTAACATCAAAGGTTTATATGTGCTTGAGGCATGGTCAACAAGATTGATATCAAGACTTTGGGACACAATAATTCCATTCCTCTAGTGCCTTACCTCAGATGGGTGCGATCTCGTGCTCAAAATCTCAAAATGCCATATCCTGCTATCCTACCAGTGATCGTAGAGCCCGCTGTTGAAGGGGATGTTCCTTATACCGTTCTTCATCCCGATATGCCCACTGACTTTGAAGAACTACAGAAGTCCTAGATTCAACTCAAGGGAGAAAGGGATACCTTTGAAACTCAGCTCTATGCTAGTGAGAAGAAAGTACTGGAGCTGACGAAGCGAATCCATGAAGACCAAAGCCTTAATACATATGCCAACACAAAGAGGAAGCACCCATGGGAGACTTGAATTCATATTTTGTTTCTTTGCAACTCTTCTTATTATCATTATAAGCCTAGAAGGAAATTATAATTTGAGCTTGTTACTAAAATTTCTTTCATTTCCTTTTGTTTAAACAAATTTAAACCCCAGAACGGTCCTTGAAAACATTGCACTTGCATTTACATATCATACATATCATCACATAACAGGTACTTTCTATACAAGTCTTCTCATCTTCTTGCTATTCATTACAAAAATAAAAGATGGCACTCGAACAAACCGTGAAGGAACTTCGAGCTCAGAACGCTCAATTTTAGCAAATGTTCTTGGACTTAGCTAAGGGTCAAGACGAGTTGAAGACCCTCATTATGAAGAGGAATCAGAAGAAGACTAAAAAGCTAGTAGTCTTTCTTAATATGGACAGAATATTCAAGGGTTCAGTCCGAAGGGCTCTAGATTTTGAGGCCCCCCTGAATGAAGATGATAACCAAGAGAAAGATGATGAGAGTGTGAAAGTTGAAGAGAATAACAACCTTGGTTGTGGCCAAGATTTTGATGAAGACTATTCTGCTGAACAGTATCCTCCTGCTGATGACACGTACAAGCAGCTCGAAGATCTTTTCAATGCTATGGAAATCCAGAAAGTGCCTGGACTAGATTTTGAAGAGCTGGGTCTTATTTTGGGGATAGTTATCCCTCACAAGTTCAAGGTCCCCGACTTTTCTAAATATGATGGTGTTTCTTGTCCCAAGATTCATTTAAGATCTTATGTTTGGAAGATCCAACCCCATACGACTGTAAGAGAGTTATGGGTTCACTTCTTTCAGGAGAGCTTATCTGGGACACAACTCGAATGGTTCTATCAGCGGGAAGGAACCAACATTCGCACTGGGGAAGACCTCGCTGCTGCTTTTTACAAGTAGTATCAACACAACACTGAACTTGCACCAACTCGGGTGCAACCACAAAGTATGTCTATAGGATCAAATAAAGGGTTCAAAGAGTATGCCCAGAAGTGGAGAGATCTTGCTGGAAGGGTTCAACCTCCACTGTATGATAGGGAGTTGGTTAATATGTTCATGGGTACTTTGATAGAGCCTTTCTTTAACCATATGATTGGAAGCTCCTCATCTAGTTTTACTGAGCTGATTCTAATTGGAGAACATGTCGAAAGTGGTATCAGAAGTAGGAAGATTCAAGTGGCTGCATCTTCGAGTGCTTTAAATAAGATATTTAGCAGAAAAAAGAAGTTAATGCTATTTATGGCCAGAAGGGTCGTGTTAGAAGTGACCGTGACCAGTCTGTAGGAGTGATGTTAATCTCTAATCCCGTGCCTGCTCAACAACAACAACAACAATAGGGCAATCGACGTAGGTCAGACGCACCAAGAAGATAATTTACCAAGATCAATATGCCATTGTCTCAAGCATTACAACATTTACTGAAAGTGGAGCTGATTACATTAAGGGATCCTCCTCAGAATCCCAACACCTCCTCTCCTTGCTACAATCCAAATGTGAAGTGTGCTTACCATTCCAACATTCTTGGGCACGACAATAACTACTAGGCCCTGAAAAACAAAATTCAGGATATGATTGACAACAAAGAGATTGAGTTTGATCCTCCAGAGACTCTGAATGTAAGTACTGCACCAATGCCGAAGCATGATAAAGGCATATGTGCTATTGATGATGTTATTTATGTTGCTACTGTAAGTGAATTGGTCACTCCCCTCCCAATTATCAAAGAGAATTTGTTGTTAGCTGGTTTATTTATGGGCTATATTGAAAGATGTTACTACTGTGCAGCCTAACCCAATGGCTGCAAATTACTGAAGAAAGGCATTCAGTGCCTAATGGACAATCACATAATTATGGTTGAGAAGATTCCGTTTACTAAGAATCTGTTTCAAGACTTATCTGTAATATCCAGCCCTCCTGGAAGGCGGGATATCTCGCGCAACCCTTCTCTACAGAAAGCTGGTCGACATCCTGCATTGGAGATGAGCCAACCTGATGCTACAGGGAGGCGCGGTCACACCCCACCGTGCAGGGAGTGACAGTCCCCTAGAAACAACAAAAATAAGGGAAATAGAGAAGGACCACCTCGGCCAAGGGATCCTCCCCATGGCCAAGGACATCTCAACGACCGTCACTACAACCGGTCCCATTCCTTCTCTCTAGACAGAACTGATGAAGATGACCCCCACAATCCATTATTCCAAGCAATCATGAAGGCTCCCATTCCTAGGGGAATGGAGAAGCCTCCTCTATTGAAGGAGTAAGACGACATTGCAGATCCTATCAACCACATCGATGGGTTTGAAGCAATGCTCCATTACCACAATGTCGGGGGGCCAATTAAATGTCGACTGTTCCCCGCGACCTTGAGAAAAACAACCATGGACTGGTACAAGAACCTTTCCCCCGGGTCGATCACCTCCTAGAGGAGCCTTAAGAAGTAGTTCATCAACTCCTTCATATCATCTCGTCGACATCCGAAGACGGAGGCCTCCCTAGAGGAAATTGTAAGTACGAAGTGCGCCTAAGAGGGGGGTGAATTAGGTACTTTAAAAATTTCTGGTTTTAGTGATGATGGATATTATTTTTATGGTTTATGGTGAGTTTATGAATGATTAAGTGCAGAAAAATAAAGAGACACAAGCGATATATCCTGGTTCCCCTCACAGTCCGAGAGCACTCCAGTCCCCTTCCAACATGAAAGAGATTTCCTTATTATGGCAAACTTAAACAAGAACTACCTAAAACCAAGAACAATCCTCTTGGACCAAGAACAATCCTCTTGGATTTTCACTATGTCAACAATGAGAACAATCCTCTTAAGGTGACTTTACTTGTATCCAACAATCCTGAAAAAACAAGATTTATAAAAACCACTTGAACTTATTTCCAACAATCCTGAAAAATAAGCAAGTATATAACAATATTTGATTTGAGTGAGTTTGAGTAGCAATGATTAATTTGAGTGATTTAATCAATTAATTGGTCTTATCTTCTAATGATAATAGTATACAATGACTCAAGATATATAATGCTCAAAGTTTTATGGTTAACAATATGTGAAAGTGTGCAGAAAACTTGTATACTATTATTACGGGTCCAGAAACTGCTTTTGGGGGAGCAATTTCTGGAGAGAATATCCTTCCGCTTCGGGTGATCTTGTTAGTCCCCGCAATATTATTGAGATCAGAGTTAACTTTCTCGGAACTTGAGTCTTCGGCAATTGGCCAATCTTGCTTGACACCGTGGTAATAGACATCCCCTATATAATTCCATGGTATGGTTTTGTCTGACGAATACGGGACTGGTCCAGGCATTGTATTTATCAAAGGAGTTGCTTTCGGAACTGATGTAATTCTAACGGGTCTTTTGGTGGAGACCCTGGAAGAATTGGCGGAAATGGTAATGATAGAAACATTTAAAAGGAACAGGTGGAACAGAAGTTTTTTCAAACAAAATTTCTTTGTTATCTATTAGGCACTGAATGCCTGCTTTCAACAAAGGACAACTAGTTGGTGAGGACAAACATAAATGACAACCTTCATCACAGCCCGAGAACACACCGGCATTCAAGAAGTTTACTTTAATAGTCAGGAGTGGGGTCATAAGTTCATCAACTGAAGTAACAAACATTTCTTCTTCAATGGCATTGGTATTATGGCCATGTTTGGGCATAGGGACAGAAATGACATTTGGATTTTAGGGTGCATCGAATTCAATCTCTTTGGCTTCAATGAGGTCTTGTACTTTGTTCTTTAGATCCCAACAGTTATTAGTGTCGTGGCCGGGACTTTCAGAGTAGTATGCACAGCGGGCATTGGGATAATACTGAGGAGATGTTGTGTTAGGGTTCTTTGGAGCTTCTTTCAAAGTCACCAGGTTGGATCTTAATAGATGTGTAAATACTTGATATAGGGTCATGTTAATTCTGGTGAACTGTCTGACTGGTCTTTCCATCCTTGGTTGGTTGTTTCTTTGTTGATCAGGCCCATGTTTAGGAATCATAACAACCCCCACCATTGGACAGCGTTCGGCCCTATCTTGATTTCTCAGAGGATAAACAGTAACCACTTATTTCTTTCTGATAAATGGATTTCTTATATAAGCAGAGGATGTATCCTTTTGAATCTTTTAACTTTTTATCCTGGCTTCTACCATCTCTTCGGTCAATATCAGTTCCATAAAACCTGTCGATGAACTCCAAATTAGGTGATTAAAGAAGGGACCAGACAAGGTGCCCAAAAACATGTCTACTAATTCTCTTTTAGATAGGGGAGGTTGAACTCTTTCAGCCAAGTCTCTCCATTTTTGCGCATAGTCCTTGAAACCTTCATTGGAAACCATGGCCAACTCTGAAGTTGAGCACGGGTAGGCGCAAGATCAGCATTGTATTGGTATTGTTTGTAAAAAGCTGCAGCAAGATCTTCCCAGTTATGAATGTTGGCTCTTTATAACTGATAAAACCAATCAAGTTGAGTTCCAGATAGACTGTCTTGGAAGAAGTGTACCCATAAGTCTTTGTCAGCGGTATGGGGTTGTGTTGTACCCCAAAATTTGCCCTCCCATATTTCTCAAAATATTCCAAGAAAAATTCACAAGTCCAACCCGGCGCGTCATATTCAGGTATTCTTTCGCCAAGATATCTCTGATAACATATTCTCAAATTCAGGTTCGGCTCAAGAGATAATTCTTTAAAGAAGGTATCCGAATGTGCGAGTTTTCTTGAAGAAATATGGTGAAAAAGTGTGCTGAAAGTGCAGTTTTTACGCGCTAAAAAATTCATAACTTGAAGATCGTGACTCGTTTTGAACCCGTTCCGGTGGCCAAAATTCCGTCTTGACATTATCTACGTTTTCATCTCTCACGGCTGGAAGCCAATTTCGATCAGAAGGTCTTCAAAAATGTGGATTTATCAAGTATTTTCGTGCAGAAAATTTGTGACAGAAGTTTATTTGCGTCATGTTCAAAAAATCATAACTTGGTCGATTTTCATCGTATCGAGCTGGTTCTGGCGCCAAAATTTCACAAATTGAGTTGGCTACATTTTCACAGAAGGTATTGAGTTCAAACGGTATTCAAAAGGCCTTCGTTTTTTGCTCAGAGTGCGTGACACGCTGAAAATCCTGAATGCTGAATATTATTTCATCTGGGCCGAAACTTCGAAAATTCATAACTCGGTCAATTTTTATCGGATTGGACTCATATTTTTACACAAGGTCACTGACTCATAGATCTACAACTTTTCTTCAAAAGTCGAGACCAAATTATGCACCGATCAATACCAGTTTTTTATTGAAGAACGTGTCAGAGCCGACACTGGAGCCCAAAATAAGTTTGTCTGAGCTGAAACTTCAAAAATTCATAACTAATTCACCGTTTATCCGATTGAGTCGATCTTCGGACAGGAGTTAGTTCTCGATGTCGGCTACATTTTGTTTTCACATTTCAACTTCAAAAAATGCACTTAAGTCCCTGCGATTTAGCCTGGAAAGTGACGAATTCAAGTGAATATTGGAGGCCCAATTGCACATTCAAAGCCCATTTTCTTTACCCTAATTTCCACTATATAATCACCTTCTTGTCACACAAACCAAAAGAAGAAAAAAAGAAAAAAAGGGGAAGAAAAAAAGAGAGAAAAAACCTTGCCACAACACTGTTGGAATATCAAACTCTTTCAAGAACCCTAAAACCTTGAAATCCTTATTACAAATCCTTTTCTCACTACAAACAAAGCCATCACAGTTACAAACCAACACCTCACTACTTCTTCAGTAAGGGTAAGGCTGGCTTGATCTCCATGATCCAAAGGGCATAAAAGCATTCATGTCACTACTTTTCCAGTAAGGGTAAGGTTGATTTGATCTCCATGATCAAAAGAGTATAATCATTCATACATGCCATATTGTGCCTAAACATTAATATGTTGGTTTTATTTGAATTTTTATGATTTTATTTAATGTGTTCATGAGGTTCAACACTGCAGATTTAGACAGGATTCCATGCAGGTTCATTAAGGAACGTTGAGGCCAAATGGCCAAAAGGCCAGAAGCCAAATGGCCAAAACAGAATATTTTACACATGACACCAATACATGGCGAGGCAGACATTAAGCCAGAGATTAAGGGAACGTTGAAGCCAGAACACAAAAGCCAAAAGCCAAAGGCCAATTGGCCAAAAAAGAACAACTTATGCATGATGAGGCCAGAACACAAATGGCCAAACCACTCCAATTCACCTCCAAAAAGGGGACAGAAACCCCCCAAGGTATTGTATTTTCTTTCTTTTCCTTATTTTATTTATTTCAATTATTTCTTTTTTAATTAATTCCTTTAATTTAACTTATTTTCATAAAATATAAAAAAATAATAAAAAAACAGAAAAGTCATAAAAATCAAAATATATTTATTTAATTAATATCTTTTGTAAATAAATTTCACTAATTATTAAATATTATTTTTGTAATTAAATTACCATGTAAATAATTAGATTAATCTTAGGTTTAATTTTAATATGTTTTCTTAATAAATAAAAAAAACAACTAGAAATAGGATTAGATTTCATTTAATTCTCTCATAAAAAACCATAAATACAAAAATCTCAAAATAATTTCTTTTTTCATTCTTATTTCATTAATTTAATTATCATAATTTAATTTCCTTAAAAAGGGTCCAACGCCCTCGCTTGCGATTTTTTATTCAATTCGTGCATCTTATTTTATTTCTTGTAAATATTAATGTAATTCTCCCAAAGCCTTGTAAACTCGGACATTTTATTTCTCGCACTTTATTTATTTTTCTGTCAAATCGGGTCCTGGATTTTAATTTGGCGATGTGGACCCGCGCCTTTGTAATAGTTTAGAACTTTTAATTTCCGCAACTTTTTAACTGTTAACAAATGCATGCAAGAATGAATGACAAAAATAAAAACAAACGCATAGATCACTTTGACATGAACAAGATAAAAATAAATGAATCTGACACACAAATCACACACCACCCCTAGGGTACGCCTCACTGTTGCCTTGCCTCGAGAGGTGATCGTCGAGTAGAGGATGTCTTAGTAAGTCCTCATGATCCAGGAACCTGGCATGAGGGTAGCTTCTAAGGTGTCTTCCCATTGCTCTGGTGATCACCATGTCCCGAACCTCGAATTGACCCGAATACCTCCAATGGTGGTGCTACCTACCTCTCAATGGTGGGATGGCACTACTTTAAAGGACATTTACACAGACGAATTCCTTAGGGTAGGTAGGCGACTCATGGATACTTGCTCTTTTCAAAACAAACTGAAATCTTTTCACACCAACACTTTTCAAAAGCTTTCAAAGCAAATTTTTCAAACACTCTGACGTACGAGTCGAACTGAAATTTTTCAAAGAAACTTTTTTAAAACCCACATTGAAAAGCAAACAAACCTTTTTGAAAACACATTGAGCAAGTATCTAAGAGCCCATGGATAACCATGGATAGAAAGGGTGCTAACACCTTCCCTTTCTATAACCTACCTCCCGAACCGAGAGCAATCTCTATAAGGAATTTTTCTGTGCTTTTGTCCTTTCCATTTGGAGAAAATAAAAGACGGTGGCGACTCTTGCTTCCGCGACATTTCGCGAACCAGCGTTAAACAGTCAGTTCCAGATCTACCGATCACAGAACTGGCGACTCTGCTGGGGACTATCTTATAAAGTGGGGTGTACCTTAGGATTAAGATCACTGTGTTTTCAATTGTCTTCTTTGCTTGCTTTATTATTGTGGGTTGTATCGGAGTTACATAGATCCTAACCCGGATCTGGGGATACCCTGTTTAGATAGCATAAGCTGTGAGGGACCTGTCCGGCGTAGACCGACACAGGTGAAACAGTGGCTACGTTGGTGTGGCACCTTGGTCTGTACCGATATCCCTTGTGTCGCAACGAGGAGAATATGGGTCTTCTAAGGAGTCATTAAGCACCAACAACCTTAGAACCTTAATTGACACAACTTGGCCTTTAGAATTGTAGCAGTATGCTACGCCCATTGAGGCTAAACTCTCGTGATGGTTCTGGCCGCAAGAAAAGATTGCGATGCTGGAGTTATGACCGATTGAGGGTAGTCAATGATATTGGGATCCTCTAAGAACCCGGTTACTTTTGATTAGGACAGGTATGAACCAACAAACCGAAAGAGGGTAGTACCTAGACCTCATGTTGGCCTAAACTTTAGGGGCTTGCCTTGTGTGACTTGTGTGCCTTTGTACTTGCCTACTTACATGCTTGTTATCTGACGCTTAAGTTTCTCGCAGGTTTTGTTTGTAGTCCTGAATTAGGACTCATAACAAGGTTTACCAGGTTTTCTCGCAGGTTTTGTTTGTAGTCCTTAATTAGGACTCATAACAGGGTTTACCAAGTTTTCTTGCAGGTTTTGTTTATAGTCCTTAACTAGGACTCATGACAGGGTTTACTAGATCTCTTGCAGGTTTTGTTTATAGCCCTTAATTGGGACTCATAACAAAGTATACTGAATTCCTTGCAGGGTCTGTTTATAGTCCTTAATTGGGACTCATAACAGGGTTTACCTACATCACCCCATGCATAGCATGACATCATACCATTGCATACATCCTAACCCATTTCAAGGATCTCAAGGGCTTGTGATGCAGGTCATGATAAATCAAACATCTAGCAAGGGGCAAAGAGGATTTATTTTCCTCTAGCCAAAGTTGTCAGAGGCTATGACCCACTTGATATGGTGAGCTCTGACTCTTGAAGAAGGTTCCCTTAACCAAGGTTGTTTGGAAATCAAAACCAGACATGATGATTAAAGTCAGGGGCTATGATCCACTGGATATGGTGAGCCTTTGACCCTTGATGAAGGACTCTCAACAAAATGAAGTTCTTACAATCAAGCTACCGGTTCCAAATGCTAACAAAGTTTCTCTGTTTACCCCGCGAGGTCCTTGAAAACATTACATGCATGTCATACATCTCATTACATAACAGATATCTTTGTTGCAGGTCACTTACCTTTCTCGCTGTTTATTTCAGCAATGGCCTTCCAACCAGACAACCAGGACCTTCTTGCTCAAGAGACTCAGTTCGGGGAAATCCTTCTGAATCTATCCAAGGGGCAGGAGGAACTAAGGACACTTCTCATGGGGACCTTTGTCAAGAACAGTGCTGAGGATGAAAGGCTGAAACACCTACAAGCTGAGATGGATGTTATGAAAGCCCAAATGCTGGGGCAGAGGAATGCCATTCAAGGTTTAGCTCAAAGACAAGATGAGCTCCGGTTTCTCGTCAACCAACTGCTTCAGGATAACCAATTGGGGAAAACATCTAAGGGTAAAAAGCCAGTCATCGTTCGACCATCTTTGAGACAAAGAGGCAAGGAGAAAGCTCCTCATATGGCTCCAGTATCACCAATTCAGTATCAACCTCACCAGCTTCAACCCGACAAGCCCAAAAGGCAATTCACCAAGCTCAACGTGTCGCTGCCTCAAGCCTTACAACAACTGTTGAGGTTGAACTTGGTAACTCTAAAGGATCCTCCTAAGAATCCCAACAGGACACCTTTAAGGTATAACCCCCAACGCTCACTGCGCTTATCATTCTGACAGCCCGGGGCATGCTACAGAGGATTGTTGGACTCTGAAAAATAAGATCCAGGACCTGATTGAGGAAGGAGTTGTGGAATTCACCCAAGAGGGCCAGGCTGAGTACTTCTACCATCCCCACAGGATCCACCATGTGAAGTGACAAGCCCTGAGACTAGGAAATTTTTGTTCATTCGAATGTTCAAGTTGCAATTTTCTTTTGTTCAAACATTTATTCATGTCAAACGTTGTTAGTTCATTAATGCATCGCTTATGTCTGTTTTGAATCAATATATTCGCATTCACTATATGCAAACTGTTTTCATATTTTTTCTGATGTCGACTCTTGATCTTTAATCCTAAGCCTCTTGAGGGAGGATGACGAAAACGATACCGCGATCATTACAGTATGCTTTTGAACAGACCCCGCTAATGAGGTACAGGCATTGTTTCAACCCCTAAACACTGGAGTTATAAGGATGATAATCCCTCGTCAACCCATCAGAGCCAAAGAAGTAGGAGTTTTTATTTTCGAAAATCAAAACCCTTAATCATAACCTGGGGCAGGGTAGTTCTCTCAGTTGATCCAAGTGCATAACAAATGGCACCAAGGAGGTCCTTGCAAAACAAAGAAAGACAGTGATGGTTCCGAATAATCAATAAAGAAAGGCAGTCATTATCTCAAAAAAAAAACCCATTAAGTCAAAACCCATGAAGGAGACTTACAAAACTGGGGCATCCCGCTGGCTGTAATTCCAAAAAAGGAAACAGTTCAGGCAAAAAAGAAAGGGATAACAAAAATCAAGAAAGAGGTCTTACAAACCCTCAACAAAAAAGGAATGACTGCCTATTCAAAATAAGTTATCAACATCCGAATCATCACCGGAAAATCAGAGCAAAGACTCAAACAAGGTCTAACGTATGATCAACTGAGTTTAGGTTTGGAGAACATCACGAAGAGCGGGTGGGTACAAATAATTTGAGCCTTTATCCTTTGTTTCTTAAAACCGTTAACCAAGCCACGTTATAACCCTTAAAAGTCCTAGCTGAAGCATGGGTTAGTTCAAAAGCATACTGTTACGAAAGGTATCCTGACTCCTTAAGGCTTATGGTAAATACAGAGTTGACATCACGTTTTACAAACAATCATTTGTTTTATGAAAAAGAATGCATTTTCAAAATTTTCAAGACAGACATAAGCTTTGCATTTTTAACATAACTTTGTTTGCATATGACTTTTTGTTTGAACAACAGGAAACTTCGCACAAAGAATACCTAGTGAACAAAAGCACTTCCAATCAAGGGGCATGACATGACTATTGTCCATCATCTGGGGCAGTTAAGTCAAGATTCGGAGAATCTCTCAAAAGGCCAACCAGCTTGGGGCAAATCTCTGCCTGAATCATTTTGGGAATTCCAGCAACAGAATCTTGCCTGATCAAACACCTTCTGGTGGCATGACAAAACCCTTCTAACAGGGGCAACTCCCTACATTCTGAGAGCATGGACATAGTCGGAAAAATACTACGCAAAATCAAAGACCCGCTAGGTTGACATACCTAAGCAAAAATCAGGGCTTCCCGGCGAACCAAAAGGGTTCGGGCAAAAATAAGGGATGAAAATGAAAAATATGTACACCCGGCAAGTCGAAAACCTGAAAAGGCGGCTTGGGCAAAAATGGGTATCCCGGTGGACTGAAAACCCGAAAGGGTGGTCCAGGCAAAAGTTAGGGATCAAAGCGTACGACTATGTCCTGTCATCTTATCACCTGCCTACCAGAAGAAGGTTTGTCCATCAACAACTATCAGCACCTCACAGGTCTTCCTCTCATACCTCAGAAACAGGGGCAATAAAGAGTTGTCCAAGCAATCTAATTGTTCTGTCCTCCCAGGTACCAAGGTAGGTTCAACTAAAGAGCATAACCGGCATATCTTAATTCCCCAGAGAGTAAGTCAGCAAGATAGTTCACTCTCTCCAAGCTATATTATCAAATCTTAAGGAAGTTGAGTATCCTCCAGTAGATCTCGACATTCTCCAGCAGCATATATACATTCTTAACAAGCATCCCCGGAAGTCTTGACCTAAAGATTGTTCCCCGGCAGTATACCAGGCATTCAGCAGAGCCACTTCCCCAACATATCAAACTTCCCCAGGAAAGTCCAATCTAGTTCCCCAGGAAAATTGGAATTCATATCCCCAAGCAGTAAGCTTATCCCCAGTAAAATTCTGGAAGCTTACCCCCTCGCAGAGCACGAACGCGTCGTCCGGCTTGGTTTAAAGAGTTATTTCCTTAACAGGATATAACTGGGTTATCCTCAGCCAAAAGCCACGGAAAGAGCGTCCTCGGCAAAGTATCTTCCTACCCCCAGCGAAGTCTATCAACACTTCCAGCACAACAAGGATACCCCCAGCGGAATTCATCAAATCTCCCAGCCTAACTCATCAATGGTATCCCCAGCGGAGTTATCTTCATCAGCTCAGCAAAGCATCGCTATCCCCACAGAGTAGCACTCCCCAGCATGATTGCTAGAGTATCTTTTCTCCCGCAGAATTATTTCATTTGCCAAGTTTATTCCTCAACGGAGTTATCTTCTCCTACCGGTATTCTTGCAACAATCATCCACAGCGGAAGCAAAATCTCTTCCTCAACATCAGCCCAGGATATGACTTCCCGGCACCCGTCAAGGATTCATTTTCCTAGACGAAAACATACATGAATCATCACATACATCATTTACAGCATGCATGTACACATCATATCATATAAATCGTATCCATGTTTGCTTGATCCATATCATGCATCGCATATAACTGACCTCTACCTTTCAGGAAGGGTGCAGTTGAAATTCTCAAACATATTTCGAAGACTTCTCTAGTCCAGTTAAATCGACTCCAAACGGATTTTTCTGATAAAGACTCAGTAGAAGTTCTCTTATGGTCCCCTCTCCAACGGCGTGTGAGGTGGTAATTCCTTCTTCAGATGTTCCCCTCTCCGGCATGAGCGTGAGGTGATATTCTCTTATGGTCCCCTCTCCAACGGCGTGTGAGGTGGTAATTCCTTCTTCAGATGTTCTCCTCTCCGGCATGAGCGTGAGGTGATATTCTCTTATGGTCCCCTCTCCAACGGCGTGTGAGGTGGTAATTCCTTCTTCAGATGTTTCCCTCTCCGGCATGAGCGTGAGGTGATATTCTCTTATGGTCCCCTCTCCAACGGCGTGTGAGGTGGTAATTCCTTCTTCAGATGTTTCCCTCTCCGGCATGAGCGTGAGGTGATATTCTCTTATGGTCCCCTCTCCAACGGCGTGTGAGGTGGTAATTCCTTCTTCAGATGTTCTCCTCTCCGGCATGAGCGTGAGGTGATATTCTCTTATGGTCCCCTCTCCAACGGCGTGTGAGGTGGTAATTCCTTCTTCAGATGTTTCCCTCTCCGGCATGAGCGTGAGGTGATATTCTCTTATGGTCCCCTCTCCAACGGCGTGTGAGGTGTTAATTCCTTCTTCAGATGTTTCCCTCTCCGGCATGAGCGTGAGGTGATATTCTCTTATGGTCCCCTCTCCAACGGCGTGTGAGGTGGTAATTCCTTCTTCAGATGTTCTCCTCTCCGGCATGAGCGTGAGGTGATATTCTCTTATGGTCCCCTCTCCAACGGCGTGTGAGGTGGTAATTCCTTCTTCAGATGTTTCCCTCTCCGGCATGAGCGTGAGGTGATATTCTCTTATGGTCCCCTCTCCAACGGCGTGTGAGGTGGTAATTCCTTCTTCAGATGTTTCCCTCTCCGGCATGAGCGTGAGGTGATATTCTCTTATGGTCCCCTCTCCAACGGCGTGTGAGGTGGTAATTCCTTCTTCAGATGTTCTCCTCTCCGGCATGAGCGTGAGGTGATATTCTCTTATGGTCCCCTCTCCAACGGCGTGTGAGGTGGTAATTCCTTCTTCAGATGTTTCCCTCTCCGGCATGAGCGTGAGGTGATATTCTCTTATGGTCCCCTCTCCAACGGCGTGTGAGGTGGTAATTCCTTCTTCAGATGTTTCCCTCTCCGGCATGAGCGTGAGGTGATATTCTCTTATGGTCCCCTCTCCAACGGCGTGTGAGGTGGTAATTCCTTCTTCAGATGTTCTCCTCTCCGGCATGAGCGTGAGGTGATATTCTCTTATGGTCCCCTCTCCAACGGCGTGTGAGGTGGTAATTCCTTCTTCAGATGTTTCCCTCTCCGGCATGAGCGTGAGGTGATATTCTCTTATGGTCCCCTCTCCAACGGCGTGTGAGGTGGTAATTCCTTCTTCAGATGTTTCCCTCTCCGGCATGAGCGTGAGGTGATATTCTCTTATGGTCCCCTCTCCAACGGCGTGTGAGGTGGTAATTCCTTTTTCAGATGTTCCCCTCTCCGGCATGAGCGTGAGGTGATATTCTCTTATGTTTCCCTCTCCAACGGCGTGTGAGGTGGTAATTCCCTTTCAAGATGTTTCCCTCTCCAGCGGCGAGTGAGGTGATATTCCCTTTCAGATTATAATTTCCTATAGTTCCCTCTCCAACGGTGAGTGAGGTGACTCCCTTTGAGATTATAATGTCCTTTGGTTCTCTTCCTGACACTACGAAGATGGTAATTCTCACCAAGATTTTCTCAACGAGCGTTGTTGAGGTTGAAATCGTTCAGGATTCTCTTACCATCCATGCTAAGGCAGTAACCATCCCTGGTTCATTCATCAGCGTTTGAAGCTCCAGACTCAGCTCCTGTAACCAGTCAGGACATAGCTATATCAAGCATCTAAAATCAGCTCCTGCGACGTGTCAGGTACTCATTTTTCTGTTTTGCAGGTATGCAGGTTCTCGCTAAGGACTCTCCTACGCGATCAACGTCCAGATGGCATCTATAAGCCCATCATCCTATCCAGCAATCTCTAAATGGCATCTATAAGCCCATTCCCACCATCACACTACTATGTGAGCGCAAATTTCTGGGCACTCTAGTGTTCAATCATCTTCCACCCTCGGATTACAAAAGGCACGTCAGCCAATCTGCATCCTCAGGTCTAAGAAGATTGAACAGGGGCAACTGTTGTACCCCAAAATTTGCCCTCCCATATTTCTCAAAATATTCCAAGAAAAATTCACAAGTCCAACCCGGCGCGTCATATTCAGGTATTCTTTCGCCAAGATATCTCTGATAACATATTCTCAAATTCAGGTTCGGCTCAAGAGATAATTCTTTAAAGAAGGTATCCGAATGTGCGAGTTTTCTTGAAGAAATATGGTGAAAAAGTGTGCTGAAAGTGCAGTTTTTACGCGCTAAAAAATTCATAACTTGAAGATCGTGACTCGTTTTGAACCCGTTCCGGTGGCCAAAATTCCGTCTTGACATTATCTACGTTTTCATCTCTCACGGCTGGAAGCCAATTTCGATCAGAAGGTCTTCAAAAATGTGGATTTATCAAGTATTTTCGTGCAGAAAATTTGTGACAGAAGTTTATTTGCGTCATGTTCAAAAAATCATAACTTGGTCGATTTTCATCGTATCGAGCTGGTTCTGGCGCCAAAATTTCACAAATTGAGTTGGCTACATTTTCACAGAAGGTATTGAGTTCAAACGGTATTCAAAAGGCCTTCGTTTTTTGCTCAGAGTGCGTGACACGCTGAAAATCCTGAATGCTGAATATTATTTCATCTGGGCCGAAACTTCGAAAATTCATAACTCGGTCAATTTTTATCGGATTGGACTCATATTTTTACACAAGGTCACTGACTCATAGATCTACAACTTTTCTTCAAAAGTCGAGACCAAATTATGCACCGATCAATACCAGTTTTTTATTGAAGAACGTGTCAGAGCCGACACTGGAGCCCAAAATAAGTTTGTCTGAGCTGAAACTTCAAAAATTCATAACTAATTCACCGTTTATCCGATTGAGTCGATCTTCGGACAGGAGTTAGTTCTCGATGTCGGCTACATTTTGTTTTCACATTTCAACTTCAAAAAATGCACTTAAGTCCCTGCGATTTAGCCTGGAAAGTGACGAATTCAAGTGAATATTGGAGGCCCAATTGCACATTCAAAGCCCATTTTCTTTACCCTAATTTCCACTATATAATCACCTTCTTGTCACACAAACCAAAAGAAGAAAAAAAGAAAAAAAGGGGAAGAAAAAAAGAGAGAAAAAACCTTGCCACAACACTGTTGGAATATCAAACTCTTTCAAGAACCCTAAAACCTTGAAATCCTTATTACAAATCCTTTTCTCACTACAAACAAAGCCATCACAGTTACAAACCAACACCTCACTACTTCTTCAGTAAGGGTAAGGCTGGCTTGATCTCCATGATCCAAAGGGCATAAAAGCATTCATGTCACTACTTTTCCAGTAAGGGTAAGGTTGATTTGATCTCCATGATCAAAAGAGTATAATCATTCATACATGCCATATTGTGCCTAAACATTAATATGTTGGTTTTATTTGAATTTTTATGATTTTATTTAATGTGTTCATGAGGTTCAACACTGCAGATTTAGACAGGATTCCATGCAGGTTCATTAAGGAACGTTGAGGCCAAATGGCCAAAAGGCCAGAAGCCAAATGGCCAAAACAGAATATTTTACACATGACACCAATACATGGCGAGGCAGACATTAAGCCAGAGATTAAGGGAACGTTGAAGCCAGAACACAAAAGCCAAAAGCCAAAGGCCAATTGGCCAAAAAAGAACAACTTATGCATGATGAGGCCAGAACACAAATGGCCAAACCACTCCAATTCACCTCCAAAAAGGGGACAGAAACCCCCCAAGGTATTGTATTTTCTTTCTTTTCCTTATTTTATTTATTTCAATTATTTCTTTTTTAATTAATTCCTTTAATTTAACTTATTTTCATAAAATATAAAAAAATAATAAAAAAACAGAAAAGTCATAAAAATCAAAATATATTTATTTAATTAATATCTTTTGTAAATAAATTTCACTAATTATTAAATATTATTTTTGTAATTAAATTACCATGTAAATAATTAGATTAATCTTAGGTTTAATTTTAATATGTTTTCTTAATAAATAAAAAAAACAACTAGAAATAGGATTAGATTTCATTTAATTCTCTCATAAAAAACCATAAATACAAAAATCTCAAAATAATTTCTTTTTTCATTCTTATTTCATTAATTTAATTATCATAATTTAATTTCCTTAAAAAGGGTCCAACGCCCTCGCTTGCGATTTTTTATTCAATTCGTGCATCTTATTTTATTTCTTGTAAATATTAATGTAATTCTCCCAAAGCCTTGTAAACTCGGACATTTTATTTCTCGCACTTTATTTATTTTTCTGTCAAATCGGGTCCTGGATTTTAATTTGGCGATGTGGACCCGCGCCTTTGTAATAGTTTAGAACTTTTAATTTCCGCAACTTTTTAACTGTTAACAAATGCATGCAAGAATGAATGACAAAAATAAAAACAAACGCATAGATCACTTTGACATGAACAAGATAAAAATAAATGAATCTGACACACAAATCACACACCACCCCTAGGGTACGCCTCACTGTTGCCTTGCCTCGAGAGGTGATCGTCGAGTAGAGGATGTCTTAGTAAGTCCTCATGATCCAGGAACCTGGCATGAGGGTAGCTTCTAAGGTGTCTTCCCATTGCTCTGGTGATCACCATGTCCCGAACCTCGAATTGACCCGAATACCTCCAATGGTGGTGCTACCTACCTCTCAATGGTGGGATGGCACTACTTTAAAGGACATTTACACAGACGAATTCCTTAGGGTAGGTAGGCGACTCATGGATACTTGCTCTTTTCAAAACAAACTGAAATCTTTTCACACCAACACTTTTCAAAAGCTTTCAAAGCAAATTTTTCAAACACTCTGACGTACGAGTCGAACTGAAATTTTTCAAAGAAACTTTTTTAAAACCCACATTGAAAAGCAAACAAACCTTTTTGAAAACACATTGAGCAAGTATCTAAGAGCCCATGGATAACCATGGATAGAAAGGGTGCTAACACCTTCCCTTTCTATAACCTACCTCCCGAACCGAGAGCAATCTCTATAAGGAATTTTTCTGTGCTTTTGTCCTTTCCATTTGGAGAAAATAAAAGACGGTGGCGACTCTTGCTTCCGCGACATTTCGCGAACCAGCGTTAAACAGTCAGTTCCAGATCTACCGATCACAGGTTGGATTTTCCTCACATAGGAATGGAGATGCATTTTAGGGCATGAAACTCCGTCATATTTGGCGAACACAGGTGCTTTGAATTTTGGAGGAATGGAAATCCCCGATACCAAACCCAATTCCTCAAAGTCCAAGCCAGACACTTTTTGGATTTCCATTGCGCTCAACCGCTCTTCCAGATGTTTATACTTGTCATCAGCTGGAGGGTATTGTTATTCAGAATAGTCTTCTTCTTCCTCTTCTAATTTTGATTCTGAAGGGACAACTGTTTCCTTGCCTTTCCCATCTTGATTGTCTCTCTCACTGGATGTCGTTGCAAAGTCTAGGGTCCTTCTTGTCTGCCCATGAAATCTTCTTCCCATGTTTAGGACTCCGGTTACCTTCTTTGTCTTCTTTTTCTTTTCCTCAGCCAGCAAAGTCTTCAACTCTTCTTGTCCTTTGGCCAGAGTTGAGAACAACTGTTGAAACTGTGCATTCTTAGCTTGGAGATCCTTCACCGTTTGCTCGAGATCCATCTTACTGAAATAAACAGTAGAGAGATGAGGAGACTTATTTCAAGAAACCTGCTTATGTTATGATGAATGGTAAATGCGTATGCAATGATTTCAAGGATTTTAAGATTCAAATTCATTTTAGACAAAAAGGAAACACACATCATATTAATAAATTAAAGCTTGAGTACAATAATGCCTTCTTGGTCAAAACAAATACAATAAACTCTAAGATAAAAAGGTAGTGCGCATCCTTTTTAGTGAAATGTAGGCATTCATAGTCTTCTCCTCATGAAGTAGCCTAGTGAGTTCCAAAACCTTCTTCTCGCTTGCGTAGAATTGGGCTTCGAAGGTATCTCGCTCCCCCTTGAGTTGTATCCAATCCCTTTGTAGGTCTTCAAGAGAGGTAGGCATGTCATGATGTAGGATAGTGTATGGAACATCTTCTTCCATGACAGGCTCAATGATTACCGGGAGAATGGAGGGGTAAGGCATCATAAGACTCTGAGCACGAGTTCGTACCCATTTGAGGTAAGGCTCAAGAGGGATGGAATTTTTATGCCCCAAAGTCTTTCTATCTACCTTGTTTAACATCCTCCAAGCTCAGATAAATCTTTGGCGAAGACCTTGATTGTCGTTGTCATAGTCAAATACCAAACCTTGAATTTGCATCTCGTGCGGGCCATCTCTTCGGGCGTAACCAAACTGTCTTAAGGCTAAGCATGGGTTGTAGGTGATACCTCCCCTAATGCCAAGTAAAGGGACATTAGGAAATTCTCCACAACGGTCGACAATAGTAACATTCTCTATGGATCGGAAGCACCAATGAATGTCTGAATGTTTGAGCGTCATCAACCTTTGTGACCACCTTGAACCTTGCTCATTCTTTAATACATATTGGGGAAGATGCACAGTAAACCATCTTGCCAATGGAGGATTGCAACACATAAGGACACCTCTTTTCCTCATTGTGCGAGTGTGAAAAGAGTGTATGATATCCCCTAGTAATGTAGGCACCGGGTTGCAGGATATGAAGATTTTGACGGCGTTCACATCTATGAGTTGGTCAGGATTTGGAAACAACACGATCCTATAGATAAGGAGAGCCACAATTTCCTCAAAGGCTTGCAGATCCAAAGAATTCCAACAGCTTTAGGCTTTCTCAAATAGGAACTTTGCTAGGAAACCTTTGACACCACTCCTTGTTTCCCAATGAGTTGTGACATCAGATGAGTGCAAGTGTAGATCTTGAGAAATCTCTTCTGGCTTTGGGTCTATTTCTATACCATTGAAAGGTAGTTGATTGATAATGGGAATCCTCAAGAGTCGGGATAATTCTTCCAAAGTAGGCACAAGCTGATAGTCAGGAAATGTGAAGAAATGGTGTAAAGGATCAAAGAACTGAAAGAGTACTTTCATCATGTCCTCATCTGTGTTGGAGGTGACCAAGTTGAGTAGGCAACCATGTCTCTCGATGAATGGAGAGTTTTCAGGAATCCTCGAAGCTAGCTCCCTCAGTTGTGGAGGGATCCTTACAAGACTGACTTGAATAGTTTTCCTGCGAAGTGAATCCATATCCTACAAAACAAGAACAAAGATGAATCCCAAAATCCTTGAAATGGTTAGTGAATGTATATGATGTTCATGATGTTCATGATGTTATGTACAAGTATGTATATACAAACAAAGCAAACAAATCCTTAGGTTTAGGCTTGCATGGAGTTTTATAGGTAAGTACCTCTTGAAGTTTAGTTGGCTCAAACCTGTCCTAGTAATAGTAATCGGGTTCTAAGGAGCTCAATATCACTGGTTTGTTTTCTTGGTCATTGTTTTTGCACAAGCCTCTTTAATGGCAACCGAAATATCCCAAGAAACCAAACCTCAATGAGTGTAGTATCAAGTATCTACCAACTTAGGACTGCACCAAAGCCGGTCATCTCACTACATCCTAAATGGCCAAGTTGGTCAAGTAAAGGTTCTAAAAGTTCATAAGTGCTTCATGACATCACTCAGCGGCCCCGTATTCTCTTTGATTAACTCAAAGGCTACCGGTACCCATAAATATGTCGCACTAACATAGCTATTGCTTAGACCGTGTCGTTATACCAAGCACAATTTCCACAACATATTTCTACTTACCTATAATGTATCCCAAATCCGGGTAGAGGATTCAAGCCCAAACAAAGAACCATAATGTAAAGCATACAAGTCAAACAATGTAAGAAAGTAAATGTGATCTATCCCTAAGGTAACCCCACTTTTAGAATTTCCCCAGCAGAGTCGCCAGTTCTGTGATACGGTGGGAGAACTGACTTGAGGGTTTTGCATTTGATCGCAAATGTTGCAGTTAGCAAGAGTCGCCACCGACTTTTCTTTTATCCAAAAGGAAAGGTGAAAAAGCACAGGAAAGACCTTTGAGATTGTTTCTTGAGTTCGGGGGGTAGATTATGAAAAAGGGAAGGTATTATCACCCTTTTCATCCATGGTTTTCCATGGGCTCTTAGTTACTTGCTAGATCACTTTCTTTTGTTTGAAAATGTGCTTGGTGTGGTTTTTGAAAATATTTTGTAAAGAGGCCATCATTTAGGCAATCTTTGTAATGATTCTCGTTCGTAAGAATGTATACAAAGATGTTAATCTTTTGAAAATGTTTTCAAGTTTGTAAGATGTTTTGAAATGTGTAGGTGTTGTTTTTTGAAAATAGCAAGGATGTTTGTTTTGAAATGGAGCAAGTAATTAGGAGCAATCTACCTACTCAAATGTCTTTCTTGTTCATTTTCTTTTCCTTTGACATTGTTGTCTTACCATTGATTTGGTAAGCAACCGTATCTTTGGATGTAAACGGGACGGGCGTGGGTCATCGTATAACCATGATTAGTAATATTGCAAGGTATCTTAGCATTATTTTTGAGGGACTAAGATCATTTGTAAGGCAACTTAGATAGCATCATCGAGGGACTATGATCTTGTATTTGCTTGTTTTTGCTAAGATATCTTACATGCGTAATATGGCCATTTTGTATAAGGCAACCAATTGGAATAACCATAGGGGTGCGTGTGTGCAAGTGTGTTGTTTTCATACTTGTTTTTTGTCTTGAATTATGGTTTTGCTAAGTATTGATTTTAGCCTTTCCATACAAACCCTAATTACAAGCATGTTATATAAAAGCGATAAATTGCGAAATTTAAAGTTACTAAGCTATTACAACATTTGTGGAAGGGGGTGTACAAATTACAAATGGGGATTGCAAGAAATTAAACCCTAATTAGTCTATTACAACCAAATTAAATTTATACAAGAATTGAAATAAATAATACACAAGATAAATTAAATATGCAAGAAGATAAATGTGAAGAAAATGGATATTTTGTTTGATGTTTTATGAAAAGGAATTTTACCTTAACCTAATAAAATAAAGAAAATAGTTTATTAAGTTTGGAAATTATTGAGAAAAGATTTTAGGTGAAAACCCTAATTCTATTAATTAATCAAAAGAAAATAAGATTAAGAAAAGTATATTTTTGGCATTTTTTATCTTGAAAATATTTATAGCATTATAAAATATTTTTAGTCCTTTTAGTATTAAAATAATATATTTTAAATGGTGTGAAGAAAAATAAATAAATAATACAATATTAATTAAGTTTATAAGATTTATTTAAATAAATAAATAAAGTATGAAGAATAAAAAATATTTTTATTTATAGAAAAATAAATTGAAATAAGTCAAAATATAAAATATAATTTTTTTTTTTGCATTTTTATCATTTTTTGTATTTAGAAAATATATTTGAGAAAATAAATAAAACAAAAAAATGAAGAAATAAAATTAAATTGGGCCAGGGTGCAAATATGAAACAGGGGGGAGGAATGTTAGAAAAAATCAGGCCCAGGAGGAGGAAGGCCCTTGCGTTGGGAAGAAAAAAAAATGTAAAAATGAGAAAAAAGCAAAAGGCAGCGCGCGCTGAGGCTCGAACCCATGACCTCCTGATTACCAGTGCGCTGCCTTACCACTGGGGT
Organism: Vicia faba; assembly: GCA_948472305.1. NCBI lineage: Eukaryota > Viridiplantae > Streptophyta > Magnoliopsida > Fabales > Fabaceae > Vicia > Vicia faba. Next base: position 805,823,932 of record OX451740.1, read on the forward strand.
GGCTATACATCCGTTAATACAAATGAAACAATAAATATGTAAGGCAAAACGTGTTCTGAAGACTTCATCTTCAACCTCCAGCCAAAGGACCTGTATCTTCTTCATCTCTCAACAAAAATGAAAAGTTCAAACATGAAAGTTGTGGCATTTTTTCCCACGAATCCAAACATATAAACAACTTAAGCTAACAATCAAAGATGAATGAGAATTTTTCTAGCCCTAATTCAAAACCTAAAAAATGCAGAAAACTTCAACCCTAAAATTCTCTAAGCTCAGGCCATATAAATGTAAACTATGGATATGTACAGCTTCGTGGCAATGGTACCTACATTTTATCTTCACAAACCAAACTCAAATGATGCCTATATGAAGAGATAGAAGTTTGAAAACTTACCTCTTGCAGCTGGAGTAGTGTATGGAGTTTGAGCAACCTTTGTGATGGCCTGATGATTTCTATAGCTTTCCTGAACCTCCCTGAATGTGTTCCAACTCCTAATTTTCTTTGAGGATGGCTGGAACTCCCTACTCAAGTCAAGTTGCAAGCTTCAGTTTTGAAAATGGTGGATGATGATGGAGGAGTTACAATTAGGAAATGAGGGCCTGGATCACTTTGATATGATGTATGGAAGGTGTTTGGATGATTAGTTTTCAAAACGCACGAGTGGAAATGGAGATGGTGAGTTTTTGCTCAAAACTGTTAAGTTTGGGCAATTCTGTGCAGCAAGATGCTTGGGAGTGTTTTTAGGACTTGTGTAAACGTGTGTTGTGTTGCAATTGAATTGTTAATATATATGGAAAAGGTTAGAGCACAAAATCACTCAAGGCTTCTGAGTTATAGGGTTATGGCTCTATAACTTGCTTTTGAAGAAAAGTGAAATGACAAATCTCAAGTATTGTACAAGCATGTGCTGAGCTTCTTCAAGCCTTAGACACCTTGCTTTTGGTTTATTAGGGTTGTGTGTTCATAAAGAACAAGTTAGAAGCTCAAGACAAGTTGACTTTGTGATTAAAGCAACTTTTCAAGAATGGAATGGTAACTTTCTTCCTAAAACGGAAAATTGGCTTGGAAAATGCTTGGAACACTTGGATAATAGCTTAAAAGCAAGTGTAATCTTCTGATTATGGAGATATCTTGAGGTTTAGAGGCCTGTAAAACAAGATTGTGCATCATAGGTTTGAAATTGAATTCTTGTTCATCACAAAATGCCTTGTAATTCAAGTGACAAAACACAAACTTCATCTCTTCGATTATCCCTACTCAAGAATTATCTCAAGGAGTTATTGGACATTTTGGAAAGCTTACAATGTGATCTACAACCCATATTTGAATTGATTTTGAATATTCCCCTTGGAACTATATGAAAAAGTTCCATGAAGTTGAGTCAAAATCCTGACCAAATTAGGGCAAAATTTCACTAAGTGTTTAGTTTCATGACCCTATGTTCTTGAAATTATAACTTGAGATCCAAGCACTTTTGGAAGAAGTTGTGTGAAGAAAAGTTGTATATTTCATGGAGATATACAACTTTCACGTTGGAAGTTTCTTTTGAATCATCTTGCATCATGGGGAAAATTTGGCTCAAAGTTATGAAAAAACATGAATTTTCAACACTTAGAAAATTTTCTAAGTTTAGAAATTTTGACTTTTCAAAATGAAATCTTGAATTTTTGATTTCTTGATGAATAAGTTTAATATTTTGACATTTTTTGATGAATTGTGATCTTTGGCACTTGAATTTGACCAAAAACTCAAAGTTTGACTTTTCAGTATACAATTGACTTTTGATCAGTTGACTGCAAAATTCACCTGTCAATCCAATGGACTTGCAATGTTTGAAACCATGTCATTAGGTAAAAAATGATGCAATTGGACTCTTGAGATCATGCCTTAAATCAATTGACCATTTTCTAGGTCAAAAACCAGAAATTGCTCTTTCCCAGCCAAAACCCTAATTTTGACCATTTTGCCCTTTTGGGGATTTGATCAAATCTCTTGAGGAATTGTGGTCCAAACTTGATCAAATTATACATATGAGTTTAAAATGTTTATGTGGATAAAAAATTATGAGGTTTGACTGTACATTGGCCATGATTGACTTTTTCCTCAATACAGATGATTTTTAGGTCGACTGTTCAATTGACTGATCAAAAGTGCGATCCAAGGCTTAAAACTTGACATGAGTAATCTTGGGGGTCCATAATGGTCCATGAAAGTAATATGAAGCATTGATAGTTAAAAAATCCTTGTGCAAACTCAAACCCTAATTTTGGTCATTAGTGCCTAAGGAGGTGCCTTGAGCTGATCAAACCCTAGTGCAGTCTTAAATCCAAGGAGATCTTGTGAGCAAATTCTTGATAAGTGAGAGGGAAAATTTTGGGGTACAACACACATCCATGAATCTTCATTGTTCTCCATGAGACATTTTACCTTCAAAGATGGATCATCAAGGGAAATCATGAATATATTATTGATTCTTTTACCTTTAAGTATAACCTCATGTGTGACTTCGTCTTCTATCAAGCATTCATCCTTGGTGAACTTGATCTTGAATCCTTTGTCACAAAGTTGGATAATGCAAAGAATATTGTGCTTTAGTCCTTCAACATAAATAACATCTTCAATGGATGTGAAAGGTGGAGCACCAACTTTGCCTTTGCCAAGAATTCTTCCCTTATTATTGTCTCCATAAGTTACAAAACCCTTGGCCTTTAGAACTAGATTTGAAAATAGGTTTATGTCTCCTGTCATATGCTTTGAACAACCACTATCAAGATACCAAAGATTTAATGTGGTCTTCAAGCATACTTGTAAAACAAATTAGGTTTTTTTAGGTACCCAAGTTGCTTTGGGTCCTTCATAATTAGTGCATTTCTTTACCCACACATAATGCCCACTTTCCACACTAACGTTTCTAACATAGCAAGCATTATGTGTATGGACTTTAATATCACAATAGAAACAAGTAGGTTCAAAGTTACTTCTATATCTAGAAGGATGCGATTTCTTCTTAGGAAATGTTTTCTTTTTAGGATAGTGATGAACCATTTTAGGTTTGTTTACTTTCTCTTTGGATGATTGATCACTAGCCTTAACAAAGATAGTTTTATTAGAGCTTGGTTTTGAAAACTTTGAATATCCAAGTCCACTTTTATCATTGGAGTATCTTTGTTGGCTAAGAACACCTTCCAATCCAATTTGACCTTTTTCATATCTTTCAATAACTCTTTTTAATTGGACAATTTGGAAAGAGAGTTATTCATAATTTTTGCATACAAAATTCTATTTTTGTTCATCACTTAATTTTTGTTTTTCTTCTTTGAAATCTTTTTCCATAGATTCACATTTTTCTTCTAAAGATGAAATTTGTTTCTTTTGAGATGAAATAGTTTTATACATAATTTTGCATTCATTTAATAGTTTATCTTTAGCACCTTATGAATTATTATCAAGAAGAGAAAATTCATTACTAACCTCATCGTCTTCATTATCGGAATGGTGTGAGGCCATCAATGCTAGATTTACACATTCATCACTATCGGAATCAGAAGAAGAACTTATTTCATTATCCTCCCATGAAACATAGGACTTTTTGTTCTTGAATCCCTTTTTTGATTTTGTAGCCACCTTTCTTGGAGAGTTTCAGACAATCTGACTTGATATGACCTTGCTTACCGCATTCATAACATGTGGCTTCTTGTGTTGGTGTGGAAGCTTCCTTTTTATTGAATTGTTTCTTTCCTTTTGAATAAGAAAAGGATTTGTCAGTTCTACCAAAGAAGTTACCAAGCCTTTTAACAAGAAGCATGAAATTTTCATCTTCTTCCGGATTGTCTTCCTTTTCAACTTCCTTGGAATCTATCTTTAAAGCAATATTCTTGGATTTCTTCTCTTGATTTTCATGTTTTTCAAGTCTTCCGAGTTCCGTCTCATATTCTTGAATTTTTCCAAACAACGTTGTGGAAGTCATGGAGGAGAGAATTTTATTTTCTGAAATTGCCGTTACCTTTGGTTGCCATTCCGTAGTTAAGGACCTAAGTACTTGCAGATTTAGTTCATCATTTGTCAAAGTCTTACCAAGAGCACTTAGGTGATTTGTCAAGTGCACGAATATCTTTTGCAAGTCAAGGATGGTTTCTTCGGGCTGCATTCGAAATGATTCGTATTCTTGACTCAAGGTATTTAGTATTGATCTTTTAACTTCAACAGTTCCTTCATGAGTTTGTACCAAGGTATCCCATATTTCTTTTGCTGTTTTGCATGCCGAGACACAGAAGAATTCATCCATGCTAAGTGCACCTTGAAGAAGATTTATTGCCTTTTTATCATAGAGAACCTTCTTCTTATCATCTTCGTCCCATGCAGCTTTAGGCTTTGATGAGCCAACAACATTGATTAGCATTATAGGGATGAAAGGACCATTCTCGATGGCATCCCATATTTCTTCTCCTTGTGCTTCTAGATGTTCCTTCATATGTATTTTCCAGAAGTCAAAATATTCACCACAAAATAGAGGAGGCTTATTGTTACTACCACCATCTCTGAAAACGGGATTTTGATTTGCGGAAGCCATTCTGGATCTTTTAGGAACAAGTTACCTATAACCAAGCTCTGATAGCAATTGTAAGTATGAAGTGCGCCTAAGAGGGGGGGGGGGGGGGAGGGTGAATTAGGTACTTTAAAAATTTCTGGTTTTAGTGATGATGGATATTATTTTTCTGGTTTATGATGAGTTTATGAAAGAGTAAAGTGCATAAAAATAAAGAGACACAAGCAATATATCCTGGTTCCCCTCACACTCTGAGAGTACTCCAGTCCCCTTTCAACATGAAAGATATTTCCTTATTGTGGTAAACTTAAACAAGAACTACCCAAAACCAAGAACAATCCTCTTGGACCAAGAATAATCCTCTTGGATTTTCACTATGTCAACAATGAGAACAATCCTCTCAAGGTGACTTTACTTGTATCCAACAATCCTGGAAAAACAAGATTTATAAAAACCACTTGAACTTATTTCCAACAATCCTGAAAAATAAGCAAGTATATAGCAATATTTGATTTGAGTGAGTTTGAGTAGCAATGATCACTTTGAGTGATTTAATAAATGAATTGATCTTCTCTTACAATGATAATAGTATATAATGACTCAAGATATATAATGCTCAAAGTTTTCTGGTTAATAATATGTGAAAGTGTGCAGAAAACTTGTGTATGAAAATGTATAACAGCTTGAGTTTGATTTTTGAAAATTCAGAGAAATGATTGGAAGAGGTGATTAAAAGGATTTTGAAAATGAGTATTTATATGTTCATAGCATCTTTTTGAAACAGCATAAAGTTTTTTAAATGAATCATGAACAATTGCCAAGATTGAGTGAAAGGTTTCCATGAATTGGTGTTATGAACAAGCATGAGTAAAGTTGTTGTTTTTCAAAATCGTTCAGCATGCAATCGATTGCACCCTTTGTGTAAATCGATTGCACGGGGTTTCAACAGCTAGAAATTCAAATATTTTGAGTGTGCAATCGATTGCACGAGTGTGTAAATCTATTTCACTTGAAGTCAGTAGCAAAAATTGATTGAGAGAAATCGATTTCATAAACATGCAAATCAATTTCACTTAGAAACAGTGGTAAATGTTTTGAAAAATTGAAGCATGCAATCGATTGCACCAATATGTAAATCGATTGCACTCAAGTGAAAATTTATTTTTAGCTTAGAAAAACTTGAGTAAGGATTTGGATAATATAAAATATTTCTTTTGACCATTGAGCATCTATGTCTTAAGTTCAAAGTAAGTATTATCATTATACCTTGAAATTTTGTTAAGTGCTTGAACCAAAGACTTTATCCACATATGCTTTTAGCTTGATCAAAAATCTTTGCCTTCTTGTCAACATGGTTTGTCTTTATCAAAATAAAAGTGCATTTGAGAAGCTTGATTTTACAGAAATCGTCCAAAGAAGCGATAAGACCCTTAGGGAATACATTGATCGGCTCATCTGCAAGGCCATTCAGGTCCCGTGCACCAATCACATGAAAGTTACCTTCTCGAGAGAGGACTCCTTCTGGGCACTAAATTCAAAAAGGTGGTCGGTATTGAGCCCCCGGTCTTTCGAATCTCTCCTTGAAAAGGCCAAGGCATACATGGACTACGAGGAGAAAAAAACGGCCAATAAATCCCACGATTCGAGAAACCGTGGACCAACTAACATCCCACGCCACCAGGACATGGGCCCTTCTCGAAGGACTGGGGAGAAGAGAAGGGAAGAGAAACCTCGTGATCCCCGCGATCATAGAGGACCATCATGATGGTTCATAGAGTACACCTCGCTGACCGCTTCCCGCGAGTGTATCCTTGCAGAATGCTCTAATATTGAGTTCAAGGAAGCCAGTGTCAGACGTCCACGACCCGCTCATGTAAATTCCGGGGTTGACAGAAAAAATACTGCCAGTACCATCATAGCCACACGCACTTGATAGAAGACTGCGTCCACCTGAAGGATGCCATCGAGACTCTCATCAAGGGTGGGAGACTTGGGCAGTACATATGCAACGACACCCCTTACTAGGACACCCATAAATCAAAAGAAGTCAAAGAAGAAACCCGACCATCCGATGAATCAGGCCCCGTCCAGGTGGCTTTCTCTGTAACAAGGCCGAAAGAATTCCACATCCCCGACGGCTACGAGGACGAACCCTTGTCCACGCACAGCAGATGGGATAAATTTCCCTCCACCATGGTCATATCTGGAAGGGGATTCAACGACATCTCAGTGAACTCGGCAAAGAGGAAGCTCAACGAGTTGGTGGACGCAGCCCTGACCCAGGTAGTAACGCTCGAAAGGTTCAAAGGTAAATATGAGCCAATCACTTTTTACCTGGAAAAGCTGATCGGCGGAGCCCCGAACTTAAGCATTCCTCTGTTAGTGAGGGCGAGGATGGCCAACTTTGACGTACATCGTATTTTGGTCGACGAAGGGAGTTCCATAGATGTCATGTACAACAATTTATTCTGAACCCTACAGCTCGACGATGCCCACCTATCACCATACATGGGATCCGACCTACAAGAATTCAACGGCTCAACCTCCAAGCTGTTGGGTTACGTGGAGCTCTTTGTCACCTTCGGGGAAGAAAATGCATTCCGACAAGTCAAGGTACTATTTTTGGTGATCGACTGCTCCTCTCTCTACAACTGCATCTTGGGGAGACTGACACTGGCCGAGATGACCGCCATACCCTCCACCGTCCATCTGAAAATTAAGTTCTACACCAGGAGGGGACGCGTCACCACCATCTATGGAGACATCTCAGATGCTAGGAGATGTTTTTATACAACCTCCAAGGGGAAGAGCATGGTCGACACTAGAGCGCGACCCACCAAAAAAGAAACCATTATTCGACCTAAATCGAAGCCTGCTCGAATCGAAGAACAAAGGGCTCCACCAAAGGTCGACTCCATCTCCCTCGACACTCGCTTTAACAAAGATGAAGTTGAAGCCTCCCATGGTGAATGGGATCTTCTCTGACCTATCCCAGACGGAGACTTCGAGTTCGTCCCCCTTGGTGAAGACCCTCACAAAGGCGTGAAGATTGGCACTGAACTCCCTGACCTGGTGAGGAAGCAACTCAAAGCTTGCTTAAGGGAGAACGCAGACTTATTCGCACGGAGTGCTAGGGAGATTCCCGGACTCGACCCTGCGGTCCCCTGTCATCGACTCACCATTAATCCAACCGCTAGGGCAGTAGTGCAACATAGGCGTAGGCAGTCTCCCGAAAAAGCGGAGGCTGCTGAAAAAGCTGTAAAAGACCTCCTAGAGACAAATTTTATTTCTGAGACCTGATATTCAACCTGGCTCTCGAATGTTGTACTTGTCAAAAAGAATAATGGAAAATGGAGAATGTGTGTTGATTATAGTGATTTTAATCGGGCATGTCCCAAAGATGCTTTTCCTTTACCTAACATTGATTTACTGGTCAACAACTTGGTCGACTACAAAATTTTATCATTTATGGATGCCTACTCGGGATATAACCAAATTCCAATGGCGATGAGCAACAAACATTGTACCACCTTCATGACTGGCTTGGGGAATTACTACTACAACATAATGCCTTTTGGCCTAAAAAATACGGGGCAACATACCAGCGGATGATGAACAAAGTCTTCCGCGACGAGATCGATGACATGCTCGAGGTATATATGGATGACATGATTGTAAAATCTCGAACATAAACCGACCATGCTGCCCATCTCAAAAGAGTCTTCGCCCAAGCAAGGAAATGCAAAATGAGATTCAACCCGGAGAAATGCACCTTCGGGGTTAAGGCAGGAAAATTCCTCGGTTTCTATCTGGCCGAACGGGGAATGGAAGCCAACCCCGAGAAATGTCGAGCATTCTCCAAGCTCCCCATGCCAAGCTCTAAAAAAATCCATACAAGTCTTAAAAGGTATGCTCGCCTCACTTTTCTGTTTCATGGCAAAATACGTGCAACACGCGCTACCATTTTTCAAACTCCTGCGCAAAGAAGCGGCTTTCGAGTGGACCGAGGAGTTCGAGAAAGCACTTATCCACCTAAAAAAAGCCTTGCACAACCAGCCGTATTGTCACGATTGGAGAACGGGGAGAGGTTGTTCCTTTACCCGTCTGTCTCTGCCGAGGCCGTAAGCGTGACTCTCGTTCGCAAGACACCAGACGGGTAGAAACCAGTGTATTTTACAAGCAAAGCGCTACAAGGCCCCGATGATAAGTACCAACAGATTGAAAAAGTAGCATTAGCCTTTGTCAACGCAGCAAGGAGACTTAGACATTACTTCCTCGCGCACACAATCATCGTGCGAACAGACCAACCCGTGAGACAACTCCTAGGTCGACCATGTATGGTTGGTCGAATGCTGAAATGGTCCCTGGAGATCTTGGAGTTCAACATTCAGTACGAGATCAGAAAATCCCTTAAAGCCCAAGTGTTGGCTGACTTTGTCGCAGAGATAATCACTCACGATTCCCCCACAGGGGAAAAACATAAGTGGACCATATTTGTAGACGGAGCTTCCAGCTCGACGGGGAGCGGAGCGGGAATCCTCTTCGAGAATGGAGAAGGTGTTGTGATCGAACATTCTCTCACCTCTCATTTCCCACGTCAAACAACCAGGCTGAATATGAGGCCCTGCTCGCAGGATTAAGGCTGGCCGAGGATCTGGTTGCCCGAGAGATACAAATATTGACGGATTCCCAACTCGTTGCATCTCAAGTACAAGGAGGAATATCAGGCTAAGAACAACAGCCTCATCGAATATCTGGACCTAGTCAAATAACGGATGAAACAGTTTTACCGAGTAGAAATCAAACACGTACCCCGCGAACAAAACACACAGGCAGACTGTTGTACCCCAAAATTTTCCCTATCATTTCTCAAGGGATCATCCTGGACCCCCATGATTGCTTCTGTCAAGTTTCAAGTCTCGAATTACAATTTTCCAAGAAAGTTATTCACAAGGGCAAAATGGTCAAATGCACACTGAAATGTCAAACTTTGACTTTTTGATCAAAATCAAGTTTCAAAAATCATATTTCATCAAGACATGAAATTGGTTCATCAAGAAATCAAAAGTCAGAAATTACTTTGAAAAAAAGTCAAATTTCTAAACACTTAGAAAATTTTCTAAGTGTTAAGAGAATATGATAATTTCATAACTTCTGGGCCAGTTTTCACACAAGTGCAATCAGAATTTGCAAAAATGATTCAGAACATGACTCTTCGATCAGAACATATGGAAGCTGTGTTCTTCGATCAGAACATGACTCTTCAAATCTCATTCTTCAACATATGGAGACTATGTTCTACTCTTCGATCAGAACATCACCCTTTAAATCTCAATCTGGTCTTTCCACTCTTCGATTAGAACATCACCAAGCCCCAAAACATCGTTTTAAACAGTATGTTGCACTGCTATGACACAGTCATGCATCTAGCTGCCAAAACACTCCAAATTGCTGCTGATCTAGTCCACACTTCCATTTTTCTCAAACCTCATATTTGCACCAAATTAGCACATAAAAGTTGTATTTAAAAAGCAATGAAACAATATGCCAAAAAGGTTCAAATCCCATTTGTTTCCCCCCTAAAACCACAACAAAATCATTATAAATAAGTTGTTCCACCACACGTCTAAGGGGCTGGATTTTGGAAGGAGAGAGTTATCAAAAAAAGAGATAAAAGAAAACATTCAAACATTCTTAAACAATACATTTTTTCTTCCCTTTGAACTAAAGAACATAACATTTCTATTCTGTTTCTTGCTAACCCCAGAACATTCGAAGGCAGCAGCTCAAGTCCAAAACATACGCGTCGGGGAAGGTATTAGCACCCCACACACCCGTAGTACTCTATGGTATCCACTCTTGTTGTCTAATCTAATGGGTGTGGTCAACAACCTATGTCTATGGCTTAAAGTTAAAAAAGGGAATGCATGCAAAAGAAAAGAAGAAAAAAATGTAGGGAAAATAAAAGTTGTGCTCGGTTGGGCCCTACCCCAAGGCCTACGTATCCCTTTTAAGGAATCAGAGCAGCCGTAGTTCGGCTCATATATTCTGGTTGGTTTGTGTTTTTTAGTTAAGACAACAAAAACAGTCAAGATGGCAAAACATCAGATAAAACAACAAACAAATGAGATGGTAAAACATCGGCTAAATAATAACAAAGTAACATGTCAAAGATGGCGAAACACCAAATGATAAAACATCACACCTAACAATGACATTGAGAGTTAAAGTAGGATAACAAACATGTGCGATGACAAAACATTAGCTTTAAACAAATGTGCAATGGCGAAACATCGGCTATAAGATAACAAGATATCATGGTAAAGATGGCGAAACATCAATAAAACGGATGACAAAACATCACACCTAACAATGACATTGAAGTCAAAGTAGGATAACAAACATGTGCGATGGCGAAACATCAGCTTCAAACAAATGTGCGATGGTGAAACATCGGCTATAAGATAACAAGGTATCATGGAAAAGATGGTGAAACATCAATAAAATAGATGACAAAACATCACACCTAACAGTGACATTGAGAGTCAAAGTAGGATAACAAACATGTGCGATTGCGAAACATCGGCTTCAAACAAATGTGAGATGGTGAAACATCGGTTATAAGATAACAAGGTATCATGGAAAAGATGGCGAAACATCAATAAAATGGATGACAAAGCATCACACCTAACAATGAAATTGAGAGTCAAAGTAGGATAACAAACATGTGCGATGGCGAAACATCGGCTTCAAACAAATGTGCGATGGTGAAACATCGGCTATAAGATAACAAGGTATCATGGCGAAGATGGCGAGACATCAATAAACCAGGTTTAAAAACAAAGCCAAGAGGCGCACAAACAAATAAGATTGATTTGTATCTTTTACCTTGAAGAAGGGTTTGAGTTTATTAGAGGTGTTTTATGATTTGCCAAGAAAACAATTTTTGTTTTAAGATGCAAAATGCAAAGGAAGAAAAAAAAACAACTAAGGGAAACTAGCCTAGCACTATCCCTAGTGTTATCATACAATGATTGACCCTAAGGTTGAGGATAAAGGAAAATCCTACCCTATGCTAGCATACATGGATTCCTACCTTAATTAACATGCCAAAGGAAGCTTAACAAAACTATCCTATAGGGAACAGGCAATGAGAGCAAAGTCGTGATCTCAATTTCTAAATTGAGTGACTCATCGATCAACAATTAAAGAAAAAAAACAATAAACATCCTATAGGGAACATGCACTGAGAGCGAAGTCATGATCTCAATTTCTAAATTGAGTGACTCATCGATAAAAAATTAAAGAAAAAACAATAAACATCCTATAGGGAACATGCACTGAGAGCGAAGTCGTGATCTCAATTTCTAAATTAAGTGACTCATCGATCAATAGTTAAAGAAACAAACACAAACACAACACATGTATCAAACAAAACAGAGGGCCTCCTGACATATATCAACAACAGAGGTCCCATCATGCAACATAGAACTATACAAAATGAAAATAGAAGAAAGGAAATAGTGCAATACCAAACAGATAACTATCCGTAGCAACTAAATAAGAATAAAAGAAACCCAGAGAACTTCAAGCAAGATGGCATCAGCAGACAAATCAAGTCATAAATTACGCCATCAGGATGTAAGTATTGAGATTTTCAGATATGAACAGATCCCATGGGCAATGTATAGCATTCATAATCACACACACACACACACACACACACACACACACACACACACACACACATATATATATATATATATATATATATATATATATATATATATATATATATATATATATATATATATATATATATATATATATATATATATATATATATATATATATATATATATATATATATATATATATATATATATATATATATATATATATATATATATATATATATATATATATATCCTGCATAGACTATCAAATATTCCAAGCACAAGAGTAGTGCCAACATAATAAATTGTGTTTCACAAATAAAGTGAAACACAGTAGCCTCAAGTCAAAAATGGAAAACTTTTCTCAGAGTACCTCGCACATTCAACAACCAAGTTAGTATTCCCATAAATTGAATGATGACTCACATAAGGGATGGATGATGACACCATAATGAAGTGAGGAAACATGATAGCAACTATCAAAACATTAGATATGATAGACAAAAAGAAACAAGAATATGCACAATTTGGTCAAAAGTTAGAGGAATGTTGCTCCTTTCTATCACCATATTGAGTTGACAAATGAGTATCACTCAAGGATAATGGGAGCTTGAGAAGAATAAAATCAAAGACCATGAAGGTCAGTAGCAACCACAATTCAATCATACTCAAATACTTCATCACAGCTCACAAGCATAATAGAAGAGGAATCCCACAGAATGCATCAAAAACTTAGATTTCAAGCTAACCATGGAAGAAAGTCAAACAAGGAAAAAATCAGAGAGTTTGTAACAATCAAAGATTTAAAGTAAAGTTTCCAAAACATGACTAGGACATGATAAAAAGGTTAAATTATTGATTCTAAAACATGCTGCACAAGTGCATTCAAAATGCCTCAAAAATTCAACAAGGATAAAAGAAAGAAGCCAAGCTCTATTCATGATTAGAACTAACTTAAGTAATAGGGATCAATTACTCTCAAGTCTTAATGAGACTATCATTGAAGTGTCATTTCCCTTCATGTTATAATTGGCCATCTAATGACCTCAAACTCAAATTGAAAACTCAAGTTTCAAAGTGAAGATCAATAAGGAAGCAAAAGTCATAAATCATGCATCAAAAGGTTCAATCATTCAAGCATGGGGCATTAAGTGAAATGACTTGAGTTTATGTGGATAAACAGAACCAACATGATCATTAGGTTCCCAATTATAGGCCTCACTCAAGCTCATTGTCCATCAAGAAAATTGCAACAAGATATGCAACATTAATTGGGTACCTTCACTTCAAAAATACATCAAAGATAGAAAAGGATCTCAATAATTCAAACCAAAATTTCCATAACATATTTCAGATGTGTATAGGTCATAAAACAAGTTTGAAGTTCATGGATAGTAGAGGAGAGGATCTAATGAGGCCCAAAGATCAAAACTAGTTGGCAAAACTACCAAACTAGACAATCTTTCAAAATAATTTGTGAAAAATATCCAATCAAGTCAAATAATTCAAGAAAAATGGTTTTCAGATCCTCAATACATCCATGAACCATAATCAAGACCTAAATTCCATTGAAAATCCAGGGCATAATGGTTTTGAATTGAAACTTACACAATAAGCAACAAAACCCTAATTATTTGACTTTTAATCTTAAATATTAATTATATAAGATCAAAATTCAAAAAAATTCAGAACAAATATACATCAAACATGACAAAACTCAAGAGGTCAGAATACCTATTTTTCCATATTTTTTGAATTAAAGAAAAGTCAAAAATAAAATCAAATTCAAACAATTAATCAATTAAACAATCAATTACATCCCAAAATAAAATTACAATAAAAAATTAGAAGAAAATCATCCCAAAATTAATATTCAAATATAAGAATTAAAAACAAACTTCTATAATTTTTTTTAATGGATTTTTGGATTAATAAAAATATTAAAATAAAATTGTGAAACAAAAAAAATCAAATAAAACTCCCAAATTAATCTTCTAATAAAAAATAGGGAAAAAGCGAAACAAATTTCAGAATCAAATTCTAAATAATTTTAAGAGTTCAAAACATTTTTTGTGGAATTTTTTTGATCAAAGAAATATTAAAACAAAAATAAACATTAAACAAATAATTAAATAATAACACAAAATTTTTAAACCAATCAAAACTTTTTCAAAAATTATTTAAAAAAATGCACAAGGTAGAAATATTATTTTTAGGTTTCCTGAATTTTTTCATAATTTTTCAACCATTTTTGAGCAAGAAATAAAATCATGAAAATCAAGTTATGAAACAAAGTTCAAATAAATTAAAAAAACCAAATCTGCCAACCAGAGGAGGCCACGCCGTCATCTTCGACCTCTGGCTAGGGCAAAAACGCGCGCAAGACCAGATCCACCACCTCATGTTCTAATCAACATAACATGCTCAATTCTACACCATTTTTCATGAAATTTTGTGCAAAGAAAAGCTAGAAACGACATCTACATTATGGTATTCGAATCACATCAAATAATTAACCATAGATCAAGAACGGATCTCATGAAAATGACAAAAACTCACTGAGCATAAAATTTCAGATGCATCATACATGCACATCTCATCAAATCAAAAGCTCTAAAGCTATAGAAACACTTAATGAACCTCAAACAACATGATTACGAGCTCAAATCACACAATGCACGGCTAGAAATCAAGATCCAAAGTTAAGAATTCTAACCTTTGAGGTAAAAACGAATCTACTGTCTCCTTCACTCCAATTGCAAACCAAGCCTCGATCTACAATCCTTATCACTTGGAGAAGAGAATGCAAGAAGAAATACTCAAAACGCGCAAGTAAATTGAGAGAATCAAAGAAATTTGTAGAACAAGTGGCTATGGAGTTTTTTGAGTGCAGGGATGAAATGAAGCACCAATGAGGCTCAACAAAGATTGCCTCTCAATATATAGAGCATGAAGAGGAAGGTAGGATAGGTTTTTCACAATGAAAACCGTTAGAAAGAATGAATTCCAATTTTTTGCAAAAGTGAAGTGTGCACATGAAGCACTAAAATCCCTCGTGCATTCTCCATCCTTTTACGTGCATTTAAGTTCTTTTTATCTCAGGAAGAGGTTAACAAAAGATCAAGGCTTAATTCCTTGTATTAACCAAGTGTTGGTGATTAGGCATTTTCATGCCACTTTTTGCAAAACCACGAATTGCCCTTGAATTTGCCCACGTGCAGCTTAAACTTTGGCATGATGGGCCTTAGTACATTGAAAATGAGCCATGGGCCAAGTTTGAAGTGAAACAAATGGCCACAAATCAGGTTATCAAGAATTTGTAAATTGCTTGCTTGGTCAAAATTCAATGAAATGCCTCAAAATTCCAAAGCACATAACTTGCTCATATTTTTGAATTTGGACACAAATGAGTACAATTTGGAAAGGCGTTGAAAAGATATACAATACCTTAGTTTTGAGTTTTTGCAATTAAATCCATTAAGGTCCTAAAAATGTGACATGAAATTCACTAAATTTGGAAAATGACCTATAATTTTAACTTGAGGCATGAACTTCCAAAGACCATAATTCTTGACTCTTTTCCAATTTGGACATGAGACCAAAAGTAGATGAAAGATCATCCTCTTATCTTTCCAAGCATACTTCATTTTCATTTATTTGATCAAAGGTGAATAAAATATGGATTTTTGAAGTTAAGTCCTTGTGTTTCCAAAATTAAAAACTTTTAGGGTTTCTTCATGAACAAGTTTCAACCCAAACCTCAATATTTTTGATACAATGATAAAAATGGACTTGAAATATGAAAAGTACATCCTTGAATTGATGGTTGACCAAAAGTTTACTTGGTCAACCTTGACTTTGACTGATTTTGACCAAAATGACCATTTTGCCCCCTTTGAATCAATTGATCCACTTCCCTTCAAAATTGATGATCAAGACTTCAAACATATGATCTTCCAAATATATAGAGGCCATGTACAAAGTTTCACTTCAAAATTCTGAAGAAATCTTGATGAAATCCCAAACCCTAGTTTTGGTTAACACCTTAGGAGACTGATGAATCATCTCCAAAACTTCAAATCCTCTAGATATCTTGGCCAATTTCTTGTACAAAGACTTTTCAAATGCCACTGAGATGTTGTAGCTTCCAAATCAAGACTTGTACTCTGATCAATAGCCTTGATCAAACAAAACCCTAATTTGACTGGTGAATCAAAAGAGTGATTCCTCTTATAATCAATCACAAACTTCAATCCTCTGATGATCCAAAAAGATGGATGAAATGTCTTGAGATATGAAATAACTTTTGAGCTTGAAATATCCAGAGGTTTAGATGATAAAGTTCTACTTGAGCAACTTGTCAATGCAAACAACCTTTAAAGCTTGAGGAAGACTTGATAACCAAATTATTTTGATCCCATCACAATGTATGAATGCAATGCAATATGATATACATGATGAAACATAAGCCTAAATCAAGAGGGTAAATTTTGGGGTGCAACACAAATTTGCAAAGAAGTGCCACAAGTGCCAGATATATGCCGATAAAATTCATGTGCCCCCTGACACTCCTCAATGTCATTTCATCCTCGTGGCCCTTCTCTATGTGGTGTATTGGTATGATAGGAATGATTGAACCTAAGGCGTCGAATGGAAATCGTTTTATCTTGGTAGTGATTGACTATTTCACCAAGTGGGTGGAAGCAGCTTCATATGCCAATGTTATTAAGCAGGTGGTAGTACGCTTTATCAAGAATAATCTTATTTGTTGATATGGTGTGCCAAGAAGGATCATCACTGACAACGGCTCAAATTTAAATAATAAGATGATGACGGAACTTTGTGAAGAACTCAAGATTATCCATCATAATTCATATCCCTATAGACCAAAGATGAATGGGGCCGTCGAAGCTGCCAATAAGAACATTAAGAAAATCATCCAGAAGATGGTTGTTACTTATAAAGATTGGCATGAGATGCTCCCGTTTGCTTTGCATGGGTATCGTACATCTGTTCGCACCTCAACATGGGCAACCCCTTTTTCGCTTATGTATGGTATGGAAGCAATGCTCCCTGTTGAGGTTGAGATTCCCTCTTTACGCGTGATGATGGAAACCAAATTGTCAGAGGCTGAATGGATCCAGAATAGGTTCGACCAGTTGAATTTGATTGAAGAAAAGGGAATGACGGCTTTGTGTCACAGTCAGCTATACCAGAAGAGGATGAAGAAAGATTTTGATAAGAAGGTCAAGCCTCGTGAATTCAGAGAAGGCGACCTCGTGCTCAGGAAGATCATGTCTTTTAAAACTGATTCTAGGGGCAAGTGGACTCCCAATTATGAAGGCCCATATGTTGTCAAGAAAGCCTTTTCTGGCGGTGCATTGATTCTTGAAACTATGAATGGTGAGGATTTTCCACGTCCTTTAAATGCTGATGCAATCAAGAAATACTTCGCCTAAAGAAATGAAAGAATAACTCGCTAAGTTGAGAACCCGAAAGGGCGACTTAGGCAAAAAGGAGCGTCTCGGTAGGCTGAAAACCTGAAAGGGCCGTCTAGGCAAAAATTAGAGACATAAACAGAATAAATTCTTCTCGGTAGGTTGAAAACCCACAAGGGCAACCTAGGCAAAAGTTAGGGATTTCTTGGCAAGTAACTGCTTCGGGCAAGACTTGATCATTGAAGCAACAATTTTCTCAGATTCTCATCATACTTCAACTGAAGTCTTTGCTCAGGAGTTCGAAGTTGTTAGGGAGAACAGTGGTCGTTGTATTCAAATGTATCTTTTTCCATATATTTACCATTTTCCAAACTTTGTAATCATCTTGGAGTCTCGCCGTTTGCAGATTACCATTCTATTAATAAAGTTTGAGCCTTTGTCCAATTCTTTGCAGTTCTTACTTTTATTCTGTTCGCAAAAATTTCATTTATTATTGATAGAAATTTTCAAAACAAAATACTTAATAATAAAAAATGTTTTAAAAAGAATTTACAAATTACCTTTTACTTCAGATATTGTGATCTGAGTGGTACATAAGTAGTGATTCCAAGGATGTGCGAAATCCTAAGTCTGAAAAGTCCCCTGGTTGCTCTTATTGATATGTGCGTGTTCCATTCAGGATACTGTTTCTCGGGATATATGAGTCTCGTACAAGCTAATACATGGTGTGGCATTTGGGCCTATGTTCCCATCTTCCCCCAGTTAAGTTTTGGTTCAGATTGTCTTCAAGCAGTTATTTGATGGTGGATTTGCAATCCCATCCTCCCCAGTCGGGTCCCGATTCAGATTTCTCCGACTGGGTGTAATTTCCTTCCATGGTCAGAAGGTGATCAAGCAAAGGTAGCAAAGTTACAAAGCATGTGTTTATTCGTTGAACTCTTTCTCCCTTCGTGTTGATAAGTAATGTAGAATCTTCAGCAGGATATTATGCCTTTCAGTTATGGTATTGTTGTTGTAATGTGCCTCTAAGCAACCATACAAGGGCAATACACATTCTAAGAAGTTTTGAGATAAGTGTCTACTCCTTGGGTTTTCTCTCACTATGCGCTGAGTTTGATTCAAAATCTCCATGAGCTGACCCATTACTGTGTTGTCGACTTCTTAAATTCTCCAGATGTGTCGAATATGATACTTCCCTCTGAAGTTGTTATCCCATGAAATTCCGTGATCTATCTCCAAAGAAGTTTACATGGTTATTATGCCTAATATTGAAGACTGTATCTAGGCTCTCTTTGGTGTGGGTGGTTTCTTTTCCCCTAATGAAGTTAGCATAACAATCCCCAGTGGACGTATCAACGATGTAGTTTTGCATCTTCCCCGATAAAGTCTGTATTGCCATCCCCAATTGAAGTCTCGACGACATGACTTTCATCTTCCCCTAGTGAAGTTAGTTTTGGAATCTTCAATGAAGTCTAGACGATGAAACTTCCTCTTCCCTTATCGAAGTCAGTATTGGTATTCCCTGGTGAAACATAGAAGAGTTTATGATATTCCCGCAACTTTATTTGTTGCTATCCAAGTGGTTCTTGATTTGTCTTCAAGCCATGTTTCCTCCCAATGAAGTTAAGCCGTGAAATAGGACTTTGTTTCCTCTGTTGATGCTTACTCTCTTGTGGAATCTAATCTTTATCCTGCATGTGACTTGTCCGAGTGTTGTCTTCACCCAAGATTATATTTGTTTGGTTATCCCCAGTGTATTATGGTTATTTTGTCAGCATGCACATGATAACATCCATGCATTCATACACATCATGCATAGATGAATTTAAAACTCATCACTCATTTGCATTCGTTAATGTTTTGTCAGCATATTATCCTCTTTGCAAAGTTATGTTACTTTCTCTCCAATAGAGTTGTCAATGTTAAATATAAAGTGTATATCCTTTCAATTTTCCCACCGAGTTATCCCTTGTGGAAGATTTTTGCTTCAGCCTTCCCATTCAGTTCATTGTCTGGATGGAGTATGATCCCCTTTTGAGTTTATTTCTCATCGGGTGCTGACTTGGTTGATTATCTCATCCCAGTTTGTTTCTGATTTGAGTCTGTAATCCCCGACAACATTACTATTCTGATTTCTGCAAGCTTCGAGCCTTGATTTGAGAATGTGCATTTATTTTTCATGCAAAGACTTTTTCTCCTCAACAGGAATGTATTGGTATTTCCCCAAGAAATCAAGCTTTTTTTCTCGCCAGTCTTATTACAATTCCTTCTTAAAACGGAAAGCGGAGGTTCTCTTTATTTGAGCAACCTGTTCTTCCCAGTAAGTCTGTTAATGCCAGAGAAATTTTTTCCAATGAATGGTAGCCTCGTCATTATGGGAGGTAGTTCGTTGCTGAAATTTGTTACTCCAATGAATGGTAGTCTCGTCATTATGGGAGATAGTTTGTTGTTGAGTTTAGTTGTACTTCAATGATAAAGACAGTTCGTTGAAAGTTTCCTACAACTGTATTTTTACCCTTTCCAGGTGAAATATCTTGGTTAAAGAAGAAACCGAGACCAGGTCGTGGCTTACAGTCAGGATTGGGGGAAGTTTATATGATTCTCCATCAAATGGTATCCCTTCGAGGAAGTTTCGCAAGCGAAGTTTGTTGAGAAATCTTTACAAGTGGTAGTCTCTTTATTTCAAATAGCTTGTATTTTTACCCTTTCCAGGTGAAACATCTCGGTTGAATAAGAAACTGAGACCAATTCGTGGCTTATAGTCAGGATCGAGGGGAAGTTTATCTGATTCTCCATCAAATGGTATCTCTTCGAGGAAGTTTCACAAGAGAAGTTTGTTGAGAAATATTTACAAGTGGTAGTCTCTTTATTTGAGATAGCTTGTATTTTTAACCTTTCCAGATGAAATATCTTGGTTAAAAAAGAAACTGAGACCAGTTCGTGGCTTACAGTCAGGATCGAGGGGAAGTTTATCTGATTCTCCATCAAATGGTATCTCTTTGAGGAAGTTTTGCAAGAGAAGTTTGTTGAGAAATATTTACAAGTGGTAGTCTCTTTATTTGAGATAGCTTGTATTTTTACCCTTTCCAGGTGAAACATCTTGGTTAAAGAAGAAACTGAGACCAGTTCGTGGCTTATAGTCAGGATCGAGGGGAAGTTTATCTGATTCTCCATCAAATGGTATCTCTTCGAGGAAGTTTCGCAAGAGAAGTTTGTTGAGAAATATTTACAAGTGGTAGTCTCTTTATTTGAGATAGCTTGTGTTTTTACCCTTTCTAGGTGAAACATCTTGGTTAAAGAAGAAACTGAGACCAGTTCATGGCTTATAGTCAGGATCGAGGGGAAGTTTATCTGATTCTCCATCAAATGATATCTCTTTGAGGAAGTTTCGCAAGAGAAGTTTGTTGAGAAATCTTTACAAGTGGTAGTCTCTTTATTTGAGATAGCTTGTGCTTTTACCCTTTCCAAGTGAAATATCTTGGTTAAAGAAGTAACCGAGACCAGGTCGTGGCTTATAGTCAGGATCGAGGGGAAGTTTATCTAATTTTCCATCAAATGGTATCTCTTCGAGGAAGTTTCACAAGATAAGTTTGTTGTTAAATCTTTACAAGTGGTAGTCTCTTTATTTGATATAGCTTGTATTTTTTACTCGTTCTAGGAAGAACGCCAGGATTTTGGGAAGTTCGTTGTTACTCTTTGAGACGTCACCTTCAGTAAAAGATGGTGCATTCTCTTTTCTCCACCTTCAGTAAACGTTGGCATATCTTCTGTTTCTTTACCTTCGATAAAAGTCAGTATTGTCCTATGTCTGTTTTTTTACCTTCATTCTTGAGTGGATAGTTCATTACCATTCTTAGGTAAGATTGATCTTTTCTGGTTAGCGACTGCCGATCCCCTGTGTTGATGTTACTCTCTTTTTGCTATCTCCTCTATGAGTGGATAGTTCACAGCCATCGGTTAATTGTTGTCATCCATTACCTTTCTCTCAGTTTTCGAGGCTATGTTATTTTTTCTCCTCTCTGGATCTTACCCCAGTGAAGTTGAGTTTTCTTTTCCCCAGCGGAGCCGATTTGTCTCCAATAGATTCAAATTTCTATCCCAGGAGTCGTGTTGTTCTCCGGAGGTTTATTGTCCTGGTTGAATTCTTTTGTCAACTTATAGATTCTACTTTTGCTCCTCCAATGTGTGTCTTGCGCATCTGCATGAAATTCATACATTACATCCATAATCATAAGCATCGCATGGTATCTTAGGGCCAAAAATAGGGCTTGTTTTATATTTAAGTATCTTCAATCACGGCAAAACGAAGATTTTAATCTTCATATCTTCAGATAGAAGACACTTCAATAAGGGCAGCTGTTGTACCCCAATTTTTCCCTTAAGATCCCTCATCACACTTTGTACATTTCGCATATAGCATTGGTCTCATGGTTATAAGATCGAAGCGCATTGGCATTAGGGTTTCTCTCTCTGAATGGAGGCTGTCGTCTTGCTCAAAATTGATTCAACTGGCGCTCTCATTTTTCTTGGCATGAGATTAGGGTTTTGGATCTCAAGCAGCATAGATATCTTCGCTATCAGGTTTCCTCAAGATACAAATTTTTCTTCATTTAAGGTTCTTTTAAGGAACAAAGGTATTAGGGCCTAACTCAGCCAAGAGAATCAGGGTTTCTCTTCATTTTGTTCGAGCTTGGTAGTGGTTCTTCAATGGAGGTTTATCGGACTAAAGTCTCCCTTCAAGGCTACATTGAGCACTACTCTTCCCTTATTGAAGGTTCGTCATCATCTAAGGGCTACTTACTTTATAAGTTGATTTCTTCCCAAGAGGCCTAAGGGGTTGAATCAAAATTTTCTTCTTTGACGAGTGATTAAGGATTGCTTTGGGTTTTTATCAAGTCCAGATATGTCTTGTTAATTAAGCTGTGGGTCAGGAGCTTATTTAGCTCATTTTATCAAATGAAAGATGGTTGTTTCAAATGTAAGATGACTAGAATTTATGGATTCAATTGAGATTAAAGTTCATTGACCAAGCATGCCATTTGAAGTCAATGGAGTTTCAACTTGTCATGAACGCTTGAGTTGCATTGAGGATCGATTTAAGATGAACATGGAATAGAAGTTTTAAATGTGATTCAAGGATAAATCATTTAACTTTCTTGAAGAACAAGATATGTGCGAGAGATGTTACATGACTTGTGGATAATTTTCCTGGTTTTCTTGTACTCATAATATAAGTGATTCATCAATTGGCTTTGCTTAGAATTTGGATTATGTTTGAGATACAAAAAGAAGATTTTGAACTTGAGGTTAAAGAAGGGATCGCGATTCATTCAAGATACATTTTGAGAAGATGTAAGTATAAGAGAATAAATTCAAAGACAAGTGAATTAATGCAAAGTCTCTTTTCTTGATTCAACCATGGCTATTACAAAATCAGGAACTAGAACATATACACTTTCAACCATTCAAAATTACATAAAAGGGACAATTTCAATCCAACTTATGAATATATTTCCATAAACCAAAATTCAATTACATCCAAAAACCAATCATATCACCTGTGTCACATTTAAAAGAAAACTATAAAAATGTTGCAAGTTAATGAATGTCCTAATTCTATGAGCTTTGTGTCAAACTCCATGCCTCCAAATTCAATGCATCTTGCTATACTATGCTAAGTTTCAGCTTTGCACCATGGACCACTGGATTAACCCAAGCAACAAGGTTGACTGCCGCCCGACAGATAGGGGAGATTGCGAATTTGCACCCTCAAGACTTAACCAGTCTTCTTAAGAAGGTTTCTCAATATCTGCGCAGTAAAAAATTGGATACAAGAGTTTCTACTTCTCATGCAATTGGGTCCATTACTGAGAATGTTAAGCACATAAGCTTGAGTGAACTCATTGCTTCTATTGTAACAAAAATGTCTGAGATCAGGATATCATGCAGTGTTGAAGATCTGTGTGCGTGGCCTTATTTACAAGCAAAAATTACAGGAAGCCCATTTTAGAAGCTTAGATTTGAATAAGGTGCTTAAATTTGGAGCCTTATTAGCATCATGAGGAGCTGAGGGATTGGTAACACAATTTATAAGGAGAATAATAAAAAAATCAGATCCAAGGGCTATGGGTAGTGGGGACTGTAACAAACTTTCAGAAAACTATAACATAATATAACAGAATGGTGGAGTCCATAACAAACCTCTAACAGAATTTCCTGAGGAAAAAAAAACAGATTCTGGAATCTCCTGGAGGAATCACAAAAAAGCTCTCTCTCTCTCTCTCTCTCTCTCTCTCTCCCTATATCTTCCACTTTCATCTTCATCAATTCTTCAACCATTGTGGAGAATCACCAAAAAACCAGAAAATATCTGATCTTCAATCATGCTGCAATGTCTTAATGGTTCATCAACTACACTGCATCCTCAAGATTCTTCATCGCTGCAGAAGAATCATCATCAGTCTTGCACCTTTGAACTCCTCTCCACTTTTCGCTGCGTTTCCCCTGGAATCTTCATCCAACGTTTCAATCTTCATCCTTCTTTCACCTTCATTCTCTTTATCTAAATCCTTCAACCTCCATTTTCTCAAACTCTTCTCCGCCATTTTCACAATCCCCACCCTTCATTTAGTAATCGTCCCAGATTCCTTCATCATCCGTTGAGGTAGTAATCGTCCAATATTCCTTCATTATCCGTTGAGGTAGTAATCGTCCCAAATTCCTTCATCATCCGTTGAGGTAGTAATCATCCCAGATTCCTTCATCATCCGTTGAGGTAGTAACCGTCCAAGATTCCTTCATTATCCATTGAGGTAGTAATCGTCCCAGATTCCTTCATCTTTTATTGAGGTAGTAATCGTCTAAGATTCCTTCATTATCCGTTGAGGTAGTAATCGTCCCAGATTCCTTCATAATTTGTTGAGGTAGTAATCACCTAAGATTCCTTCATTATCCGTTGAGGTAGTAATCGTCCCAGATTCCTTCATCATCCGTTGAGGTAGTAATCGTCCAAGATTCCTTCATTATCCGTTGAGGTAGTAATCATCCCGGATTCCTTCATCACCCGTTGAGGTAGTAATCGTCTAAGATTCCTTCATTATCTATTGAGGTAGTAATCGTACCAGATTCCTTCATCATCCGTCGAGTTAGCAATCATCTAATATTCCTTCATCATTTGTTGAGGTAGTAATTGCCCAAGGTTCCTTCATTTCCTTTTGGAATATTAAGCATTCAGGCTTCCTTCATCATCTATCATCTATGGACAAATAAATTATAGATCATTTCCCGAAACAGGACAGGATGACTATCTACATGACAAATACTTCCTTCAGGCCTCTGCTCGTTCAGTTTAAATCTCAACATTTTATCCTGATTCTTTTCGGTAGACATTTTCTCTGGTTCAGATAAATTGCTCCAAGATTTATTCTGATTCTTTCCAGATCTCTACTGGTTCAGTTTAAATCTATCAACGATTTATCCTAATTCTTCCCGGTAGACATTTTTCTCTGGTTCAGATAAATCTCCCCAAGATTTATTCTGATTATTTCCAGTTAAAGATTATTCAAGACTTTTGCTAGGTTCAATTTTAAATCGACCAACGATTTATTCTGATTCTTTTCCTAGTTAAAGTCAAGCTTAAACTTAGTCTAATTTCTGTCAAAAATCACCTTTGGATGACATCTATAAGCCCATCTCCTCCAACTCTCCATCATTTCTCCAAATGGCATCTTTAAGCCCATTCCTTACACCTCAACCACAATATCATCAAGTGAAAATTTTTGGACACTCTAGTGTTCAATCATCTTCCACATTCAAGTCACGAATGGTAGATTCGCCAATCTAATTCATCAGGTTTAAGAAGATTGAACAGGGGCAACTGTTGTACCCCAAAATTTTCCCTCTCATTTCTCAAGGGATCATCCCGGACCCTCACGATTACTTCTGTCAAGTTTCAAGTCTCGGATTACAATTTTCCAAGAAAGGCATTCACAAGGGAAAAATGGTCAAATGCATACTGAAAAGTCAAACTTTGACTTTTTGATCAAAATCAAGTTTCAAAAATCATATTTCATCAAGACATGAAATTGGTTCATCAAGAAATCAAAAGTCAGAAATTACTTTGAAAAAAAAGTAAAATTTCTAAACACTTGGAAAATTTTCTAAGTGTTAAGAAAATATGATAATTTCAGAACTTCTGGGCCAGTTTTCACACAAGTGCAATCAAAATTTACAAAAAGGATTCAGAACGTGACTCTTCGATCAGAACATATGGAAGTTGTGTTCTTCGATCAGAACATGACTCTTCAAACCTCATTCTTTAGCATATGGAGACTATGTTCTACTCTTCGATCAGAATATCACCCTTCGAATCTCACTCTGGTTTTTCCACTCTTCAATCAGAACATCACCAAGCCATAAAACATTGTTTTGAATAGTCTACTGCACTGCTATGACACAGTCTTGCATCCAGCTGCCACAACACTCCAAATTGCTGCTAATCCAGTCCACGCCTGCATTTTTCTCAAACCCCATATTTGCACCAAATTAGCACATAAAAGCTGTATTTAAAAAGCAATGAAACAGTATGCCAAAAAGGTTCAAATCCAATTCCCCCCCCCCCCCAAAACCACAACAAACTCATCTATAAATAAGTTATTCCACCACACGTCTAAGGGGATGGATTTTGGAAGGAGAGGGTTATCAAAAAAAGATAGAAAAGAAAACATTCAAACATTCTTAAACACAAAATTCTCAAAACAATACCTTTTTTATTCCTTTTGAACTAAAGAACATAAAATGTTTGTTTCGTTTCTTGCTAACCCCAGAACATTTGAAGGCAGCAACTCAAGTCCAAAATACACGCGTCAGATTCAAGGTAAGTCATCCTGATTTTGAAATTTTCATTCAGAACATCATTAAAAATGTAGATGTCATAGTGTTAAGACTGTATATATCATTTCCCAAGTAAAAAAATTATGGATCAGAACATCTTAAAGAAAACTAGGCTCAAAATTAGGAATAGAACTTCTATAAACTGTCGTGCTTTTATTTTTATATTTTGCTGTTGTTAAGAACTGAATAAGTTGCAGATGCTCTGGATAATGTAAGGAAGGAGGTGAAGTGTAACACATAACTTCTCGGTCTTTCTCAATGTTGTAACACAACACACAGAACTTCTAGGTTTTTCTCACTATTGTAACACAGCACACATAACTTCTAGGTCTTTCTCACTGTTGTAACACAACACACAAAACTTCTAAGATTTGTATCATTGTTGTAACACGGCACACAAAAATTCAAGGATTTGTCTCACTGTTGTAACACAGCATGCATTACTTCTAGGTTTTTCTCACTGTTGTAACACAATACACAAAACTTCTAGGTCTTTCTCACTGTTGTAACACAACACACATAATTTCTAGGTTTTCCTCACTGTTTTAACACCCAGAACTTCAACGCGCAGCAACCCAGAACTTCTGGTTTCCTCTAACGTTTCTTTCTTAACTACAACGTGCCTAGCAACAGAACTTCTGGTTTCCTCAAACGTTTCTTTCTGAACTACAGCGTTCCTAGCATCAGAACTTCTGGTCTCCCTCATGTTTGTTTTCAGCAACATGTTGATCCTGTTTTTGTTATTTCTCCTTTTCTTTCTTATTCTTATTATTTTCAGCATTAAAACTATTTTTATTAATACAAAAAAGACATAAAAAATATTTTCTTTTTATTAACTAATTATTTTTTCTTTTAACTTATTAAGACAAAAAACCATTTTTAAAACAAATCCTTTCCATTTTCTTGTATTGTACAATTCAATATGGTTGTAATAGATAATTAGGATTTAAATTCTTGCAATCCCCATTTGTGAACATGTATCCCCATCCCTAAAATAATGTAATAGCTTAGGATTTATTTTCCACATTTTATTTGCTTTCATATATTGTTAGTAATTAGGATGTATGGTAAGATAAAATCAATAAATAGATAACCTTTAAATGCAAGACAAAATGCATGCAATCAAATACACTTTCACACTAGCACCTCTAGGGTAATCTCACTTTGTTGCCTTTCAGAAAATAGTCATGTCCCCCGAATATGGGCGTTTTAGCAAAGACCCTCGATAAAAGATCGTAGTCCCTCGATGAACCTCAATGTTGCCTTCGGTAAAGGATCTAGTCCCTAAACGACATTGCTAAAACGTCTCATAGGTTGCCTTCTATGACTATGCAAAAGTCCCACACCCGTCCCTTCACATCCAATGATGGGGTTTCTTACAAAATCAATGGTAAGATAGAAACATCTAAAGGAGGAGGAAAAAAACATTTAAGACCTTTTGTGTAGGTAGGATGCTCCTAGTTGCTCGCTTGCTCACAATAAAAACATTTTATATACCCACATTCTCATTTGGAACATTTTCAAAAGACAAACACTCTGTATGCATTCTTATAGAAACGAGAACCATTACAAAGACACCTTTTCAAAATCACTTTCAAAAACACATTCCACAAACACTTCTTTGAACTATTTTCCAAACAACACTTTGTACGCGTTCTTATAGAAACGAGAACCATTACAAATACGTTTTCAAAATACTTTCAAGCACATTTTTAAACAAAAGCAAGTGATCTAGCAAGCAACTAAGAGCCCGTAGGTAACTACGGATGGAAAGGGTGTTAACACCTTCCCTTTTCATAACCTACCCCCCGAACTCAAGAAATAATCTGGAAAGGTCTTTCCTGTTCTTTTCAACCTTTCCTTATTGAATAAAAGAAAGGTCGGTGGCAACTACTGCTATCCGTAATAATTGCGATCAAACACAAAACACCCAAGTCAATTCTCCCACCATGTTACAGAACTGGCGACTCTGCTGGGGAATTACTTAAAAGTTGGGTTACCTTAGGGCTATATCACCTTTACTTGCTTTCTTTGCTTGACTTAAAGAAAATGCCTGGAAGAAAGGCTAGTGATATTGAGATCCCCTAGAACCCGGTTACTTTCTAGGACAAGTTGTGTCAACTAAACTTCAAGAGGGTACTTACCTACAAACTCCATGCAAGCCTAAAACGACTTGTCTACTTTGTGTGTATATGATTATTTGTATATAACAACTTGCTTGCTTTGTATACTCATACATAACATCATGACATCGTACCATAGCATTTTCAATAGTCATTTCAAGGATCTCGTGGGCCTATGATGTAGGGTCACATTGAATTAGACGTCTATCAAGGGGCAAGATGATTTATTTTCCTCTAACCAAACACCGTCAAAGATCAAAGTACAACATCTTAAGTCAGGGGTTATGACCCTGTTGTACCCCAAAATTTGTCTTCCCATATTTTCCCAAGGTTTTTCCCTCACATGGTGGTTACAAACACATGGTTAAAGAAAGAAGAAATTATTTAACATTAGCAAAGTTCCTTTCGATTGGCAGTTCAACAATGTCCTTCGATTGGCAGTTAAACATTGCCCTTCGATTGGCATAACAACAAGTTTCGACTGAGCCCTTAAAAACCTTCGATACAATCTTGACTCACTAGTCTTTGATTAGGAATTTAACACCCTTTAATCAAGCCTTGGTCCGCAAGTATTCGATTGAGCTTTATTTTCCTTTGAAATGACTCCCTTCGATTCAGAAAGAAGGGACATTCCTTTTTACTTCCTTCATTTGAAGCACCTCTGGCTTCTTTCTTTTGGAACTATCTCCGGGCCTCCTTCGTTTTAAGCGCCCTTGGTTTCTTACACACAGGCCCCCACTGGGACAAGTGGCCTGCATGCCTGCACAAGGCAGGAATTTTCTTCACGCCTATAAGGCAAACACCAGCTACATGCATGCTTGTACAAGGCAGGAACTTCTCTCATGCTAAGTTTTGACATCCCAATTTCTACACTATAGCATTCCAACAGTCCACTCGAAGGACACATATTGCTAGCAATTCGAATGGGCTGAATCAGATCCATTCGAAGGAGCATGTAGAAGACCCATTCAAAGGCTACACATGAGGCCCATTCGAAAAGAGACAATATGAGGCCCATTCAAAAAAAGGAAATTTAAGGCCCAATCGAAGGATAAAAACTGAAGGCATTCGAAGGAGCCAAAATGTCCACATACATTCAAAATTCAAAAAAAGGACAAGATCCCATGTTTTTGGCCAACGTTACAAATTCTCATTCATGGATTTTAAACACATAATCAAGGCTATTTAAACCTTTGACTTCTTGTCCCCTCTACCCCCTCTATATAAAGAGATCAAAAGTGTTGCATCAAAGGAAGAAGATTGCCTAGAAAAAGAGAATACTCACACCACCATAGAAAGGATCAAAATTCTAACTAGTTTTCTTTGTAGGCACCCTCAATCCAGACGAAGGATATATTTGTGTTCCTGAGATTCCCAGGAATCTGTTCCAAGCCAAGCCACGCCCAGATTCATAAATCAAAGCATCTCCATTTGGTAAGGATATACCCAAATCGAAACTGCATTTCTAAGCCTTCTAAATACATATTATTGGTATATATGTGTTGCTAATACCATTTGTGTTTATATGAGCATATCATACGCAAGATAACATGCAGGAATAAAATCACACTATCGAAAGGCATGACATGATCTACCTTTCGAAACTCATGACATAGCTCGTTTCAAGTCAAAATAAGCTTAGGCCTGAGGACAGAAGATTCAAATTAGGGAGAAGGATTTGGGTTGATACCCAGGTCCTGTATCTTTATTTTTTTGCCAGCATTTTCCTTGCAGGTTAAATTCAAAGAACAACTCCCTCCTTGAATCGTAAAAGGCAACATCCCTCTTGGATCAAAAATCCCATCCCCTTCACAGAATCGAAAGGCAACATCCTTCATGAATCGAAAGGGGATGACTCTCTCTGGATCAAAGCTTCTCTTTTCTCCTTGGATCGAAATATGTCCTTTTTATATTTTATTTTTGTTCTTTTTGTTATTTCTTTATTGATCCTTTTATTTAAATTGACTTTAAATCAAAATCACAAAAAACATTAGGCTATTATCTTTTCTAATTAAATTAATTTTGTAAATAAATAAATAAATTATTTTAACCTCTTTCTTGAAATTAAATCTAAATAGACATAGGTTATATTTACTTAAAATAAAAAACAAAACAAAAATATTTTTCACCTTAGGATTTTTCAGACATCTTTTCTACTTCGCGCATTTACCTATTTTCATATTTTTTTCCATATTATTGTATCTGCCTACAGGATGTAATAGATTAAAACTAGGACATTTACTGCTTTATCCCCCTCATTCTTGTACAGTAAAAATCCCCTCCCCAAAGCACATTAATAGTGTAGATTTAAATTCCTGCACTTTAATATTCTACAATATATATTAACTGCTATTAATTAGACGTGTATGATAAGATTAATAATCGAATATTAGCAAACTCAACAAAAAAGATAAATAACTGAATTGAACACAATTGCACACAAGCACCTCTAGGGTATCCCACTTTGGTTTCCTTTAATAAATAAAACAATCATGAGGCAGGAACACTTTAGCAAAGACCCATAAATCAAAAAAGATCATAGTCCCTCGATTATCCTACAGTTGCCTTTCGGTAAATGATCTAGTCCCTAAAAGAAAATTGCTAAAACGTCTCCATAAGTTTCCTTCGTGATTGTAAAACGTCCCTTCGACTGTCCCTCAAACATCCGACGACAAAGCTACCTACTCGCTAATAGTAGGATACCACTTCCTAAAGGAAAAGATGAAAAGAATGACCCTTTTCGAGTAATAGAGTAGATTGATGTTAGAAGTTTTCTCAAACATTTTGCACTTACACAAAAACTGCTTTTCAAAAACAATTTCAAAACACTTTGTATACTTTCTCCAATATCCCGAGAAACATTACAAAGTTCACCGTACTAAGGAGTTTTTAAAACATTTTCAAACACAAAGCACAAAGGTATTTTAAAAATGAGCAAACCTCTAAGAGCCTGTGGAAAACCACAGATGGAAAGAGTGCTAACACCTTCCCTTTCCATAATCTACCCCCTTACTCAGAAAACATATTGAGTAAAAGAAAAGTCAGTGGCGACTCTTGCTTATCGCACATTTGTGAATACAAAATGCAAAACAAGTATATAAACAGACGGTTCTGCCACCATATCACAGAACTGGCGACTCTGCTGGGGAGAATATAAAAGTGGGGTTTACCTTAGAGTTTAGTTCATCACTTTTTACTGCTTTTTGTGCTTTGTTTGTTTTACTTTTAAGGGTATTGTTTGGGTTACTGTAATACAGTGGGAGAAATGACTTGGGATGTTTTTTGTTTGATCACAATTGTTGAGGTTAGCAAGAGTCGTCACCGACTTTTCTTTTATCCAAAAGGAAATGCTGAAAAGAACAGGAAAGACCTTTGAGATTATTTCTTGAGTTCGGGGGTAGATTATGAAAAAGGAAGGTATTAGCACCCTTTTCATCCATAGTTATCTATGGGCTCTTAGTTGCTTGCTAGATCACTTGTTTTGTTTGAAAAGGTTCTTTGTGGTGGTTTTTGAAAGTATTTTTGAAAAGGCGTATTCGTTTAGGCGAAATTTATAATAATTCTCGTTTCGGTTAGAATGTATACAAAGTGTTGGACTTTTTGAAAATATTTCATGGAAAGTCTTGGTGTATTTGAAAAGATGTTTGTTTTTGAAAATGTTTGGTGTGGGTTTGTTTTGAAAGTGAACAAGAAACTAAGAACGTTTCTACCTACTTAAAAGTCTTTTGTTCATTTCCTCCTTTCCTTTGATATTTCTATCTTACCATTGATTGATAAGAAGCCTTATCTTTGGATGTAAAGGGACGGACATGGGTCATTGTATAATCATGATAGCAATGTTGTGAGATATCTTAGCATTTCTATTTGAGGGACTAAGATCATTTGTAAGGCAACATTCGTAGCGTCATCGAGAGACTATGATCTTGTATTTTTGATTGTTTTTGCTAAGATATCCCACATGCATAACATGACCATTTTTTAGGCAACAAGTGGAGTTAACCTTAGGGGTGCATGTGTGAATAGTGTGTATTTTTTCATGTTTGGTTTATCTTGAATTAGGGTTCTCTAAATATTGATTTTATCTTTCCATACAAACCCTAGTTTACTAGCATTGATATGAAAGTGATAAATTGCGGAAAGTAAATTTACTACGCTATTACATCATTTGGGGATGGGGTATACAAATTTAAAAATGGGGATTGCAAGAAATTAAACCTAATTATCTATTACAACCATATTGAAACTTGAATAATATACAAGAAATGAAAATATAATGTGCAAGGATGTAAATGGAAAAGAAATAGATTTTTGTTAAGGAAAAATGGTTATGGACCTAATTAATTAAAGAGAAAATAATTAATTAAAATGATAAAATTAAACCTAAATTAATTAAGAATAGAAATTAAATTTAATCAAGAAAGTATTTTAGGGTTTTTTAGAAAAGGTTTTAAGTTTAATCAAAATAGTATACAGATTAATTAACTAAATGAAAACCTAAATTCTAAGTTAATTTTAATTAAAAAGAAAATAACTAAACCTAAATCTAATTATTAATTTATTTAAGCAAAGATTTAAATTTGTTTAAGAAAAAGTATTTTTGTCTTTTTTTAGTTTAGAAAAGGAAATAAAATAAAATTATAGGTATATTATAAATAAATAAATAAAGTATTTTTTTGGATTTTTATTAAAAATAGTAATAATAATAATAATAAAAATTATAAAGAAAAATAAAATAAAATAAAATATAAAAATAAAAGTCAGGGGGGTGAAAATGGCATTTAGGGTGTTCGTTAGGAAAAAACGGTTTTTGTTTGAAGCCTCGCCCATTAGCATTTTTGTTAGTCAGTCAAAAAAAATATATAAAAAAATGGGCCATGAGCTGGAACAAGCAAGATGGTGGGGTGTGGTGAAGTGAAAATGGGGAGGCCCAGTTGTGGAGGTCCAAGGCGCGCTGGCTTGAAACAAAGAAAAGAAAATGTTGGAAAAATAAAAAAAGTGGCAGCGCTGGGGCTTGAACTCACGCCTTTGACATAATACGCGCGTTGTCTTACCACTAGGGTGACTATACATCAGTTAACTTAAACAAAACTATAAATATATATTACAAATCCATTCCTAGAAATGAACTTCATCTTCAACCTCCAGCCAGGGTCCCCGTATCTCATTCATTTCTCATCCATTCTCAAAACTTCCAACATCAAACTTGTTAGAAATTTTACCAGGATTCCAGAAATGTAAACAAATTGGACTAACAATCAAATATGAGCATGTATTTCTAAAAGTACCAAATCCTGATCTAACTTTTTTCAAAGATTCAAACTTAAAATTCTCTAAGCTCGGGCCATATAAATGAAAATTATGGATATGTACAACTTCAGGGCGATGATATCTACATTTTGTCTTTGAAAATGAAAGCCTAACAATGCCTAAGTGAAGAGATGACAGTTCAAAAAAATACCTCAAGAACTGGAAATTATGAAATGAGTTTGAGCTTGTTTCAAGTGATGGTGATGATCAGGTTAGCTTCCTCAAGTTCCCGGGAAGCTAATGCAATGCTTCCTTGATGATGGGAATGCTTGAATCGTGCTGGAGAAGTCAAATGCAAGCTCTGTGTTTTGGTTATGGAGGAAAGTGATGGAGATGTTACAGTCGTGTAACAGGGTGTGGGATTGTTTGTAGATGATGTTTAGGAACTTCTGGAAGTGAAAAGCCAAGAAACGCACGAGTGGATTAGGTGTTTGGGATTTCTGGCCAGAAAATGCAACAATGGAGGTTGTTTATGCAATCCTGACTTTGATAGGGTTTAAGGGCTTAAGCATTCATGTGTTAGCTTGCAAATAGTGTATGTATTTATAGGAAAGAGGTTTTGTGTGCTACAACAAATCAGAATTTGAAATATCAAGTTGTAAAAGCTTTACTTGTTTTTGAAGAAACCATGACAAACATCTTCCCAAAGCTTATACCATGTTATTGTAGAGTGGTTAAACTTTAAACAAGCTTGATTCTGACTTATAGATATTGTGTGTGCAAAAGGAACAAGTGCAAAGCTCAAGACAAGTTGACTTTGCATAAATCTTGCTTTTTCAAAATGGAAGTGGTGAATTTCTTCCTTAAATGGAAAGGTGTATTGGACAAAGCTTAAATCAAGTGGTTCATAGCTCAAAAGCTTGTGCAATCTTCTGATTAAGGATAGATACACAAGTTAGAGGGCCTGAAAAGTGGGATTATGCAGCATTGCTTGGAATTGGATCAAATGTTCATCATGAAAATGACTTGAAAAACAAGTTTGAAACCCTAACTTCTCGCCTTCTATTCTCTTAGCTAAAGTATGATCTCAATGAGTTCTTGGATATTTTGGAAAGCTTGTAACATTCCCTACAACCTTCAGGTTGGAATTTTTGAAGATTCAATTTTAAACTAGGTGAAAAGTTGCCATGAAGTTAGGTCAAAATCCTGACTAACTAGGGAAAAATATCACCAAGTCTTTTTAGTTTCATGGATATGTCTTCATAAATTCATAACTTGAAATCCAAGCATTTATAGAAAAAGTTCTGCCCTATAATGTTTTAGATCTCATTGAGATCTACAACTTTCATGTTGGAAGTTTTCCTTGAATCATCTTGCATCATGGTGGAAATTTGGCACAAAGTTATGAAAAAGTTAACTTTCTAACACGTAGAAAAATTTCGAAGTCTTAGCATTTTGACTTTTCAAAGAAAATTTTGAATTTTGAATTTCTTGATGAACAAATTTCATATTTTGACATGTCTTGATGAAATATGTTTTTTGAAACTTGATTTTGATAAAAAAGTCAAAGTTTGACTTTTCAGTGTACAATTGACTTTTCCTCAGTTGACTGAAATTGATCTGTCAATCCAATGATCTTGAGAGGTGATTTGAACCATGCAATTAGGTCAAGATGGTGCATTTGAATCCTTGAGATCATGTCTTAAACCACTAAGTCATTTTCGTGGTCAAAAGTCAAGAACTGAGCCTTCTCAATCAAAACCCTAATTTTGACCAGTTTGCCCTTTTGGTGTTTTGATCAACTTCTTTGAGGAATTGTGATTCAAACTTGGTCAATTGACATATATGACTTCATAATGTTGATATGGATAAAAAACTATGAAGTTTGACTGCAAATTGACCACAATTGACTTTTTCCCTAATACAATTGATTTTGGGTCAACTGATCAACTGACTGAGCAAAAATGTGAGCCAAAGCTTGAAACTTGACATGAGCAATCTAGAGGGTTCCTGATGATCCATGAGAGCCATTTGAGGCCTTGAAAGTCTAATTTTCCTTGTGAAAACTCAAACCCTAATTTTGAGTTGTCAGTGATTGAGGAGGTGTCTTGAGCTGATCAAGCCTTATGTAGTCTTGAATCAATGGAGATCTTATGAGATATTTCTTGAGAAATGAGAGGGAAAATTTTGTGGTACAACAGCTTCCCCTGTTCAATCTTCTTAAACCTGAAGAGTTAGATTGGCGGATCCGCCATTCGTGACTTGAAGGTGAAAGATGATTGAACACTAAAGTGCACTCAAAGATGTATTGGGAATGGGATTATAGATGCCATTTGGAGGAATGATGGTAAATACTGGAAGAAGTATCAACACAAATCTTTGGTCGATTTATACTAAAACTTGATGTTTTACCTGTGGGAAAAAGGGTTAGTTAAATGCAGATGTATGAATGGCGTTCTCAAGATGAATGGGATTGTGCTAAATGCATTTGATATATATATGCTATGATATATGAATGTGGGATGAATATTTGTCCGGGAAAATAAATCCCTGACTATTGCTGAGGAGTTATGGGAAGCTGAATCCGGGATTGCTGTTGGGGATGAAGAATATACATATCTTCAAATTTTGTTAAAATAATGCTTCCGTCGGGGATTATCTCTTGAATGTTAGTTGTTATCTGGTCAGATCCAGGATTCACAACAACTTGCTGAAGACGAGGAAGTCAACTGCTATCTGGTCGGATTCCAGGTTTCACAGTAACTTACTGGGGAATAATAAATTAATTGTTATCTGGTTGGATTCCAGGCTTCGTAGAAAATTTCTTGAAGTTGAACTGTTATCTTGTCGGATCCAGGCTTCGCAGATTTTTGAGGTGGATGAAGTTGAACTGATATCTGGTTGGATCCAGGCTTCACAGTAACTTTCTTCAAGAGATAAAGTTGAACTGATATCTGGTCGGGTCCAGGCTTCACAGTAACTTGCTTTGAAACTAGTTGCTATCTAGTCAAATTCCAGGCTTCACAACGAATTTATGAGGGGATAAAGTTAATTGCTATCGGGTCGGATCCAGGCTTCACAATAACTTGAAAAGATGAAGTTGAACTGATATATGGTCGGGTCCAGGCTTCATAGTAAATTGCTCGAAGAGATAATGTTGAACTGATATCTGGTCGGGTCCAAGATTCATAGTAACTTGCTGGGGTAGAGGAAAACTCTACTGGAGAAAAGAAGTTAAACCCTTGTCTGGTTGAGTCCAGGTTCTTCAATATCTAAAAGAGTTAAACTATTATTTGGTTGGGTCCAGGCTTCATAGTGTCTTGAGAAGTTAAATATTATCTGGTCGGGTCCAGGCTTCTTAGTAACTAAAAATTGTACTATTATCTGGTCGGGGCCAGGCTTCATAGTATTTGAAAAGTTACACTATTATCTGGTCGGGTCCAGGCTTCACAGTATTTGAAAAGTTACACTATTATCTGGTCAGGTCCAGGCTTCATAGTATTTGAAAAGTTACACTATTATCTGGTCGGGTCCAGGCTTCATAGTGACTGAAGGTTGTACTATTATCTGGTCGGGGACAGGCTTCATAGTATTTTGAACGAATGAAGTTGACTGTTATCTGGTCGGATCCAGGCTTCACAACAACTTACTGAAGTTAAAACTGTTATCTGGTCGGACTCTAGGCTTCACAACAACTTTTGGAGATAACAATGACTTTGTTGGCGACTTCACCGGGGAATAAGGGTTGTGGCCCTCTGATTTGTAATAGTCTGAGAGGCAAACTCAAGCTAGAGAGGATAGACTCAGCCAGGGCAGACAAATTTAGCTGGGGAAATAAACCCTGCTGGAGAAATAAACCCTGTTGAAGAAATAAACCCTATTGAGGAATACTTGATGAACTGCTGACGAGGTGAGTTATTTTAGGAAGAGATCCACAAGGCTTCTTATTTTAGGATCAACTTAGCTGGGGAGAGAGCTGTCAAGGGATTGAGACTCTGGCTGGGGATCAACCTATGCAAAGAGAATTTTTGGGCAACTCTGTTGAGGATTGGTTTATTATAGTCAGCCTTGTGGGAATAATGCTAATGAAATAACTATGTGGGGATATTCCATATACACAAAAGAGATGCTTACTGCTGCTTAGCAGGACACATGTGCCAAATAGTTTTAATCGTGTTCACATGCATATGTTCGTTCAATTTTAGTCATTGGACATTTTTGCATACAAAACAAAAACATAAAGTTTGCACTTCAAAGTATATTTGTATTGATATTTTTCCCATGAATAGGCATTTTTGTACATAGAGAAGGAGATCCTAGTAAGAGGAAATCTTCGAGAGGAAAACAAAATTGAAAACAAAAAACAATATTCATGTGGAAGTGATCTCATTGCGTTCCAACTCTACTATTGCCCCAATGTCTTCTAATGCCCCTTGCCGTTGACAGAAGTTTATTGGATTGATCTTGGACCGTTTGAACTCAGACCTTGGTAATAAAGTCGACGGTGGTGATTCCACAGAACATAGTCATATGCTTTCAATCCTTAATTTTTTCCTGGACCACCCTTTCGGGTTTTCAGCCCACCAGGATACCCATTTTTGCCCAAGTCGCCCTTTCGGGTTTTCAACTTGTCGGGTGTACAATCTTTTGCACATATCCCTAATTTTTGCCTAAACCTTTTGGTTTTCCGGGATGCCCTTATCTAGTCTAGGTGTTTCAACCTAGCGAATCTATTATACATAGTATTTTTTAACTATGTCCGAATTCACATGATGTAGGAAGTCTTCACCGTCCATGGTAGTCAGCATCATGGCACCACCAGAGAACACTCTCTTGACAACAAATAAACCTTCGTAGGTGGGATTCCATTTCCCCCTGGGGTCGCCTTGTGGAAGAATGATGCGCTTTATTACCAATTCACCAGCTTGATATA
Source organism: Vicia faba (assembly GCA_948472305.1). Taxonomy (NCBI): domain Eukaryota; kingdom Viridiplantae; phylum Streptophyta; class Magnoliopsida; order Fabales; family Fabaceae; genus Vicia; species Vicia faba. The sequence continues at coordinate 805,862,788 of OX451740.1, forward strand.
CTCGAGGCTTGATCTTTTTGTTGAAAGCCTTGATCATACGTTTTTGGTATATCTGACCATGACAAACAGCAGCCAGTTGTTTTTCATCGATCAAGTTCAACTGATCCAATCATGTCTGAATCCATTTGTCTTCGCCTAGGCCTGCCTCATTCATAATCCTTAATGAGGGACTATGAACTTCCACATGCAGAACAACTTCCATGTCATAGACCAAAGAAAAGGGAGTTTCCCCATTTGATGTCCGAGCTGAAGTACAATAGCCATGAAGAGTGAACGGTAACATCTCATGCCAGTCTTTGTAGGTAACTACCATCTTCTGCATAATCTTATTAATGTTTTTGTTGGCGACTTCCACTGCGCCATTCATTTTTGGTCTATAAGGAGAAGAATTGTGATGCTTGATTTTGAACTGAGTGCAAGGTTCTGTAATCATAACATTGTTGAGGTTAGTCCCATTGTCGGTGATGATCCTTTCGGGGATACCATAGTGAAACGACCTGGCCGAACCGTCATCTTCTAATGAGATATCAATGAAGTCGCCACCGAGCGTCTTTTATCCCGCCAAAAGGGAAAGGTAAACATCGAGAAAACCTGAAAAGGGAGAAATCACAGTCATTCGACCGAGAGATTGGGTAAGGGAGTCTGTTACGTGAGGGGAAGGTATTAGCACCCCACGCGCCCGTAGTACTCTATGGTATCCACTCTTGTTGTCTAATTTAATAGGTGTGGTCAAAACCTATGTCTATGGCTTAAATCTAAAAAGGGAATTCATGCGGAAAAAAACAATGTAGGGAAAATAAAAGTTATGCTCGGTTGGGCCCTACCCCAATGCCTACGTATCCCTTTTAAGGAATCAGAGCAGCCGTAGTTCGGCTCATATATTCTGGTTGGTTTGTGTTTTTTAGTTAAGACAACAAAATCAGTCAAGATGGCAAAACATCAAATAAAACAAAAAACAAATGAAATGGTAAAACATTGGCTAAATAATAACAAAGTAACATGTCAAAGATAACGAAATACCAAATAATAAAACATCACACCTAACAATGACATTGAGAGTCAAAGTAGGATAACAAACGTGTGCGATGGCGAAACATCGGCTTCAAACAAATGTGCGATGGCGAAACATCGACTATAAGATAACAGGGTATCATGGCTAAGATGGAGAAACATCAATAAACCGGATGACAAAACATCACACCTAACAATGATATTGAGAATCAAAGTAGGATAACAAACATGTGCGATGGCGAAACATCGGCTTCAAACAAACGTGCGATGGTGAAACATCGGCTATAAGATAATAAGGTATCATGGCAAAGATGGAGAAACATCAATAAACCAGGTGACAAAACAAAGCCAAGAGGCGCACAAACAAATAAGATTGATTTATATGTTTTACCTTGAAGAAGGGTTTTAGTTTATTAGAAGTATTTTATGATTTGCCAAGAAAACAATTTTTGTTTTAAGATGCAAAATGCAAAGGAAGGAAAAAGACAACTAAGGGAAAGTAGCCTAGAACTATCCCTAGTGTTATCATACAATGATTGACCCTAAGGTTGAGGATAAAGGAAAATCCTACCCTATGCTAGCATACATGGATTCCTACTTTAATTAACATGTCAAAGGAAGCTTAACAAATTTATCCTATAGGGAACAGGCAATGAGAGCGAAGTCGTGATCACAATTCCTAAATTGAGTGACTCATCGATCAACAATTAAAGAAAAAAAACAATAAACATCATATAGGGAACATGCACTAAGAGCGAAGTCGTGATCTCAATTTCTAAATTGAGTGACTCATCGATCAATAGTTAAAGGAACAAACACAAAAACAACACACATATCAAACAAAACAGAGGGCCTCCTGACATATATCAGCAACAGAGGTCCCATCATGCAACATAGAACTATACAAAATGAAAATAGAAGAAAGGGAATAGTGCAATACCAAACGGATAACTATCCGTAGCAACTGAACAAGAATAAAAGAAACCCAGAGAACTTCAAGCAAGCTGGCATCAGCAGACAAATCAAGTCAGAAATTACGCCATCGGGATGTAAGTATTGATATTTTCAGATATGAACAGATCCCATGGGCAATGTATAGCATTCATAATCACATACATATATCCTGCATAGACTATCAAATATGCCCAAGCACAATAGTAGTGCCAATATAATAAATTATGTTCCACAAATAAAGTGAAACACAGTAGCCTCAAGTCAAAAATGGAAAACTTTTCTCAAAGTACCTCGCACATTCAACAACCAAGTTAGTATTCCCATAAATTGAATGATTACTCACACAAGGGATGGATGATGACACCATAATTAAGTGAGGAAACATGATAGCACCTATCAAAACATTAGATATGATAGACAAAAAGAAACAGGCATATGCACAATTTGGTCAAAAGTTAGAGGAATGTTGCTCCTTTCTATCACCATATTGAATTGACAATTGAATATCAATCAAGGATCATGGGAGCTTGAGAAGAATACAATCAAAGACCATGATAGTCATTAGCAACCACAATTCAATCATACTCAAATACTTCATCACAACTCACAAGCATAACAGAAGAGGAATCCCACACAGTGCATTAAAGGCTTAGATCTCAAACTAACTGTTGTACCCCAAAATTTTCCCTCCCATTTCTCATTGATTTCTCATCACAAAGCCCTTGGAGATCAAGATCCAGTTAGGGTTTCATCTGCTCAAGACTTCTCCTTGCACTGTTGACCCAAATTAGGGTTTGTGTTTGCACAAAGATATTTTGACCAAAAATGCCTAAGATGACTTTCTTGCTTCATATTGGACTCCCAAGTTTATCCATATAAAGTTTCAAGTCTCGATTCCAAGTTTTGCCCAGTCAATTGGACAGTTGACCTAGAAATCAGCTGTATTGGAAAAAAAAGTCAACTGTGGCCAATTGACAGTCAAACCTCATGAAAATTGACCCACATCAACATCATGAACTCACATGGATCATTTGATCAAGTTTGGATCACAATTCCACAGGAAATTTGATCAGATCACCAAAAGGGTAAAATGGTCATTTTTAGGGTTTTGACTGCACAAAGGCAATTTTTGACTATTTGACCTAGCCAATGGCAAACCAAGCTCACATATGGACTCAAGGACCCCATGGAATTATCTTGACATGCTCAACAAGTTCAAAAGATCCCAAGTACACAAGATTGACAGTTGAATTTCCCAGTCAATTGATCAGTTTTGACTGTGTACTGAAAAGTCAAACTTTGACTTTTTGGTCAAAATCAAGAGTCAAGATTCATTTTTCATCAAAACATGCCAAATCATGAAACTTGTTCACCAAGAAATCAAAAATTGCAAATTAAGGTTTGAAATGAGAATTTTTCATAACTTAGAATTTTTCTAAGTTATGAAAAACCCTAATTTTTTCCCAAATTTGCCCCACTTTCTCACCAAGATTCATTTGGATTCAAGCAAAAGTCAAAACATGAAAGTTGTATCCTATTGCATAATCTACAACTTTGATTCACAAAGTTTTCCCAAAAGAGGCTTGTAGCTCAAGTTACAATTTTTGGAATAAGGGTACCAAACCATTCTTAACTTAGTGAAATTTTGACCTATTTTAGGCAAGGTTTCTACCTAACTTCAAGGCCATTTTCCACATACTTCCACTTGGAATTTCAATTTTCATTTCAAATATGGATTGTAGTACACATTCCAAGCTTTCCAAAATGTCCAAGAACTCATCAAACAACCTCCTGACTTGAGAGAATCGAATTTTGCAATATGGCAAAAAGTCACTTTGATTCATGGCCATGTACATGTTCATAACTTGTGCAATTTTTCAAATCAGCATGCTTCCCTTGATTACAGGCCTCTAAACCATCCAACACTCATAAATTTAATGCCAATCCTTTGTGCCAAAGTGTTGTTCTATGAGTTCAAACATTACATGCAAGTTTAATCCATTTATGGAAAAAGTGAAATAGCCATTTTTGAAAAGTTAAGCTTGATGTCAAAGTTGCAAATCAACAAGTACAGATCAAATAACTTTGGCACAAGATTATGAACAAAACACACTGATCAAGGGGAGGGTTAGCAGCACATTAGGGGGGCCTCTAGCTGCCTAAAACTCAAGTGGACATTTGCTTGCTTAAGTGTGAAGAAATGTGGCATAACACAACATAACTTTCATCTCAGCAAGAGAACCCTTAAGCAAATATTTTGTACACATTCAAGACACCCCAATTGAGCTAGCACACGACTCCAACACCTCCAATACCTCCACAAACTCAAAATCACCATTGAACTGCACAAAAACAGGGCTTGCTGCAGTTTGAGTGCAAACTCTCATCCCTTTCATGCTTTCTTGCTCAAAGCTCATCAAACACATTCCCTAGCATCACTTGAAGCTAACCCAAACATAAAACACGACCTGTAACTCCTCTAATCAGTTCCACCATTTTCACTTTCTTGTTTTGCAGTTGAAGGTCCATAGCTCGATTCAAGGTGTTTCAAAGCAAAGTAAGCATTGGAATAGCATCACCACACTTCAGGCAAGCTGTACAGATAATCATCTTGCCCTGAAAGTTCCCCCATTGCCAGATAGAACTTCAACTGAACAGGTATCTTCTTGAACTTCTAACTCTTAATGTAGGCATTGTTAGCTCTAGGTTTGTGAATAAGAAGTGTTCTACTCATGCCCCTGAATTTGTACATACTTTTACTTTTCATTTATTTTGCCTGAGCTATGAGAATTTAAGGTCTGAATATGGAAGAAAAGTTAGGTCAAGATTTGGGAATGTTAAAATTCTCTCTCATTTCTGAGAGTCAGGATGAGTTCTTTACATATTTAGATTCGTGGCTTGATGATTAACATTTCTTATGTTGAAAGTTTGTGCAAAAAATCAAGGAATCCAGATGTTTGAATTGATGAGCAAGGCGCGCGTTTTTGTCACAGTTCTAGCCAAAGGTTGAAGACAAAGTCTTCTTGGGCTGGGCTTGAGTTGGTTTCTTATTCACACCACATTTTCACTTTGACACCCCCTGAGCCCATTTTGCTTGTTTTAATGATTTTTTTGATTTTTCTCTTTTTATTCTGATTTATTTATTTTTGCTAATCATATTAAAAAACATAAAAAAATATTTTTACACCATTTTCATATTTTTTAGGCATTTCTTTAGCTATATTGCTATTTGTATGTAAATAAGTACAAAAATATATTATTTAGAATAAATAGAAAAAAATAGTGTAAGCACATTTTATTTTCATTTTTATTTTGTTTTATCTTCTTAAAATATTTTATACAAAATATACTTTTTTTATAAATATTAAATATTATTATTTTATATATATAATACTTATTTAGTAAATAATAAAGATATTTATATATATTAGTATATTTAGGTAAATAATACAAAAAATATATACATTTTTTATTTTATTAATATTTGATATGAAAAATACTTTTTTATGAATATACTTCATTTTATTTTATTTTTTGTATATAATTATTAAATATTATACATATTAAATAGTTAATATATTTATTTAATGAAATTAGGGTTTTGCCCTTAGAACACAAAAACTCCAAAAAATAATACTTTTTTTTATTTTGTGTATTTGACATAAAAATACCTTTTCTCCATACATATAAAAAACCCTTTTTTACATCTTGCATATTTATTTTATTTTCCATTTAATTTATGCAATTAATTATCTTGTAAATATTCCAAAATTGATGTAATAGCTAGGTTCCTTGTCTAAATATCCCCCCATTTGAACATTTGTACCCCCCTTCCCATATTGTGTTGTAATAGTGTAGGAATTTTACTTTTCGCACTTTAACGCTTTCTAAATATACCATGTTAGAATTAGGGTTTGTATGCAAATAAAAAGAATAAAATAGTTTGACCTAATTTCAAAGATAAACAAGCATGAAAATGGACAACACATATCACACTTGCACCCCTAGGGTATTCCACTTGTTGCCTTCAATAAATGAGCCATATTGCATGTTAGGTCTCTTTGGGCAAAACAAACACAATTCAAATGATCATAGTCCCTTGATGACGCTTTCGAAAAGTTGCCTAAAATGATCAAGTCCCTTTCAAGGAAAAAATTGCCCAAAGATACTTAGCACTATTGCAATTATGGTCTAAACGATGACCCGCGCCCGTCCCTTTCACATCCTAACACAAGATTGTCCATCAAATGCAATGGTGGAACAAAATTGTTAAAAGGGTTAAAACATAACAAAAATCTTTGAGAACTTTAGGGTAGATAGCTCTTAAATACTTGTCAAACTTGCAAACACTTGCCTATTTTTAAACCACACTTCACAAACACTGTCAAAATAAACTTTAAAAAAAACCTTGAAACATCTTTTCAAAAAGACAAACACCTTTTGTAAAACATTCGAGTAAAGAATTGTTACAAGGGTAGCCTAGACAAGGCATCTTTTTCAAAACATTTTCAAAACCACACACAAAGCACCATTTCAAACAATTGAAAACCAAGGCATGTTGATCTAAGCAAGTACCTAAGAGGCCATGGATAACCATGGATAGAAAGGGTGCTAATACCTTCCCTTTCTATAATCTACTCCCCGAACCCAAGAAAAAAATCTCAAAGGTTTTTGCTGTGCTTTTTAAGCCTTTCCTTAGGATAAAATAAAAAGTCGGTGGCGACTCTTGCTCAACCGAAACATTTGCGAAAACAAACGCAAAACCATAGTCAGTTCTCCCACCGTATCACAGAACTGGCGACCCTGCTGGAGAGAATTTTAAAAGTGGAGTAACCTTAGGGCTTAGATCACCCTCTTGCATGACTAATTGTTTGATTTGATTGCTTTATATTTTGGCTCTCTTGTTTGGGTTTGCAAATCCTACACCCGGATTTTGGGAAACATTTCATAGATAGCAATATGTTGTGGAAACTGTGCGGGGTATACCGACACGGTCGAAGCAATAGCTATATTAGTGCGACATATTTGTGAGTACCGGTAACCCTTGAGTTCAATCAAGGAGAGTACGGGGCCGCTGAGTGATGTCACTAAGCACTAATGACCTAGAACCTTACTTGACCATCTTGGCCTTTTATTAGGGGTAGTGAGATGACCGACTTTGGTGCAGTCCGAAGTTGGTAGATACTCGATACTACACTCATTGAGGGTTGTTTTCTTGGAATATTTTGGTCGCTAGTTAAGTGGCTAAACTAAAACAATGAACAATGAAAATAATCCCATGATATTGAGCTCCTTAGAACCCAGTTACTATTTATAGGAAAGGTTTTTAAGTAAACTACACTCAAGAGGGTACTTACCTATGAAACCCCATGCAAGCCTGAAACTAGGGTTTGGTGTGATTTGCTTGTACATATGTTTTGTGCATACATCATAAACATCATAAAACATCATATGCATTCACTAACCATTTCAAGGGTTTGGATCTTCATCTTTGTTCTTATTTTGTAGGTCATGGAAATTCCTCGCAGAAACACCATCCAAGTCAACCTTGTGAGAATTTCTCCTCAACTCAAGGAGCTCACCTCAAGAATTCCGGAAAGCTCATCCTTCAGTGAAAGACATGGTAGACTGCTCAGCTTAGTCAACACCAACATTGAAGAAGACATGATGAAAGTGCTATTCCAGTTCTTTGACCCTCTTCACCACTGCTTCACTTTCCCTGATTACCAGTTGGTGCCCACTTTGGAGGAGTTTTCTCAACTCCTGAGAATTCCTATCCTTAATCAACTACCCTTCAACGGTACGGAAAAGGAACCAAAGCCGGAAGATGTTGCTCGAGCATTACATCTACAACCATCCGACATCAAGGGGCATTGGGAAAGCAGAAGCGGCGTCAAAGGATTCTTAGCAAAATTCTTGTTTGAGAAGGCACAAGAATATTGGAATTCGTTGGACCTTCAAGCCTTTGAAGAAATTGTGGCACTCCTTATCTATGGGTTGGTCTTATTCCCAAATTCTGACCAATTGGTGGATGTCAACGCCATCAAAATCTTCTTGTCCAGAAATCCAATACCAACATTGCTTGGGGACATTCTTCACTCATTTTACACACGAACAATGAGAAAGAGGGGTGTTCTCATGTGCTGTACTCCTCTCCTTGCAAGGTGGTTTATTTCGCACCTTCCACAATCTGCCCTATAATGTTTTAGATCTCATTGAGATCTACAACTTTCATGTTGGAAGTTTTCCTTGAATCATCTTGCATCATGGTGGAAATTTGGCACAAAGTTATGAAAAAGTTAACTTTCTAACACGTAGAAAAATTTCTAAGTCTTAGAATTTTGACTTTTCAAAGAAAATTTTGAATTTTGAATTTCTTGATGAACAAATTTCATATTTTGACATGTCTTGATGAAATATGTTTTTTGAAACTTGATTTTGATAAAAAAGTCAAAGTTTGACTTTTCAGTGTACAATTGACTTTTCCTCAGTTGACTGAAATTCATCTGTCAATCCAATGATCTTGAGAGGTGATTTGAACCATGCAATTAGGTCAAGATGGTGCATTTGAATCCTTGAGATCATGTCTTAAACCACTAAGTCATTTTCGTGGTCAAAAGTCAAGAACTGAGCCTTCTCAATCAAAACCCTAATTTTGACCAGTTCGCCCTTTTGGTGTTTTGATCAACTTCTTTGAGGAATTGTGATTCAAACTTGGTCAATTGACATATATGACTTCATAATGTTGATATGGATAAAAAACTATGAATTTTGACTGCAAATTGACCACAATTGACTTTTTCCCTAATACAATTGATTTTGGGTCAACTGATCAACTGACTGAGCAAAAATGTGAGCCAAAGCTTGAAACTTGACATGAGCAATCTAGAGGGTTCCTGATGATCCATGAGAGCCATTTGAGGCCTTGAAAGTCTAATTGTCCTTGTGAAAACTCAAACCCTAATTTTGAGTTGTCAGTGATTGAGGAGGTGTCTTGAGCTGATCAAGCCTTATGTAGTCTTGAATCAATGGAGATCTTATGAGATATTTCTTGAGAAATGAGAGGGAAAATTTTGTGGTACAACAGCTGCCCCTGTTCAATCTTCTTAAACCTGAAGAGTTAGATTGGCGGATCCGCCATTCGTGACTTGAAGGTGAAAGATGATTGAACACTAAAGTGCACTCGAAGATGTATTGGGAATGGGATTATAGATGCCATTTGGAGGAATGATGGTAAATACTGGAAGAAGTATCAACACAAATCTTTGGTCGATTTATACTAAAACTTGATGTTTTACCTGTGGGAAAAAGGGTTAGTTAAATGCAGATGTATGAATGGCGTTCTCAAGATGAATGGGATTGTGCTAAATGCATTTGATATATATATGCTATGATATATGAATGTGGGATGAATATTTGTCCGGGAAAATAAATCCCTGACTATTGCTGAGGAGTTATGGGAAGCTGAATCCCGGATTACTGTTGGGGATGAAGAATATACATATCTTCAAATTTTGTTAAAATAATGCTTCCGTCGGGGATTATCTCTTGAATGTTAGTTGTTATCTGGTCAGATCCAGGATTCACAACAACTTGCTGAAGACGAGGAAGTCAACTGCTATCTGGTCGGATTCCAGGTTTCACAGTAACTTACTGGGGAATAATAAATTAATTGTTATCTGGTTGGATTCCAGGCTTCGTAGAAAATTTCTTGAAGTTGATCTGTTATCTTGTCGGATCCAGGCTTCGCAGATTTTTGAGGTGGATGAAGTTGAACTGATATCTGGTTGGATCCAGGCTTCACAGTAACTTGCTTGAAGAGATAAAGTTGAACTGATATCTGGTCGGGTCCAGGCTTCACAGTAACTTACTTTGAAACTAGTTGCTATCTAGTCAAATTCCAGGCTTCACAACGAATTTATGAGGGGATAAAGTTAATTGCTATCGGGTCGGATCCAGGCTTCACAATAACTTGAAAAGATGAAGTTGAACTGATATATGGTCGGGTCCAGGCTTCATAGTAAATTGCTCGAAGAGATAATGTTGAATTGATATCTGGTTGGGTCCAAGATTCATAGTAACTTGCTGGGGTAGAGGAAAACTCTACTGGAGAAAAGAAGTTAAACCCTTGTCTGGTTGAGTCCAGGTTCTTCAATATCTAAAAGAGTTAAACTATTATTTGGTTGGGTCCAGGCTTCATAGTGTCTTGAGAAGTTAAATATTATCTGGTCGGGTCCAGGCTTCATAGTAACTAAAAATTGTACTATTATCTGGTCGGGGCCAGGCTTCATAGTATTTGAAAAGTTACAATATTATCTGGTCGGGTCCAGGCTTCACAGTATTTGAAAAGTTACACTATTATCTGGTCAGGTCCAGGCTTCATAGTATTTGAAAAGTTACACTATTATCTGGTAGGGTCCAGGCTTCATAGTGACTGAAGGTTGTACTATTATCTGGTCGGGGACAGGCTTCATAGTATTTTGAACGAATGAAGTTGACTGTTATCTGGTCGGATCCAGGCTTCACAACAACTTACTGAAGTTAAAACTGTTATCTGGTCGGACTCTAGGCTTCACAACAACTTTTGGAGATAACAATGACTTTGTTGGCGACTTCACAAGGGAATAAGGGTTGTGGCCCTCTGATTTGTAATAGTCTGAGAGGCAAACTCAAGCTAGAGAGGATAGACTCAGCCAGGGCAGACAAATTTAGCTGGGGAAATAAACCCTGCTGGAGAAATAAACCCTGTTGAAGAAATAAACCCTATTGAGGAATACTTGATGAACTGCTGACGAGGTGAGTTATTTTAGGAAGAGATCCACAAGGCTTCTTATTTTAGGATCAACTTAGCTGGGGAGAGAGCTGTCAAGGGATTGAGACTCTGGCTGGGGATCAACCTATGCAAAGAGAATTTTTGGGCAACTCTGTTAAGGATTGGTTTATTATAGTCAGCCTTGTGGGAATAATGCTAATGAAATAACTATGTGGGGATATTCCATATACACAAAAGAGATGCTTACTGCTGCTTAGCAGGACACATGTGCCAAATAGTTTTAATCATGTTCACATGCATATGTTCGTTCAATTTTAGTCATTGGACATTTTTGCATACAAAACAAAAACATAAAGTTTGCACTTCAAAGTATATTTGTATTGATATTTTTCCCATGAATAGGCATTTTTGTACATAGAGAAGGAGATCCTAGTAAGAGGAAATCTTCGAGAGGAAAACAAAATTGAAAACAAAAAACAATATACATGTGGAAGTGATCTCATTGCGTTCCAACTCTACTATTTCCCCAATGTCTTCGAATGCCCCTTGCCGTTGATAGAAGTTTATTGGATTGATCTTGAACCGTTTGAACTCAAACCTTATTAATAAAGTCGACGGTGGTGATTCCACAGAACATAGTCATATTCTTTCAATCCTTAATTTTTTCCTGGACCTCCCTTTCGGGTTTTCAGCCCACCAGGATACCCATTTTTGCCCAAGTCGCCCTTTCGGGTTTTCAACTTGTCGGGTGTACAATCTTTTGCACATATCCCAAATTTTTGCCTAAACCTTTTGGTTTTCCAGGATGCCCTTATCTAGTCTAGGTGTTTCAACCTAGCGAATCTATTATACATAGTATTTTTTAACTATGTCCGAATTCACATGATGTAGGAAGTCTTCACCGTCCATGGTAGTCAGCATCATGGCACCACCAGAGAACACTCTCTTGACAACAAATAAACCTTCGTAGGTGGGATTCCATTTCCCCCTGGGGTCGCCTTGTGGAAGAATGATGCGCTTTATTACCAATTCACCAGCTTGATATACTCGAGGCTTGATCTTTTTGTTGAAAGCCTTGATCATACGTTTTTGGTACATATAACCATGACAAACAGCAGCCATTTGTTTTTCATCGATCAAGTTCAACTGATCCAATCATGTCTGAATCCATTTGTCTTCGCCTAGGCCTGCCTCATTCATAATCCTTAATGAGGGACTATGAACTTCCACATGCAGAACAACTTCCATGCCATAGACCAAAGAAAAGGGAGTTTCCCCATTTGATGTCCGAGCTGAAGTACAATAGCCATGAAGAGTGAACGGTAACATCTCATGCCAGTCATTGTAGGTAACTTCCATCTTCTGCATAATCTTATTAATGTTTTTGTTGGCGACTTCCACTGCGCCATTCATTTTTGGTCTATAAGGAGAAGAATTGTGATGCTTGATTTTGAACTGAGTGCAAGGTTCTGTAATCATAGCATTGTTGAGGTTAGTCCCATTGTCGGTGATGATCCTTTCGGGGATACCATAGTGAAACGACCTGGCCGAACCGTCATCTTCTAATGAGATATCAATGAAGTCGCCACCGAGCGTCTTTTATCCCGCCAAAAGGGAAAGGTAAACATCGAGAAAACCTGAAAAGGGAGAAATCACGGTCATTCGACCGAGAGATTGGGTAAGGGAGTCTGTTACGTGAGGGGAAGGTATTAGCACCCCACACGCCCGTAGTACTCTATGGTATCCACTCTTGTTGTCTAATTTAATGGGTGTGGTCAAAACCTATGTCTATGGCTTAAATCTAAAAAGGGAATTCATGCGGAAAAAAACAATGTAGGGAAAATAAAAGTTATGCTCGGTTGGGCCCTACCCCAATGCCTACGTATCCCTTTTAAGGAATCAGAGCAGCCGTAGTTCGGCTCATATATTCTGATTGGTTTGTGTTTTTTAGTTAAGATAACAAAATCAGTCAAGATGGCAAAACATCAAATAAAACAAAAAACAAATGAAATGGTAAAACATTGGCTAAATAATAACAAAGTAACATGTCAAAGATAGCGAAATACCAAATAATAAAACATCACACCTAACAATGACATTGAGAGTCAAAGTAGGATAACAAACGTGTGCGATGGCGAAACATCGGCTTCAAACAAATGTGCGATGGCGAAACATCGACTATAAGATAACAGGGTATCATGGCTAAGATGGAGAAACATCAATAAACCGGATGACAAAACATCACACCTAACAATGATACTGAGAATCAAAGTAGGATAACAAACATGTGCGATGGCGAAACATCGGCTTCAAACAAACGTGCGATGGTGAAACATCGGCTATAAGATAATGAGGTATCATGGCAAAGATGGCGAAACATCAATAAACCAGGTGACAAAACAAAGCCAAGAGGCGCACAAACAAATAAGATTGATTTATATGTTTTACCTTGAAGAAGGGTTTTAGTTTATTAGAAGTATTTTATGATTTGCCAAGAAAACAATTTTTGTTTTAAGATGCAAAATGCAAAGGAAGGAAAAAGACAACTAAGGGAAAGTAGCCTAGAACTATCCCTAGTGTTATCATACAATGATTGACCCTAAGGTTGAGGATAAAGGAAAATCCTACCCTATGCTAGCATACATGGATTCCTACTTTAATTAACATGTCAAAGGAAGCTTAACAAATTTATCCTATAGGGAACAGGCAATGAGAGCGAAGTCGTGATCACAATTCCTAAATTGAGTGACTCATCGATCAACAATTAAAGAAAAAAAACAATAAACATCATATAGGGAACATGCACTAAGAGCGAAGTCGTGATCTCAATTTCTAAATTGAGTGACTCATCGATCAATAGTTAAAGGAACAAACACAAAAACAACACACGTATCAAACAAAACAGAGGGCCTCCTGACATATATCAGCAACAGAGGTCCCATCATGCAACATAGAACTATACAAAATGAAAATAGAAGAAAGGGAATAGTGCAATACCAAACGGATAACTATCCGTAGCAACTGAACAAGAATAAAAGAAACCCAGAGAACTTCAAGCAAGCTGGCATCAACAGACAAATCAAGTCAGAAATTACGCCATCGGGATGTAAGTATTGAGATTTTCAGATATGAACAGATCCCATGGGCAATGTATAGCATTCATAATCACATACATATATCCTGCATAGACTATCAAATATGCCCAAGCACAATAGTAGTGCCAATATAATAAATTATGTTCCACAAATAAAGTGAAACACAGTAGCCTCAAGTCAAAAATGGAAAACTTTTCTCAAAGTACCTCGCACATTCAACAACCAAGTTAGTATTCCCATAAATTGAATGATTACTCACACAAGGGATGGATGATGACACCATAATTAAGTGAGGAAACATGATAGCACTTATCAAAATATTAGATATGATAGACAAAAAGAAACAGGCATATGCACAATTTGGTCAAAAGTTAGAGGAATGTTGCTCCTTTCTATCACCATATTGAATTGACAATTGAATATCAATCAAGGATCATGGGAGCTTGAGAAGAATACAATCAAAGACCATGATGGTCATTAGCAACCACAATACAATCATACTCAAATACTTCATCACAACTCACAAGCATAACAGAAGAGGAATCCCACACAGTGCATTAAAGGCTTAGATATCAAACTAACTGTTGTACCCCAAAATTTGCCCTCCCATTTCTCATTGATTTCTCATCACAAAGCCCTTGGAGATCAAGATCCAGTTAGGGTTCATCTGCTCAAGACTTCTCCTTGCACTGTTGACCCAAATTAGGGTTTGTGTTTGCACAAAGATATTTTGACCAAAAATGCCTAAGATGACTTTCTTGCTTCATATTGGACTCCCAAGTTTATCCATATTAAGTTTCAAGTCTCGATTCCAAGTTTTGCCCAGTCAATTGGACAGTTGACCTAGAAATCAGCTGTACTGGAAAAAAAAGTCAACTGTGGCCAATTGACAGTCAAACCTCATGAAAATTGACCCACGTCAACATCATGAACTCATATGGATCATTTGATCAAGTTTGGATCACAATTCCACAGGAAATTTGGTCAGATCACCAAAAGGGCAAAATGGTCATTTTTAGGGTTTTGACTGCACAAAGGCAATTTTTGACTGTTTGACCTAGTCAATGGCAAACCAAGCTCACATATGGACTCAAGGACCCCATGGAATTATCTTGACATGCTCAACAAGTTCAAAAGATCCCAAGTACACAAGATTGACAGTTGAATTTCCCAGTCAATTGATCAATTTTGACTGTGTACTGAAAAGTCAAACTTTGACTTTTTGGTCAAAATCAAGAGTCAAGATTAATTTTTCATCAAAACATGCCAAATCATGAAACTTGTTCACCAAGAAATCAAAAATTGCAAATTAAGGTTTGAAATGAGAATTTTTCATAACTTAGAATTTTTCTAAGTTATGAAAAACCCTAATTTTTCCCCAACTTTGCCCCACTTTCTCACCAAGATTCATTTGGATTCAAGCAAAAGTCAAAACATGAAAGTTGTAGCCTATTTCATAATCTACAACTTTGATTCACAAAGTTTTCCCAAAAGAGGCTTGTATCTCAAGTTACAATTTTTGGAATAAGGGTACCAAACCATTCTTAACTTAGTGAAATTTTTACCTATTTTAGGCAAGGTTTCTACCTAACTTCAAGGCCATTTTCCACATACTTCCACTTGGAATTTCAATTTTCATTTCAAAGATGGATTGTAGTACACATTCCAATCTTTCCAAAATGTCCAAGAACTCATCAAACAACCTCATGACTTGAGAGAATCGAATTTTGCAATATGGAAAAAAGTCACTTTGATTCATGGCCATGTACATGTTCATAACTTGTGCAATTTTTCAAATCAGCATGCTTCCCTTGATTACAGGCCTGTAAACCATCCAACACTCATAAATTTAATGCCAATCCTTTGTGCCAAAGTGTTGTTCTATGAGTTCAAACATTACATGCAAGTTTAATCCATTTATGGAAAAAGTGAAATAGCCATTTTTGAAAAGTTAAGCTTTATGTCAAAGTTACAAATCAACAAGTACAGATCAAATCACTTTGGCACAAGATTATGAACAAAACACACTGATCAAGGGGAGGGTTAGTAGCAAATTAGGGGGGGCTCTAGCTGCCTAAAACTCAAGTGGACATTTGCTTGCTTAAGTGTGAAGAAATGTGGCATAACATAACATAACTTTCATCTCAGCAAGAGAACCCTTAAGCAAATATTTTGTACACATTCAAGACACCCCAATTGAGCTAGCACACGACTCCAACACCTCCAATACCTCCACAAACTCAAAATCACCATTGAACTGCACAAAAACAGGGCTTGCTGCAGTTTGAGTGCCAACTCTCATCCCTTTCATGCTTTCTTGCTCAAAGATCATCAAACATATTCCCTAGCATCACTTGAAGCTAACCCAAACATAAAACACGACCTGTAACTCCTCTAATCAGTTCCACCATTTTCACTTTCTTGTTTTGTAGTTGAAGGTCCATAGCTCGATTCAAGGTGTTTCAAAGCAAAGTAAGCATTGGAATAGCATCACCACACTTCAGGCAAGCTGTACAGATAATCATCTTACCCTGAAAGTTCCCCCATTGCCAGATAGAACTTCAACTGAACAGGTATCTTCTTGAACTTCTAACTCTTAATGTAGGCATTGTTAGCTCTAGGTTTGTGAATAAGAAGTGTTCTACTCATGCCCCTGAATCTGTACATACTTTTACTTTTCATTTATTTTGCCTGAGCTATGAGAATTTAAGGTCTGAATATGGAAGAAAAGTTAGGTCAAGATTTGGGAATGTTAAAATTCTCTCTCATTTCTGAGAGTCAGGATGAGTTCTTTACATATTTAGAATCGTGGCTTGATGATTAACATTTCTTATGTTGAAAGTTTGTGCAAAAAATCAAGGAATCCAGATGTTTGAATTGATGAGCAAGGCGCGCGTTTTTGTCACAGTTCTGGCCAAAGGTTGAAGACAAAGTCTTCTTGGGCTGGGCCTGAGTTGATTTCTTATTCACACCACATTTTCACTTTGACACCCCCTGAGCCCATTTTGTTTGTTTTAATGATTTTTTTGATTTTTCTCTTTTTATTCTGATTTATTTATTTTTGCTAATCATATTAAAAAACATAAAAAATATTTTTACACCATTTTCATATTTTTTAGGCATTTCTTTAGCTATATTGCTATTTGTATGTAAATAAGTACAAAAATATATTATTTAGAATAAATAGAAAAAAAATAGTGTAAGCACATTTTATTTTCATTTTTATTTTGTTTTATCTTCTTAAAATATTTTATACAAAATATACTTTTTTTATAAATATTAAATATTATTATTTTATATATATAATACTTATTTAGTAAATAATAAAGATATTTATATATATTAGTATATTTAGGTAAATAATACAAAAAATATATACATTTTTTATTTTATTAATATTTGATATGAAAAATACTTTTTTATGAATATACTTCATTTTATTTTATTTTTTGTATATAATTATTAAATATTATACATATTAAATAGTTAATATATTTATTTAATGAAATTAGGGTTTTGCCCTTAGAACACAAAAACTCCAAAAAATAATACTTTTTTTTATTTTGTGTATTTGACATAAAAATACCTTTTCTCCATACATATAAAAAACCCTTTTTTACATCTTGCATATTTATTTTATTTTCCATTTAATTTATGCAATTAATTATCTTGTAAATATTCCAAAATTGATGTAATAGCTAGGTTCCTTGTCTAAATATCCCCCCATTTGAACATTTGTACCCCCCTTCCCATATTGTGTTGTAATAGTGTAGGAATTTTACTTTTCGCACTTTAACGCTTTCTAAATATACCATGTTAGAATTAGGGTTTGTATGCAAATAAAAAGAACAAAATAGTTTGACCTAATTTCAAAGATAAACAAGCATGAAAATGGACAACACATATCACACTTGCACCCCTAGGGTATTCCACTTGTTGCCTTCAATAAATGGGCCATATTGCATGTTAGGTCTCTTTGGGCAAAACAAACACAATTCAAATGATCATAGTCCCTCGATGACGCTTTCGAAAAGTTGCCTAAAATGATCAAGTCCCTTTCAAGGAAAAAATTGCCCAAAGATACTTAGCACTATTGCAATTATGGTCTAAACGATGACCCGCGCCCGTCCCTTTCACATCCTAACACAAGATTGTCCACCAAATGCAATGGTGGAACAAAATTGTTAAAAGGGTTAAAACATAACAAAAATCTTTGAGAACTTTAGGGTAGATAGCTCTTAAATACTTGTCAAACTTGCAAACACTTGCCTATTTTTAAACCACACTTCACAAACACTGTCAAAATAAACTTTCAAAAAAAACCTTGAAACATCTTTTCAAAAAGACAAACACCTTTTGTAAAACATTCGAGTAAATAATTGTTACAAGGGTAGCCTAGACAAGGCATCTTTTTCAAAACATTTTCAAAACCACACACAAAGCACCATTTCAAACAATTGAAAACCAAGGCAAGTTGATCTAAGCAAGTACCTAAGAGCCCATAGATAACCATGGATAGAAAGGGTGCTAATACCTTCCCTTTCTATAATCTACTCCCCGAACCCAAGAAAAAAATCTCAAAGGTTTTTGCTGTGCTTTTTAAGCCTTTCCTTAGGATAAAATAAAAAGTCGGTGGCGACTCTTGCTCAACCGAAACATTTGCGAAAACAAACGCAAAACCATAGTCAGTTCTCCCACCGTATCACAGAACTGGCGACTCTGCTGGGGAGAATTTTAAAAGTGGAGTAACCTTAGGGCTTAGATCACCCTCTTGCATGACTAATTGTTTGATTTGGTTGCTTTATATTTTGGCTCTCTTGTTTGGGTTTGCAAATCCTACACCCGGATTTTGGGAAACATTTCATAGATAGCAATACGTTATGGAAACTGTGCAGGGTATACCGACACGGTCGAAGCAATAGCTATATTAGTGCGACATATTTGTGAGTACCGGTAACCCTTGAGTTCAATCAAGGAGAGTACGGGGCCGCTGAGTGATGTCACTAAGCACTAATGACCTAGAACCTTACTTGACCATCTTGGCCTTTTATTAGGGGTAGTGAGATGACCGGCTTTGGTGCAGTCCGAAGTTGGTAGATACTCGATACTACACTCATTGAGGGTTGTTTTCTTGGAATATTTTGGTCGCTAGTTAAGTGGCTAAACCAAAACAATGAACAATGAAAATAATCCCATGATATTGAGCTCCTTAGAACCCAATTACTATTTATAGGACAGGTTTTTAAGCCAACTACACTCAAGAGGGTACTTACCTATGAAACCCCATGCAAGCCTGAAACTAGGGTTTGGTGTGATTTGCTTGTACATATGTTTTGTGCATACATCATAAACATCATAAAACATCATATGCATTCACTAACCATTTCAAGGGTTTAGATCTTCATCTTTGTTCTTATTTTGTAGGTCATGGAAATTCCTCGCAGAAACACCATCCAAGTCAACCTTGTGAGAATTTCTCCTCAACTCAAGGAGCTCACCTCAAGAATTCCGGAAAGCTCATCCTTCAGTGAAAGACATGGTAGACTGCTCAGCTTAGTCAACACCAACATTGAAGAAGACATGATGAAAGTGCTATTCCAGTTCTTTGACCCTCTTCACCACTGCTTCACTTTCCCTGATTACCAGTTGGTGCCCACTTTGGAGGAGTTTTCTCAACTCCTGAGAATTCCTATCCTTAATCAACTACCCTTCAACGGTACGGAAAAGGAACCAAAGCCGGAAGATGTTGCTCGAGCATTACATCTACAACCATCCGACATCAAGGGGAATTGGGAAAGCAGAAGCGGCGTCAAAGGATTCTTAGCAAAATTCTTGTTTGAGAAGGCACAAGAATATTGGAATTCGTTGGACCTTCAAGCCTTTGAAGAAATTGTGGCACTCCTTATCTATGGGTTGGTCTTATTCCCAAATTCTGACCAATTGGTGGATGTCAACGCCGTCAAAATCTTCTTGTCCAGAAATCCAATACCAACATTGCTTGGGGACATTCTTCACTTATTTTACACACGAACAATGAGAAAGAGGGGTGTTCTCATGTGCTGTACTCCTCTCCTTGCAAGGTGGTTTATTTCACACCTTCCATAATCTGCCCTATAATGTTTTAGATCTCATTGAGATCTACAACTTTCATGTTGGAAGTTTTCCTTGAATCATCTTGCATCATGGTGAAAATTTGGCACAAAGTTATGAAAAAGTTAACTTTCTAACACGTAGAAAAATTTCTAAGTCTTAGAATTTTGACTTTTCAAAGAAAATTTTGAATTTTGAATTTCTTGATGAACAAATTTCATATTTTGACATGTCTTGATGAAATATGTTTTTTGAAACTTGATTTTGATAAAAAGTCAAAGTTTGACTTTTCAGTGTACAATTGACTTTTCCTCAGTTGACTGAAATTGATCTGTCAATCCAATGATCTTGAGAGGTGATTTGAACCATGCAATTAGGTCAAGATGGTGCATTTGAATCCTTGAGATCATGTCTTAAACCACTAAGTCATTTTCGTGGTCAAAAGTCAAGAACTGAGCCTTCTCAATCAAAACCCTAATTTTGACCAGTTTGCCCTTTTGGTGTTTTGATCAACTTCTTTGAGGAATTGTGATTCAAACTTGGTCAATTGACATATATGACTTCATAATGTTGATATGGATAAAAAACTATGAATTTTGACTGCAAATTGACCACAATTGACTTTTTCCCTAATACAATTGATTTTGGGTCAACTGATCAACTGACTGAGCAAAAATGTGAGCCAAAGCTTGAAACTTGACATGAGCAATCTAGAGGGTTCCTGATGATCCATGAGAGCCATTTGAGGCCTTGAAAGTCTAATTGTCCTTGTGAAAACTCAAACCCTAATTTTGAGTTGTCAGTGATTGAGGAGGTGTCTTGAGCTGATCAAGCCTTATGTAGTCTTGAATCAATGGAGATCTTATGAGATATTTCTTGAGAAATGAGAGGGAAAATTTTGTGGTACAACAGCTGCCCCTGTTCAATCTTCTTAAACCTGAAGAGTTAGATTGGCGGATCCGCCATTCGTGACTTGAAGGTGAAAGATGATTGAACACTAAAGTGCACTCGAAGATGTATTGGGAATGGGATTATATATGCCATTTGGAGGAATGATGGTAAATACTGGAAGAAGTATCAACACAAATCTTTGGTCGATTTATACTAAAACTTGATGTTTTACCTGTGGGAAAAAGGGTTAGTTAAATGCAGATGTATGAATGGCGTTCTCAAGATGAATGGGATTGTGCTAAATGCATTTGATATATATATATGCTATGATATATGAATGTGGGATGAATATTTGTCCGGGAAAATAAATCCCTGACTATTGCTGAGGAGTTATGGGAAGCTGAATCCCGGATTACTGTTGGGGATGAAGAATATACATATCTTCAAATTTTGTTAAAATAATGCTTCCGTCGGGGATTATCTCTTGAATGTTAGTTGTTATCTGGTCAGATCCAGGATTCACAACAACTTGCTGAAGACGAGGAAGTCAACTGCTATCTGGTCGGATTCCAGGTTTCACAGTAACTTACTGGGGAATAATAAATTAATTGTTATCTGGTTGGATTCCAGGCTTCGTAGAAAATTTCTTGAAGTTGATCTGTTATCTTGTCGGATCCAGGCTTCGCAGATTTTTGAGGTGGATGAAGTTGAACTTATATCTGGTTGGATCCAGGCTTCACAGTAACTTGCTTGAAGAGATAAAGTTGAACTGATATCTGGTCGGGTCCAGGCTTCACAGTAACTTGCTTTGAAACTAGTTGCTATCTAGTCAAATTCCAGGCTTCACAACGAATTTATGAGGGGATAAAGTTAATTGCTATCGGGTCGGATCCAGGCTTCACAATAACTTGAAAAGATGAAGTTGAACTGATATATGGTCGGGTCCAGGCTTCATAGTAAATTGCTCGAAGAGATAATGTTGAACTGATATCTGGTCGGGTCCAAGATTCATAGTAACTTGCTGGGGTAGAGGAAAACTCTACTGGAGAAAAGAAGTTAAACCCTTGTCTGGTTGAGTCCAGGTTCTTCAATATCTAAAAGAGTTAAACTATTATTTGGTTGGGTCCAGGCTTCATAGTGTCTTGAGAAGTTAAATATTATCTGGTCGGGTCCAGGCTTCTTAGTAACTAAAAATTGTACTATTATCTGGTCGGGGCCAGGCTTCATAGTATTTGAAAAGTTACACTATTATCTGGTCGGGTCCAGGCTTCACAGTATTTGAAAAGTTACACTATTATCTGGTCAGGTCCAGGCTTCATAGTATTTGAAAAGTTACACTATTATCTGGTCGGGTCCAGGCTTCATAGTGACTGAAGGTTGTACTATTATCTGGTCGGGGACAGGCTTCATAGTATTTTGAACGAATGAAGTTGACTGTTATCTGGTCGGATCCAGGCTTCACAACAACTTACTGAAGTTAAAACTGTTATCTGGTCGGACTCTAGGCTTCACAACAACTTTTGGAGATAACAATGACTTTGTTGGCGACTTCACCGGGGAATAAGGGTTGTGGCCCTCTGATTTGTAATAGTCTGAGAGGCAAACTCAAGCTAGAGAGGATAGACTCAGCCAGGGCAGACAAATTTAGCTGGGGAAATAAACCCTGCTGGAGAAATAAACCCTGTTGAAGAAATAAACCCTATTGAGGAATACTTGATGAACTGCTGACGAGGTGAGTTATTTTAGGAAGAGATCCACAAGGCTTCTTATTTTAGGATCAACTTAGCTGGGGAGAGAGCTGTCAAGGGATTGAGACTCTGGCTGGGGATCAACCTATGCAAAGAGAATTTTTGGGCAACTCTGTTGAGGATTGGTTTATTATAGTCAGCCTTGTGGGAATAATGCTAATGAAATAACTATGTGGGGATATTCCATATACACAAAAGAGATGCTTACTGCTGCTTAGCAGGACATATGTGCCAAATAGTTTTAATCATGTTCACATGCATATGTTCGTTCAATTTTAGTCATTGGACATTTTTGCATACAAAACAAAAACATAAAGTTTGCACTTCAAAGTATATTTGTATTGATATTTTTCCCATGAATAGGCATTTTTGTACATAGAGAAGGAGATCCTAGTAAGAGGAAATCTTCGAGAGGAAAACAAAATTGAAAACAAAAAACAATATTCATGTGGAAGTGATCTCATTGCGTTCCAACTCTACTATTGCCCCAATGTCTTCGAATGCCCCTTGCCGTTGACAGAAGTTTATTGGATTGATCTTGGACCGTTTGAACTCAGACCTTGGTAATAAAGTCGACGGTGGTGATTCCACAGAACATAGTCATATGCTTTCAATCCTTAATTTTTTCCTGGACCGCCCTTTCGGGTTTTCAGCCCACCAGGATACCCATTTTTGCCCAAGTCGCCCTTTCGGGTTTTCAACTTGTCGGGTGTACAATCTTTTGCACATATCCCTAATTTTTGCCTAAACCTTTTGGTTTTCCGGGATGCCCTTATCTAGTCTAGGTGTTTCAACCTAGCGAATCTATTATACATAGTATTTTTTAACTTTGTCCCTTTCATGCTTTCTTGCTCAAAGCTCATCAAACACATTCCCTAGCATCACTTGAAGCTAACCCAAACATAAAACACGACCTGTAACTCCTCTAATCAGTTCCACCATTTTCACTTTCTTGTTTTGCAGTTGAAGGTCCATAGCTCGATTCAAGGTGTTTCAAAGCAAAGTAAGCATTGGAATAGCATCACCACACTTCAGGCAAGCTGTACAGATAATCATCTTGCCCTGAAAGTTCCCCCATTGCCAGATAGAACTTCAACTGAACAGGTATCTTCTTGAACTTCTAACTCTTAATGTAGGCATTGTTAGCTCTAGGTTTGTGAATAAGAAGTGTTTTACTCATGCCCCTGAATCTGTACATACTTTTACTTTTCATTTATTTTGTCTGAGCTATGAGAATTTAAGGTCTGAATATGGAAGAAAAGTTAGGTCAAGATTTGGGAATGTTAAAATTCTCTCTCATTTCTGAGAGTCAGGATGAGTTCTTTACATATTTAGAATCGTGGCTTGATGATTAACATTTCTATGTTGAAAGTTTGTGCAAAAAATCAAGGAATCCAGATGTTTGAATTGATGAGCAAGGCGCGCGTTTTTGTCACAGTTCTGGCCAAAGGTTGAAGACAAAGTCTTCTTGGGCTGGGCCTGAGTTGATTTCTTATTCACACCACATTTTCACTTTGACACCCCCTGAGCCCATTTTGCTTGTTTTAATGATTTTTTTGATTTTTCTCTTTTTATTCTGATTTATTTATTTTTGCTAATCATATTAAAAAACATAAAAAATATTTTTACACCATTTTCATATTTTTTAGGCATTTCTTTAGCTATATTGCTATTTGTATGTAAATAAGTACAAAAATATATTATTTAGAATAAATAGAAAAAAATAGTGTAAGCACATTTTATTTTCATTTTTATTTTGTTTTATCTTCTTAAAATATTTTATACAAAATATACTTTTTTTATAAATATTAAATATTATTATTTTATATATATAATACTTATTTAGTAAATAATAAAGATATTTATATATATTAGTATATTTAGGTAAATAATACAAAAAATATATACATTTTTTATTTTATTAATATTTGATATGAAAAATACTTTTTTATGAATATACTTCATTTTATTTTATTTTTTGTATATAATTATTAAATATTATACATATTAAATAGTTAATATATTTATTTAATGAAATTAGGGTTTTGCCCTTAGAACACAAAAACTCCAAAAAATAATACTTTTTTTTATTTTGTGTATTTGACATAAAAATACCTTTTCTCCATACATATAAAAAACCATTTTTTACATCTTGCATATTTATTTTATTTTCCATTTAATTTATGCAATTAATTATCTTGTAAATATTCCAAAATTGATGTAATAGCTAGGTTCCTTGTCTAAATATCCCCCCATTTGAACATTTGTACCCCCCTTCCCATATTGTGTTGTAATAGTGTAGGAATTTTACTTTTCGCACTTTAACGCTTTCTAAATATACCATGTTAGAATTAGGGTTTGTATGCAAATAAAAAGAACAAAATAGTTTGACCTAATTTCAAAGATAAACAAGCATGAAAATGGACAACACATATCACACTTGCACCCCTAGGGTATTCCACTTGTTGCCTTCAATAAATGGGCCATATTGCATGTTAGGTCTCTTTGGGCAAAACAAACACAATTCAAATGATCATAGTCCCTCGATGACGCTTTCGAAAAGTTTCCTAAAATGATCAAGTCCCTTTCAAGGAAAAAATTACCCAAAGATACTTAGCACTATTGCAATTATGGTCTAAACGATGACCCGCGCCCGTCCCTTTCACATCCTAACACAAGATTGTCCACCAAATGCAATGGTGGAACAAAATTGTTAAAAGGGTTAAAACATAACAAAAATCTTTGAGAACTTTAGGGTAGATAGCTCTTAAATACTTGTCAAACTTGCAAACACTTGCCTATTTTTAAACCACACTTCACAAACACTGTCAAAATAAACTTTCAAAAAAAACCTTGAAACATCTTTTCAAAAAGACAAACACCTTTTGTAAAACATTCGAGTAAATAATTGTTACAAGGGTAGCCTAGACAAGGCATCTTTTTCAAAACATTTTCAAAACCACACACAAAGCACCATTTCAAACAATTGAAAACCAAGGCAAGTTGATCTAAGCAAGTACCTAAGAGCCCATGGATAACCATGGATAGAAAAGGTGCTAATACCTTCCCTTTCTATAATCTACTCCCCGAACCCAAGAAAAAAATCTAAAAGGTTTTTGCTGTGCTTTTTAAACCTTTCCTTAGGATAAAATAAAAAGTCGGTGGCGACTCTTTCTCAACCGAAACATTTGCAAAAACAAACGCAAAACCATAGTCAGTTCTCCCACCGTATCACACTAACCATGAAAGAAAGTCAAACAAGGACAAAATTAGAGAGTTTGTAACAATCAAAGATTTGAAGTAAATATTCCAAAACATGATTAGGACATGATCAAAAGGTTAAAGTGTTGATTCTAAAACATGCTGGACAAGTGCATTCAAAATGCCTCAAAAATTCAACAAGGATAAAAGAAAGAAGCCAAACTCTATTCATGATTAGAACTAACTTAAGTAATAGGGATCAATTACTCTCAAGTCCTCATGAGACTATCATTGAAGTATCATTTCCCTTCATTTTATCATTGGCTATTTAATAACCTCAAACTCAAATTGAAAACGCAAGTTTCAAAGTGAAGATCAACAAGAAAACAAAAAGTCATAAAACATGCATCAAAAGGTTCAATCATTCAAACATGGGGCATTAAGTGAAATGACTTGAGTTTATATGGATAAACAGAACCAACATGATCATTAGGTGTCCAATTATAGGCGTCACTCAAGTTCATTGGCCATCAAGCAAATTGCAACAAGATATGCAACATTAATTGGGTACCTTCACTTCAAAAGTACATCAAAAAAAGAAAAGGGCTTCCATAATTCAAACAAAAAATTTCTTAGCATCCTTGAGATGTATAAGAGTCAGAAAACATGTTTTAAGTTCATGGATGGATGAGGAAAAGATCAATCAAACTTCAAATATCAAAAACTAGTTGGCAAAAACCACCAAACTAGTCTCCAAATCCAGAGGATGCAGCAACTTGGACTGCAAAGACTGCACTCATTCGGTTCAACATTGTGGAGATGCACCACAGCGACCGTGTGAAGATGCAGTTCGGAATGATCCAAGAGATACCAAGTGACCCAACAGATTTGTCCCCCTGGCATCTAAAAAGGGTCGACGCCCAGTGGAATCTAACCAACTGGAAAGACTTTGCTCCAGAATGGTGTAAAATGTGGCAAAGGCGTCACCGTTACATCTTGCAATCCCCTATTTTCCTTACTCAAGGTAACATGCGACACACCGATCAATATATGTCGTGGTACAGGTCGGTTAGTAACCCAGATATGCACGTGTCTCATCCGAGGTACTTGGTTGACCCACGCACACAATGGGCACAACCCTCGATTCCCCACCAACAAACCCAAAATCCATCAACCTCTAACCAACCCCCAAGAAGAAACAGACCAACAAACACACAACCACATTCCCCACCACAACACAACTACAACCAAATGCCGTACTACCAACCACAATCACCGCCAAACTACCAATACCCAGATATGCCTCAAACCCAACCACAATACCAACCCCAATACCAGCAATCCCACATACCCCATACACAATTTCAGTCTTCCACATATCCCAATATGGGGCCCTCAACATCCAGCCTTAGCCCTGATATGGGAATGTCAGAAGATTATGACCAACCCGACCAAACCTACCATCAACCACCATATCACCAAACAACCCAACATCCACAGTACCAAACACCCCAAGATCCATTTCCTTTCTACCCCTCATACTCAGACGACCAATGCTACCGACCAACCATGGAACCCCACCCACCGCCAACACGACCAAACTTCGAGGGTATGGGTAACCGACTGTACCAGAGCGGATCTTCGAGATATGGAGATCTTACTGATTTTATGGATTCGGATCACATTGACTTCGCTGGGCCATCGACCTTGCCGCAACAGGAAACGAGACGGCACCCAGCAAGAGAAAGGCGAGGACGGGGATGCGGAACTGGGGGTCATTACCGGGTTCCTGGGGATCATTGATGTATCTTTTTTTTTTCCAGTATTTTTTGTATCTATTTTTTTATTGTTATTTAAATGTAAAACAGTTGAATGTAATTATTTTTTTTCAAATAAAAAATCAATTTTGTTTATCTCTGTCTAATACGCAACGCGCAGGAAAGGAAATTTTTTTTTTTTGACCTAATTTTGCACATAGGCGCCATCTCATTTGGCTTAGGGCTTGCCATTTGCCCTTAGGCGCCAAATGAGATGGTGCCTCCCTTATAAAAAGAGGAGGAGGCGCCAAATGAGATGGCTCCTCCTTTGTGGAGCCATCTCAAACATGGTTATTTGCGTAATTTTTTCCGAAACCCGGTTATTCGCGAAATATTTTTTTAATACTTGGTTATTAATAAAAAAAATTCCAAAAATTCACATCTCAACATAAAATTCCAATCAAAAGTCAGAAAAATATCCAACCAAAATTATATTCAAATATTAGAATTAAAAACCAGCATCAACGATTTTTTGTGGAACTTTTGAATTAAAGGAAATATTAAAACAAAAATTATGAAGCAAACAGTTCAAATAAACTTCTCAAATTAAATTTCTAATCAAAAATAGGAAAAATTATAAACCAAAATCAGAATCAATTTCTAAATTATTACATGAGTCAAAGATAATTTTTGTGGAATTTTTAGATCAAAAGAATTATTAAAATAAAAATAATCATTGAACAAACAATTAATTAAACTTAATGAAATTTTGAACCAATCAAAACATTTTTAAAAATTCCAAAAAAAAATGACAAATACTAGGAATTATTATTGGCCTATGGTAATTTTTTCATGATTTTTTAAGATGTTTTGATCACAAAAAGAAAATCAATTAAAATCAAATAATATGAAATGCATTAAAACTTAAAATAAACCAATCAGAGCGCGCCACCTCACTTCGTCTTCAACCTCCAGCATATCAAAATGTGTAGAACAAAACAGGTCATGAGCCTATATTCAGATCCATCAATCGTGCTCGTTTCTCAACCAAAATCAATCAAATCAAATGCAAATTAAAGCTAACATATCATACTACATTATGCAATTCGAATCAATCTCAAAGATCAAGAATGGATCAAGAAATAAAGTCTCAAAAACTGAAAAAACACATTGTAAATACCAAAACCAAAAACACGATTTCACCAATTTTGCTTGAGTCAAAGCTCAAATATACATCAATCCTAATAATTGGCTAGCTAGCAACTCAATGGACATGATCTACATCATCAATTTAAGCTGAATCATGCAAATCAAATTTCAAGAAAACTCACATTGATGTGAAAACTGGAAACTCGATTCCTTCACTCCAGAAGCAAACCAATGGTGCAAGCTTGATCTCCTTACTTCACTGAATCTGAACCACCGAGAATTTTGAAGAATGATCCAAGGAGAAGAGAGATTCGAAGCAATTTGCAGAGATACTTGAAAATTTTCAATCTGAAGTGTGGTGACTATGAACCTCTCACCTTCAAACTGAGCCTTGGTTCTTATTATATAGCACGAGAGGAAGAGGATAGAAGTGGTATTTGGTCCTCAAAGCCGTTGGAGGGCGAGTTTGGTAGTTTATGCAAAAAGTAGGATTGCACATGGAGCCTGCGTTTCACTCGTGCAAGCTCTAATTTTATTTGAGTTTTATGAGCCAAATGAGGTCAAAAAACCATGCTCAAAGTTCCTGGACATGACTACTTGAAATGAGAGAGTGTTGATGAATTTGCAAAATCGGGGCAGTTTGTGATTTTTTTCAATCAAACAAGTACAATACCATATGAGGCACTAAATGGTGAGTGTAATGGGCCTCAGCATGTTACAAATGGTTATGGGCTTGATTAGAAATAAAAGGAATGGCTGAAACTCGAGTTCTCAAGAAATTGCATTTTGCTTGCTTGGTCAAAATTCAATAAAATGCCTCAAAATTCCAAAGCTCATAACTTGCTCATATTTTTGAATTTTGACATAAATGAGCCCTTTTTGGAAAGGTATTGCAATTCTCTTCAACCCTATAGCAAATGGCCTCACATTTGATTCCATTCGGTCCTTCAAAATATGGCATGAAAATCACAAATTTTGAGAAATGACCCATAATTTTGTGACTTCCAAGCTTTATAACTTACCACCACTTCATGAATTGTTCTCAAAAATGGAATCATGTGAAAGAGATCCCTTTTAGCTTTCCAAGCATACTTCATTTTCATTTTTTTGATCAAAGGTGAATAAAATATGAATTTTTGAAGTTAAGTCCTCATTTTCCAAAATTAGAAACTTTTAGGGTTTCTTCATGAACAAGTTTCAACCCAAAACTCAATCTTTTTTTGATCCAATGATCAAAATGGACTTGAAATATGAAAAGTAAACCCTTGAATTGATGGTTGACCAAAAGTTCCCTTGGTCAACCTTGACTTTGACTGATTTTGACCAAAATGACCATTTTGCCCCTTTGAATCAATTGATCCACTTCCCTTCAAAATTGATGGTCAAGACTTCAAACATATGATCTTCCAAATATATAGAGGCCATGTACAAAGTTTCACTTCAAAATTCTCAAGAAATCTTGATAAAATCCCAAACCCTAGTTTTGGTTAACACCTTAGGAGGCTGATGAATCATCTCCAAAATTTCAAATCCTCTGGGCATCTTGACCAATTTCTTGTACAAAGACTTTTCAAATACCAATGAGATGTTGTAGCTTCCAAATCAAGATTTGTACATTGATCAATAGCCTTGATCAAACAAAACCCTAATTTGACTGGTGAATCAAAAGAGTGATTCCTCTTATAAACAATCACAAACTTCAATCCTCTGATGATCCAAAGAGATGGATAAAATATATTGAGATATGCAATAACTTTTGAGCTTGAAAGATTCAGAGGTTTAGATGATAATGTTCTACTTGGGCAACTTGTCAATGCAAACAACCTTCAAAGCTTGAGGAAGACTTGATAACCAAAGTATTTTGATCCCATCACAATGTATGAATGCAATGCAATATGATATTCATGATGAAACATAAGCCTAAATCAAGAGGGTAAATTTTGGGGTGCAACAACTACCCCTATTCAAATATCTTCAACATGATAAGTGAGAAGAGTGACAACTTTCGAGCATTCAGAGTTGAAGATGATTGAATACAAAAGAACCCGAAAATTTACACTCTTGAAGAAGAAAGAAAAAGAAGCGGAAAACCCCCAAGACATGCGTCAGAATGAAGCTTTAATGCAAGTTGAAACAAAACAAAATCAAAAGAAGAGTAGACGCAACTAAACTTCCGGACAAATGTGCCAAGGAAAAACTGGGCTTCAAAAAAGGTGAGATAAGACTCAAACCATAGAGTATACGCGAAACTAAGCTCTGGGAAAGAAAACGTACGCGGGTGAGGAGACGAAACTCTGAGCTCGACCCAAAGCAAAGTGGCTAGAGCGCGTGATTCTAGGAGCATTTGCTAATCTCAAACTAAGATAGACAATATGAAGGAACTGAAAGAAACCCAGAAATGAGGAACAAAAGCGAGACGAAACTCGACTTAGTAACCAGTTAGACGAAACTAAACTAGATGAGTACCAGGACAAAACTGGATTTCATGCACGGGTAACAAGGCGAAACTCGACCCATAGTAAAGTGATGAGAGTGCATGTTTCTCGGAGCACCTGCTGGTCTCAGATCAATGGATAAACAGTGACGAAAATTTATAGAAGAATCCAAGGAACAAAAGATACTGATTTCAAACCAGGGACGCAGTATAAACACTGCACTCGGTAAACGAACACCGTTAGAGGGTCCAAGGTATGAAAGCAAAAACGAGACGAAACTCGGCTCAATAACTAGTTAGACTAAACTAGATGAGTACCAGGACGAAACTGGATTTCACACACGGGTAATGAGGCGAAACTCGACCCATAGAAAAGTGATGAGAGTGCATGTTTCTCAGAGCACCTACTGGTCTCAGATCAATGGATAAACAGTGACGAAAACTGATAGAAGAATCCAAGGAACAAAAGAGACTGATTTCAAACCAGGGACGCAGTACGAACACTGCAATCGATAAACAAAAACCGTCAGAGGGTCCAAGGTATGAAAGAAAAAATGAGACGAAACTCGACTCAATAACTAGTTAGACGAAACTAAACTAGATGAGCACCAGGACGAAACTGGATTTCATGCGCAAGGTGAGGAGACGAAACTCTAAGCTCAACCCAAAGCAAGGAGATTAGGGCGTACACCTAAAAACCTACTGAAAGCGAATATCAGGACGAAACTGGTATTCGAAAAGGTGCATCAATAGACATTGGAATGAACCAGAGAGGGTAGTGAAGACTAAACCCGAGAAGACGGTGCCAGGGCGAAACTGAACTAAAGTCAAGAGTAGACACTCAAACAAATAAATGATTGATGTCAAAAGGATATTGGTATGGGGAGGAAACTGAGATAATGAGGATGAAGACCTCACTGGGGATTTAATCCGAAGTATTAGAAAATTCATAGGGGACAATAGAAACAATAATGGCTCATGTTCTGATGCATGTTTGAATTCTTTCTATATAGCGCAATGCTCCATATAATGGAAATGCTACGCGTTTTGGTAGATGCAATGTAATGATGCATGTTTAAAAGTTTCACTGGGGAATGGCCAATTGAGAAGCCAATAACCAAGAAGTCAAAATCTGATATGACTTGCAAAAATAAATGGAAAAATCCAAAGGAGAGGAGAAAATATGGGGAACCGCTAGAGAGGGAACCTCAAAAAGATGAAGCTTCGCGGGGAATAACAACCGAGCAACCAGCAGAAATGGGCCACAAACATTGAGAGGAGCTGCAAATATAAATTGCAAACTCCTAGGGAAGATCAGATCGACACTGTAGCTTCTGGAGAGGGACGCTATCTGAAGATTAGACATTGAGGGAGAAGATCAGGGCAATACTGTAATCTTTGGAAAAGACAGCACGCGACCGTGTTGAGGATGACACCAATAAAACAAACCCGACATGAGGAGGCGAAAACCTTTGCTGGGGGAACAAAGCTCTGCTGAGGAAATGAGACTTCACCGGGGATAGAGAACTTTGTTGAATATTTTTGTTGGAGAGATTTTTCTTTTGGAATGCAACCATTGGATGGATCATGCAGATAGTCACACAGTATCGACCTTACTGGGGATAAGGAAAGATCTTAACATAAGGATGCCCCAATCAACAGACCGGATGGGAATTGAGAGGTCATGGCGAGGGATCTCTGTTGGCAACTTCGTTGGGGATATGCGATATCCTCAAATCCGGAGCCTCAGAATGAAGCCTTTAAAAGAAGATTCCTGGGGCAACAAAACTTTGCTGCAGAAACGAAACTTCACTGGGGATAGATAAAGTCCTATTTATACATGGGCTCTGTCTAACAGAAGAAAAACCAAATATTCCCTTTCTAACAATCATTAAGCTCTTTACAGGTGTTCAACGTGTAAACTCTTTTTTTTATGTCAAACAAATGTTTTGCATGCAGAAAGATGTTTATTTTGGGAGTGACAGATCTGATGCGATGATTATTTAAGCCTTGAAGTTGAAAACCTTAACAAAGTATCGCATCTCTGTCGTGAATGAATCACTGGCTAGAGTGCAAAAATTTCAAAACTTTTCTTCCCCTTTTTTTTTTATTTTAAAGAAAAACGAGTCAAGATGCGGGTGATAAGATACCAACATGAGTATGCAAAACATATTTGGGAGTTTAGGAAACGTTATCCTGTTGTAGTATGCTTTCGAGTTAAACCCTTGTTTCAGTTAGGACATTTAGAGGTTGTAACGTGGCCTGGTTCAAGGTTTTTTAGAAAAAAGTTTTTCAAGGCTCAAGTTATTTGGTGCCCACCCCCTTCGTGATATTCTCCTGTCCTAAGTTTAGCTGACTTATCACAAGCATTCATCTTTCAAAAGGATTCATAATGGTTGAGTGATCACGACAAATTCTCCAACATGATTGTCACTTAACTTGCTGCTTTTGTCTCTGATATTATTGTTCTTCTTCTTTTGATGAAAATTTTATTGGATAATCTTTTTCGGCCTTTTAGGCTCTTCTTTTTCCTAACTTTTGCCTGGACAAAATCTTTTGAATTTCAATTTTGGGAGTCCAGCGGGACGCCCTAACTTTTGCCTAAGCGACTTGCTTTCAAGTTTCTACTTAGCGGGGCTTTTTGTTTCTTTCTTATTCATACCTTCCACTTCTGACAAGTCAATGTGACTTTAGGTCTTTGAACTTTTCTTTCTTTCTCTCTTTTTTGAAGAAAACAAATGCCTCATTCCTTGGTCAGCGAGGGATAGCCATTATTGTATCGATTCGATCTCGACCTCAGGACTTTGTGAGGAAATGAACATCGTGGTTTAGACATTTTTCCTGATCTCCTGATGCGAAAGATAAAATGTGGTGATCCTCAGATGGGACATTCCTTCTGAAATTTGAATGCTTGGTCAAATTAACTGATCATCTACCCCGCCCCTGGTAAAAAATAAGGTTTTTTTTTGTGAACAGAAAAGAAACTCCTACTTCAAAGGCTCCGAGGGGTTAACGAGGGTCTAACTCCCTTATATCTCCGGTGTTTGGGGATTGAAACAATGCTTGTACATCGTCAACAGGGCTCTACTCAAAAGCATACCATTACAGTCACCGTTTTTTAAGCTAAACTCCTTCCTCCAAACTCTTGGCTAAGCAAAAGAAGTGGCACAGTTGGTATCAAAATGCCCGAAAAATCGATTAAAGAGTGATACTGGATGGATTAAGTAAAATGAAACAATTTTTTTCAAGGCAAAAATTTTCAACGCATCAAGACTGACATTCGGCCATAAACAATATCCTATATGCAGACAATGCTAAAATAATCAATCAAGATAACACATGAAAGTGCGGCAAAGAAACGTAATAAAAGCCATTATGGGGAAGAAATATATCCAACTAGGTTCGCCGATCTCGCTGACCTGTCGTAATCTTGATATTACCATGACTCATGACCTTTACCAACAACACGGAGCTGTGAAACAAATTGGCAAGGCATCCACCAGTAAAGTGAATGAGAATCCTATTAATCATAGAACTAAACACGCCCCTTGCACAGTAGTAGTTGTGTTTGTTATCCGTATTTCAAGCGATCAACTAACCATGACTTAGATTACCATTTTCGTGTAAGGCCCACGAAGTTTATATGCACATGCTTATCAAAATATTGGACTTTTTGCAAACAAAATAGTAAAAAGGGAGAAAAGAAACGTATGCGTATACTTCAAAGAGGATATTATATTGATTTTGAGAAATCAGCCTGTGAAAAAGGCATTTAAATTTGGAAGCAAGTAAATACAAAATCAAAGCAAACAAGTGTTTACAAATGGCAATGTGAATGTGAATATCCATCAAGTCCCGACTCTGCTATGACTCTTATGACTCTTACGCTTTCATCTTCCTGCTTATCAGACAAATCATTCTTGGATTAGCTTCGAGCTTATGCCAGGTGACAAAACGAAGGAAAGAAACAAAGGATCTCATGATGAGCGTAGTCATTTGCTTTAAGTCCCTAACTTTTTCCTGAATCGCCCTTTTGGGTTTTCGATTCACCAGGACACCCTCTTTTTGCCTAAACCGCCCTTTCGGGTTTTTAGTTTAACGGGTTTCTTTTTATTATGCAAAGTATTTTTTAACTACGTCAACATTCACAGGGAGAGGGAAGTACTCTCCATCCATAGTTGTGAGCATCAACGCTCCTCCAGAGAAAATTTTTCTGACTACGAAAGGACCTTCATAAGTCGGAGCCCACTTTCCCCTGGGATCTCCCTAGGGGAGAATTATCCTTTTTAGCA
The DNA here is from genome assembly GCA_948472305.1 of Vicia faba. Lineage (NCBI taxonomy): Eukaryota > Viridiplantae > Streptophyta > Magnoliopsida > Fabales > Fabaceae > Vicia > Vicia faba. The sequence goes on from OX451740.1 coordinate 805,898,183, forward strand.
CAAGGTTACCTGGCTTGTAACATTGAGGCCGTACCCTCTTATCAAAAGCTTTCCTCATCCTTTGCTGATATACCTGACCATGACATACAACCGTCAACCTCTTCTCGTTAATAAGTTCCAACTGATCCAGCCGATTCTGTACCCATTCACTTTCATCCAGCTCAACATCCCTCATGATCCTAAGAGAAGGAATCTTGACTTCTACCGGCAATATTGCTTCCATGCCGTAAACCAATGAAAATGGGGTTTCCCCAGTCGAAGTACACATAGTAGTGTGATAACCATGCAAAGCAAAAGGCAGCATCTCATGCCAATCTTTATAAGTTACCACCATCTTTTGGACGATCTTCTTAATATTCTTATTGGCCGCTTCGACAGCACCGTTCATCTTTGTTCGGTATGGGGAAGAGTTATGATGCTTGGTTTTGAAGGACTCACAAAGCTCCTTTATCATTTTGTTGTTCAAATTAGACCTATTATCGGTAATGATCTTTTCAGGCACTCCGTAGCGACAAATAATATTGTTCTTAATGAACCGAGTTACCACCTTCTTGGTGACATTGGCATAGGATGCAGCTTCAACCCATTTTGTAAAATAATCGATGGCAACCAGAATGAAACGGTGCCCGTTGGATGCAGTAGGTTCAATTTTGCCGATCATATCAATTCCCCGCATCACAAACGGCCAAGGGGAAGTCAAGACATTCAAAGGTACTGGAGGCACATGCACCTTATCAGCATAGACTTGACATTTGTGGCAAACCCGTGCATGATTGTAACAGTCAATCTCCATGGTGGACCAAAATAACCTGCTCGCAAAATCTTTTTAGCCATGGTATGCCCACTGGAATGGGTCCCGAAATCACCTTCATGTATCTCATCAATGATTATAGCTGCTTCTTTCTTGTCAACACATCTGAGCAGTAAACCGTCATGATGCCTTCTATACAACATACCACCACTGAGAAAGAACTTGGCTGAAAATCTTCTCAAGAACTTCTTATCTGTGACAGATGCCTCTTCAGGGTACTCTTGTGTTTCAAGATATCGTTTAATATCATAAAACCAAGGATTACCATCTTATTCCAAACTAGCCTCAAAACAGAAAGCTGGCTCACTCAAACTTCTGATGGTAATGGAAGGTGCCTCGTTAGCCCACTTAACCTTGAACATGGAGGACAAAGTTGCCAGTGCATCAGCTAGATTGTTTTCTTCTCTGGGAATGTGCTCAAACATGATCTCTTCGAAGTACAGAATCAACTTCATAACATGCTCGCGATATGGAATTAGGTTCTGATGGCGAGTCTCACAATCTCCATTAATCTGGATGATAACAAGATTGGCATCCCTGTAAACTTTAAAAAATTTAATGCGCAGGTCGATCGCCGCTTCAATGCCATAAATGCAAGCCTCATATTCAGCCATGTTGTTAGTGCAATCGAAACAAATACGAGCCGTGAAAGGAATGTGGTATCCCTCAGGGGAAGTGATAATAGCTCTGACGCCGTTGCCCATGGCATTGGAGGCACCATAAAAAACAAGCGTCCAACGTGATCCCAGCTCGGGTCCTTCGTCTGGGTCTGGCATGTTACAATCCCAAATATATACAATTTCCTCATCTGGAAAATCAAACTTCATCAGTTCATAATCGTTCATGGGCTGATGAGCAAGATGGTCGGCCAGTACACTACCCTTAATTGCTTTTTGAGTAGTGTATTGGATATCATATTCGGTGAGTATCATCTGCCAACGGGCTACCCTTCCTGTAAGAGCTGGCTTCTCGAAAATGTACTTGATTGGATCCATTTTGGATATCAAGTAGGTGGTGTGAGTTAACATGTACTGCCTCAAACGTTTGGTGGCCCAGGAAAGCACACAACAAGTCTTTTCTAACAATGAGTACCTCGACTCGCATTCCGTAAACTTCTTACTCAAGTAGTAAATAGCCTTCTCTTTCTTCCCTGTCTCGTCATGCTGACCGAGGACACAACCCATTGAGCTCTCCAACACAGTTAGATACATGATTAGTGTCCTTCCTTCCACTGGTGGCATGAGTATCGGAGGTTCCTGCAAATACTCCATTATTTTGTCAAAGGCCTTCTGACAATCCTCATTCCATTTCAATGTCTGACTTTTCTTCAACAACTTGAACAAAGGTTAACAGGTGGCTGTGAGGTGAGAAATAAATCTAGAAATGTAGTTTAACCTTCCCAAGAAACCACATACTTCCTTCTCTGTCCTTGGTTCAGGAATTTTGCTGTATCGCTTTTACCTTGGCCGGGTCCACCTCGATACCTTTTTCACTTACAATAAAACCCAACAGCTTGCCGGATCTCACCCTGAAGGTGCACTTATTCGGATTCAACCTCAGCAAGAACTGCCTCAGTCTCTCGAACAATTTTTCCAGATGAACAAGATGTTCCTCTTCTATGTCAGACTTAGCAATCATATCGTCCACATAAACCTCAACCTCTTTGTGAATTAAATTATGAAAGAGAGTGACCATGGCGCGTTGATATGTTGCCCCAACATTTTTCAAACCAAACGGCATCACTTTATAGCAGAAAGTTCCCCAAGGCATAATAAATGTTGTCTTCTCCATATCCTCTAGAGCCATCTTAATTTGATTGTAACCCGAAAAACCATCCATGAACGAAAACAATTTGGAATGAGCAGTATTATCGACCAACACATCAATATGTGGAAGAGGGAAGTCATCTTTAGGGCTGGCCCTGTTCAAATCCCTATAATCCACGCACATCCTGACCTTACCATCCTTCTTGGGCACAGGCACAATGTTTGCGATCCATGGCGGATAATTGATGACCTTTAAGAAATTCCCGTCCAACTGCTTCTGGACCTCCTTCTTGATCTTCTTGGACATCTCAGGATGAGTTCTTCAGATATTTTGCTTGACAGGGGAACAACCTTCTTTGAGCGGTAGCCGATGCACCACTATGTCTGTATCCAACCCAGGCATATCCTCATAAGACCAAGCGAAGATATCAGAATACTCACGGAGTAGCTCAATCAATCTGACCTTTATACTTTCTTCAAGATCTACCCCTATCTTGACTTCTCTTCTTACCTCTTTTGTGCCAATATTCCCCACCTCAATCGAATCCTGATTCGGCTGGATAACCTTCTCCTCTTGTTTTAACAATCTTGCTAATTCTCAGGAAGATCACAATCCTCATATGCTTCTTCTTCAGCTTGATAAATAGGAGTATCAAAGTCATAATGAGCCATAGTAGATTCATTATCAATATAATCGGTGGTGGAAGTGCATCTGCATGAACGACATTTTGGCATTTTTTAGTGACAGTGTGTGAAAAGAGAAACATTGCCATTCAAATAAAAAATAAATGGAGCAAAATTTTGAGTGCAAAAACGTCCTTTATTTCATGATAAACTTTTTTGAAAATAAACATGGTGGCCCTACACAAATGATCCACCACGCCTTGGACATAGCGTAGGAATTATGATATGATAATAAAAGAAAACAAGAAAATTACTCCTCAGTGCTTGAAACTTGGATAACATCCACAGAAGTCCAATTGTTGAGTGTCTGGCCTGGAATACTCGGACGAATCCAATCTTCGATATTGTAGCCATCAACCCTATCGTCGCCAACTGAATTGACGTGTCCTTCTTGAGTAGCACAAGGACGGGAAAACTTCACAGGAGTAGATAAACTAGATGCTCTGGGAGTTGTACTCTGCTAACCTAGGCTAAAACCAAGACCAAATTTATTAAATTTTGGGGTAACGTCCAGCACCTGATCCCAACCTTCAGGGTTTCCATTTTCCACCACAACTCTTGCATCCTTGAGAGAAGACATAACGGTTTCAGGTTTCCTTTTCTGCTCTGGAGGAGGAAAATTGACAGCATGAACTGTATCAAATGCCTGAAACGAAGTCTCATGTATCTCTACTTCAACTTCAACATAGCGGAATAATGTCAAATGAATCACGATGTACTCTTCCTCGCCGCACACAGTTATCACCTTTCCCTCTGCAGGATACTTGAGTTTTTGATGAAGAGTAAAAGTGTCGGCCCCTGCTTTATGAATCCACGGCCGCCCAACAAATAACAATACGCTGACTGTATATCCATCACAAAAAATGTAGCCGTGAAGGTGCAAGGACCAAACTTGATTGGTAACTCCACCTCCCCAAACACAGACCTTCGAGACCCATCAAACGCCTTCACCATCAAATCACTAGGGCACAGCTCCAGTCCAGAATAATCAATTTTCATCAATGCTGACTTAGGCAATACATTCAAAGATGACCCGGTGTCCACCAAAACCCTGGATAAAGTAGTGCCCCTGCACTCCATTGAAATATGCAACACTTTGTTATGGTCTCGCCCCTCCGAAGGAAGATCAAAATCTGTGAAGCCCAGACTGTTCCTGGCAGATATGTTAGCACAAACATTCTCAAACTGATTGACTGTTATCTCATGTGGCACGGACACATTCTTTAACAACTTCATCAAATCATTTCTGTGAGGTTCTAAATAAATAAACAGAGACAAGATAGACATCTTAGAAGGAGTATGGCTTAGATGATCAATTATGCTATAATCACTCTTTCTGATAATTCACATTAACTCTTCAACCTCATCGGGAACTGAAGAAGCTTCTGGTATCGGAATTGGTTGAGTCACATTGGTTGGTGTAACCCTTGGATTACCAATCATTGCCTGCTGTTTTCCTTTTTCTCTTGCAGAAGCATCTGCCGTATCTTGCACATTGGAAGGACCAAATACCCTCCCGCTTCTAGTCATTCGACCCACACCAGAAAAGTTATAAACTTCCCCTTCATTATCTTCAGCACGTTCTTCCTCAGACGAACGGGTACTTACCTCCTGCTTCACCCCATGGTAATAAACATCAGCACCATAATGCCATGGGATGGCCTTCTCACTGGTATAGAGCATGGGACCAGGTACTGTAATCATCAAAGGAGGGGCCCTAGATGGGGTAGGAATATGCACTGAGGTGTGAGGAATAGATACCACAACAACATCTTCTTCGGTAACCTTATGGTAGCTTAGTTTTCTATCGAATCGTAGGGAACCCTTCTTTATCATCAACTGGATACCGGCTTTTAAATCATCACAGCCCTTCAATTGCTCTCTATACTTGGCACACTCTAAAGTACAACCCGGGAAAATAGAATTGTCAAGCAAATACCTCTTAACATACCATAACGGAGTAGTTACTTGTTCCACATTCATGATTAAATTCAACACTTCACCATTATCATCAATCATATTAACAACACCCCCTCCATGCCTAGGCATTGGGTTCTGAGTAACATTCGGACTAGTCACTGGAGTAAACTCAATTGCCTTAGCATCCAACAAGTTTGTATTTTGCACTTCAGCGCAAAGCAATTGTCAGTAGAATGACCAACTCCGCCTGAATAGAATTCACATCTTGCGTTAGCATCATAGTTAGGAGGAAGTCTTACGGGGGGTGGTGGCATATTTCTCAAATCGATCAACTTCAAATCGTGCAAATGGTGGAGTACTTCAGTAAGAGATACTGGCAAGGGATTGAATTTTCTCAACTGTCTCTGCTGTTGATTATTATACTGACGGGGAGCATCTTGCTGTCTTTGTTGTTGAGGCACTGTATTCGGTCTCTGCTGCGGAGGAGCATTAACAGGAATAGAAACAACATTGATTTGTTGGTGCTGACGATCCTCTCCTCTTCCTCTATTAGAGTAAACCGCACTTGCGTCGCCTTCCTTTTTCTTAGGGTAAGTGTTGAATGGTCTCTTACCGCCCCCTGATGAGCCACTAGAACCTCCAATCTGAATTTTCCCCAATTTCAAACCTACCTCAATTCTTTCACCAGCTATAACCAAGTCTGCAAATCCTGCCGAAGTTCTTCCTATCACGTGCTCATATAATGGCCCTTGCAGGGTACTCATAAACATATCAATGAGTTCTCTCTCCATGAGTGGAGGTTGAACCCTCGCAGCCAACTCACGCCACTTCTGAGCGTATTCCTTGAAAGATTCTCTTGGTCCCTGTGACAAATTCTGTAACTGAGTGTGATTAGGCGCCATATCCACATTATACTGATAATGTTTGACAAAAGCCCGAGGAAGATCATTCCAACAACGAATATGGGTTTTCTCCAACTTCATGTACCACTTCAGGGATGCCCCAGATAGGCTATCCTGTAAAAAGTGAATCAAAGGCCCCTGATCCTCAGTATGCACCGACATCTTTCAGAAATAAGAAGTTGCATGAGTAACAGGACATGACGTTCCATTGTACTTTTCAAATATAGGAGGCTTGAACTTTGGAGGAACTTTCACCCCGGACACCAACCCGAGATCATTAGCATCCATACCAAGGGATCCTTGCCCTTCCATAGCCTTTAGACGTTCTTCCAACAACCGATACTTCCTATCCTCAACCTGAACTTCTGGCTCTGAACACCGAACAGAAAACTGATCTTCATCCTGATCAAAGTCATAATCCTGCTCCTGATAGTTCCTTATACGGCCCTGATTAACTCTTTTATTCCCCATAAGACGAGGTCTCGGAGACGGGGGAAATTGCCCGACGTTGTGCACAAAAGGGTTTCCGGGCATCCCGTGAAAATTTCCATCAGGATGATCTTGCACATCCCCTAATCCTACACAAATGTCCTGATAGAGCCTTTGATTTCCATAATCCCCTGGATAGCGGCGCTGGTTGTTGACAATGGCAGCCAATTCCTCTTGCCGACAATTCACATTGGTGATGACCTCCATGAACTGGGTCATCTGAGTAGCCATCTAGGCCCTTATTTCAGCGAGTTCAGCTTGAACTTATTCCATTTTTCTTGGCAAATTTTTTCTGATGGAATACCGATGAGTAGTCGTCTTGAATTCTGAATAAGAAAAGCAGAAGAATAAGAATACCGTCTTGAGATAACCTGTAATGTTATAAAATGCATGATGTGCATGATATGTTTGTCATTTCCCAGTATTCAAGAGTCCTTTTATTCATTAGTCATGGCGTGCAACCAATAATCAAGCATACAATCAAAGGAAAAAAAAGAAAGGGTGTAACGATAAACAACAAAATATGTGTTTCAAAGTAAACTTAACAAAAAACTGAATAATAAAAACAAACAATGGTCCCTTCCAACAATCCTGGGGGTGATCAAATACACCAAAGGTAAGTAACGAAACTAAATCTCCGGAACAAGACATGCTTCAAGGTGTTGACAATACTCTTCAAGCCTGGCTTTCTCCTCCAAAATTTGGGATGCGACTACTTTACTTTCTTGAAACCGATCCTCTGCGACACGCCTCTGGGCTACTTCCTTCTTAAGCTGAGCATCTTTGTCTTTGAGCTGTTTCTCCAAGTTTTGAATCTTCTTCCTGTAGCTATTCTTAGATGCCTGAAGCTTATGGCACCCTTGCTGGGTCTTACTCAACTCTTGTTCCATTTTAGCATGAGACCTCTTCCTAAAACTGGTTGCATTAGAAGTTTCCCCTTGAGCTTATTTGAGTTTGCGAGCTAAGTCAGCCCTTTCTTGATCTACCCAATAAAGTTTCATCCCTGCCTCACCGTCTTTTGCACGAAGTTAAATGTTCTCAACATGAACCTGGGTGAACACCTCGGTAGGCACCGTGTTACTCAGAACAGTAGGAGGTTGCTCACATATAGGAGCCGACCTTGCAATGGTAACCGTAAAATCTTAACCCTGGCTCTAATCCATTCCAAGTAAGGAACTCTAGCAATAGGAACCTTCTTGCCCAAAGTAGTTCTATCCTTCTTGTGAATTCCCTTCCAAGCATTTTTCACTCTTTTCAACATCACAGGATCACTTCCTCTAACAAAATACATTGATTCAGACACCTCCTCAACCTTTGGCGGTCCATCCATTGCATATCCCAATTGACGATAAGCAAGCATAGGATTATAGTTGATACACCCCTTAGTTCCTATGAGGGGAAGATTAGGGAAATCTCCGCAGCTAGTGATAATAATTTGTACTTCCCCCATGTCATAATTCCACCGGATACCAAATGAAGTAAGGTTGACAAGTCTTGATGACCATTGGAGAGAATGTATGGTATCCATGAAAGGGCCACTTACCGGTAGGTGTAACTTAAACCGTTGATACAACATAGAATGACATAAACTTACATTACCTCCTTTTCCATGCCTGAAATGAATGGTGTAAAGAGTATCTTCCAAGAGTGTCGGTACCCGGGTTCTTATTTCTAAAAACACAAATAGCCGTCAAATCCACAAAATTTCTGTTGCGAGGGAAGAGGATGATCCCGTATATCATGAGAGCAAACAGAGAGATGAAGTCACTCCAATTCCCTTTCTTTGCCCAGTCTTCAACTTTCTTCACTAAGAAATCCAAATAAAACCATGTAGTATCCTCACTTGATTTCAAATTGTCTTTCACCTCTTTCCAACTCAAATGAAGAATTTCAGCAATAACTTCGAACTTCAGCTTCTCCGACACTTGGACAAAAGGAACTTCATCAGATAACTTGATATTAAGTAGGTATGCGTACTCTTCTAGTGTGGGAACCAGTTGATAATCTTGAAAAGTAAAACACCGTAATTCCTTATCATAGAACTGGAAGAGGGTGATCAAAGCCATTGGGTCAACTGGAGTGTTAAGGATCAGTAACAAATTGCCATAATTTTTGTTGAAATTATTCAGAACATCACTCTTCAGATAAGAACTCAACCTTTTCAATTCGGACACATCAACAATAGGAATTTGATAAGCGAATGTGTGCCTGGTGGGCTCTTTAACACGAACTGAATCAAACTCATCTGACGGCAGGCCGGCCATTTCTGATGGAAAGAAGACTCTCGAATGTCCCTGGAAGATGACATGCGCATGTTAGTTATTTTTTATACATCATTTTTTTTAGAAATAAATATGCTATGATGCAACATGACAGGATCAAAGTTTCACACTGGATAACGCTGGACCATTACAGAACATCACCACTCAAGATCAAAAGAAAATCCCAAAGCTTCAAAACTATCATGGGAACCTGAGTCACCTTCGCAACACAAAGTCACCAACAATACCTGTACCTGTAAGAAAAGTTTTCCCGCCCCTCTCACGGGTGTAGTCTAGGTCAAGGTAAGGTTAACAACCAAATCAGAGTACAAGAGCTCGACCGTCGGTATCGTCATACGATAACACCTATCCGAACTACCTTTGAAGTCATGGGTCTCATGGTCAGGTCTACAAAGCATCCGCCTCATAGATGCCATGGCCACTCTATTCCTAGTTCCTATGGAATTCACTCATAACTTGGGTATGAGGTCTTTTACCTCATGGAACAACCCACCCACCAAGAAATCCAGAATCCAAACAGTCCAGCCAAATCCAGTATGCAGAAAGTAAAGCGCACATAGGATGTAATGCAAACAGATAAGTATGAAAAACGGTAAAACAAACACCCAAAAAGAAAACAAACAAGAGCTAGGATCGACTCCGGGATGGACCAACAAGAGGTCAATCTGTCCCCAGTGAAGTCACCAGCTGAAACAACCTGGCCGAACCGTCATCTTCTAATGAGATATCAATGAAGTCTCCACCGAATGTCTTTTATCCCGCCAAAAGGGAAAGGTAAACATCAAGAAAACCTGAAAAGGGAGAAATCACGGTCTTTCGACCGAGAGATCGGGTAAGGGAGTCTGTTACACGAGGGGAAGGTATTAGCACCCCACACGCCCGTAGTACTCTACGGTATCCACTATTGTTGTCTAATCTAATGGGTGTGGTCAAAACCTATGTCTATGGCTTAAAGCTAAAAAGGGAATGCATGCGGAAAAAAAAACAATGTAGGGAAAATAAAAGTTATGCTCGGTTGGGCCCTACCCCAATGCCTACATATCCCTTTTAAGGAATCAGAGCAACCGTAGTTCGGATCATATATTCTGGTTGGTTTGTGTTTTTTAGTTAAGACAACAAAAACAGTCAAGATGGCAAAACATCAAATAAAACAACAAACAAATGAAATGGTAAAACATTGGCTAAATAATAACAAAGTAACATGTCAAAGATAGCGAAACACCAAATAATAAAACATCACACCTAACAATGACATTGAGAGTCAAAGGTGGATAACAAACGTGTGCGATGGCGAAACATCGGCTTCAAACAAATGTGCGATGGCGAAACATCGGCTATAAGATAACAGGGTATCATGGATAAAATGGCGAAACATTAATAAACTGGATGACAAAACATCAAACTTAACAATGATATTGAGAATCAAAGTAGCATAACAAACATGTGCGATGGCGAATCATCGGCTTCAAACAAATGTGCGATGGCGAAACATCGGCTATAAGATAACAAGGTATCATGGCAAAGATGGCGAAACATCAAAAAACCAGGTGACAAAATAAAGCCAAGAGGCGCACAAACAAATAATATTGATTTATATCTTTTACCTCGAAGAAGGGTTTGAGTTTATTAGAAGTGTTTTATGATTTTCCAAGAAAACAATTTTTGTTTTAAGATGCAAAATGCAAAGGAAGGAAAAAGACAACTAATGGAAACTAGCCTAGCATTATCCCTAGTGTTATCATACAATGATTGACCCTAAGGTTGAGGATAAAGGAAAATCCTACCCTATGCTAGCATACATGGATTCCTACCTTAATTAACATGTCAAAGGAAGCTTAACAAATCTATCCTATAGGGAACAGGCAATGAGAGCGAAGTCGTGATCTCAATTTCTAAATTGAGTGACTCATCGATCAACAATTAAAGAAAAAAAACAATAAACATCCTATAGGGAACATGCACTGAGAGCGAAGTCGTGATCTCAATTTCTAAATTGAGTGACTCATCGATCAATAGTTAAAGGAACAAACACAAACACAACACACGTATCAAATAAAACAGAGGGCCTCCTGACATATATCAGCAACAGAGGTCCCATCATGCAATATATAACTATACAAAATGAAAATAGAAGAAAGGGAATAGTGCAATACAAAACGGATAACTATCCTTAGCAACTGAACAAGAATAAAAGAAACCCAGAGAACTTCAAGCAAGCTGGCATCAACAGAAAAATCAAGTCAGAAATTACGCCATCAGGATGTAAGTATTGAGATTTTCAGATATGAACAGATCCCATGGGCAATGTATAGCATTCATAATCACATACATATATCCTGCATAGACTATCAAATATTCCCAAGCACAATAGTAGTACCAATATAATAAATTGTGTTCCATAAATAAAGTGAAACACAGTAGCCTCAAGTCAAAAATGGAAAACATTTCTCAAAATACCTCGCACATTCAACAACCAAGTTAGTATTCCCATAAATTGAATGATGACTCACACAAGGGATGGATGATGACACCATAATGAATTGAGGAAACATGATAGCAACTACCAAAACATTATATATGATATACAAAAAGAAACAGACACATGCACAATTTGGTCAAAAGTTAGAGGAATGTTGCTCCTTTCTATCACCATATTGAATTGACAATTGAATATAAATCAAGGATCATGGGAGCCTGAGAAGAATAAAATCAAAGACTATGAAGGTCAGTAGCAACCACAATTAAATCATACTCAAATACTTCATCACAGCTCACAAGCATAACAGAAGAGGAATCGCACACAGTGCATCAAAGGCTTAGATCTCAAACTAACCATGGAAGAAAGTTAAACAAGGACAAAATTAGAGAGTTTGTAACAATCAAAGATTTGAAGTAAATCTTCCAAAACATGATTAGGACATGATCAAAAGGTTAAAGTGTTGATTCTAAAACATGCTGCACATGTGCATTCAAAATGCCTCAAAAATTCAACAAGGATAAAAGAAAGAAGCCAAACTCTATTCATGATTAGAACTAACTTAAGTAATAGGGATCAATTACTATCAAGTCCTCATGAGACTATCATTGAAGTATCATTTCCCTTCATGTTATCATTGGCCATTTAATGACCTCAAACTCAAATTGAAAACTCAAGTTTCAAAGTGAAGATCAATAAGAAAACAAAAAGTCATAAAACATGCATCAAAAGGTTCAATCATTCAAACATGGGGCATTAAGTGAAATGACTTGAGTTTATGTGGATAAACAGAACCAACATGATCATTAGGTGTCCAATTATAGGCCTCACTCAAGTTCATTGGCCATCAAGAAAATTGCAACAAGATATGCAACATTAATTGGGTACCTTCACTTCAAAAGTACATCAAAAAAAGAAAAGGGCTTCCATAATTCAAACAAAAAATTTCTTAGCATCCTTGATATGTATAAGAGTCAGCAAACATGTTTTAAGTTCATGGATGGATGAGGAAATGATCAATCAAACTTCAAATATCAAAAACTAGTTGGCAAAAACCACCAAACTAGACAAGTTTTCAAAATATTTTGTGGAAAATACCAAACCTTATCAATTAATTCAAGAAAAATATTTTTAAAGACCTCAGTCCATCTATGAACCTTAAACAAGAACCAAATTCAATTGAAACTCAATACTAGTTGCTTTTTGGAATCAAAACAAACAAGGGAATTAGCAAAACCCTAATTATTTAGAAAATGAACTCAAATATTGATTAATCAAGTTCCAATTCTAAACAAATCAAACTAAAATCATACAAAAATAAAGAAAACTCCAAAGATCTCGGAAATTATTTTTTTCAAATTTTTAGGATTAAAGAAAAGTAAAAAATAAAATCAAAATTCAAACCTTTAAACAATTAAACAAAAATTCACATCTTAAAATAAAATTCCAATCAAAAGTCAGAAAAATATCCAACCGAAATTATATTCAAATTTTAGAATTAAAAACCAGCATCCATGATTTTTTGTGGAACTTTTGAATTAAAGGAAATATTAAAACAAAAATTATGAAGCAAACAGTTCAAATAAACTTCTCAAATTAAATTTCTAATCAAAAATAGGAAAAATTCTATACCAAAATCAGAATCAATTTCTAAATTATTTCATGAGTCAAAGATAATTTTTGTGGAATTTTTAGATCAAAAGAACTATTAAAATAAAAATAATCATTGGACAAACAATTAATTAAACTTAATGAAATTTTGAACCAATCAAAACATTTTTAAAAATTCCAAAAAAAAAAAGACAAATACTAGAAATTATTATTGGCCTATGATAATTTTTTCATGATTTTTGAAGATGTTTTGATCACAAAAATAAAATCAGAAGAAAATCAATTAAAATCAAATAATATGAAATGCATTAAAACTTAAAATAAACCAATCAGAGCGCACCACCTCACTTCGTCTTCAACCTCCAGCATATCAAAATGTGTACAACAAAACAGGTCATGAGCCTTTATTCAGATCCATCAATCGTGCTCGTTTCTCAGCCAAAATCCATCAAATCAAATGCAAATTAAAGCTAACATATCATACTACATTATGCAATTCGAATCAATCTCAAAGATCAAGCATGGATCAAGAAATAAAGTCTCAAAAACCTGAAAGACACATTGTAAATACCAAAACCAAAAACATGATTTCACCAATTCTGCTTGAATCAAAGCTCAAATATACATCAATCCTAATGATTGGCCAGCTAGAAACTCAATGGACATGATCTACATCATCAATTCAAGCTGAATCATGCAAATCAAAGTTCAAGAAAACTCACATTGATGTGAAAACTGGAAACTCGATTCCTCCACTCTAGAAGCAAACCAATGGTGCAAGCTTGATCTCCTTACTTCACTGAATCTGAACCACCGAGAATTTTGAAGAATGATCCAAGGAGAAGAGAGATTCGAAGCAATTTGCAGATATACTTGAAAATTTTCAAATCTGAAGTGTGGTGACTATGAACCTCTCACCTTCAAACTGAGCCATGGTTCTTATTATATAGCACGAGAGGAAGAGGATAAAAGTGGTATTTGGTCCTCAAAGCCGTTGGAGGGCGAGTTTGGTAGTTTATGAAAAAAGTAAGATTGCACATGGAGCCTGCGTTTCACTCCTGCAAGGTCTCATTTTCTTTGCGTTTTATGAGCCAAATGAGGTCAGAAAACCATGCTTAAAGTTCCAGGACATGACTACTTGAAATGAGAGAGTGTTGATGAATTTGCAAAATCGGGCCAGTTTGTGATTTTTTCAATCAAACAAGTACAATACCATATGAGGCACGAAATATTGAGTGTAATGGGCCTCGGCATGTTACAAATTAGTTATGGGCTTGATTAGAAACAAAAGGAATGGCTAAAACTCGAGTTCTCAAGAAATTTCATTTTGCTTGCTTGGTCAAAATTCAATAAAATGCCTCAAAATTCCAAAGCTCAAACTTGCTCATATTTTTGAATTTTGACACAAATGAGCCCTTTTTGGAAAGGTATTGAAATTCTCTTCAACCCTGTGCAAAATGTCCTCACATTTGATTCCATTTGGTCCTTCAAAATATGCCATGAAAATCACAAATTTTGATAAATGATCCATAATTTTGTGACTTCCAAGCTTTATAACTTACCACCACTTCATGCATTGTTCTCAAAAATGGAATCATGTGAAAGAGCTCCCTATTAGCTTTCCAAGCATACTTAATTTGCATTTTTTGATCAAAGGTGAATAAAATATGAATTTTTGATGTTAAGTCCTCATTTTCCAAAATTAGAAACTTTTAGGGTTTCTTCATGAACAAGTTTCAACCCAAACCTCAATATTTTTTTGATCCAATGATCAAAATGGACTTGAAATATGAAAAGTACACCCTTGAATTGATGGTTGACCAAAAGTTCCCTTGGTCAACCTTGACTTTGACTGATTTTGACCAAAATGACCATTTTGCCTCTTTGAATCAATTGATCCACTTCCCTTCAAAATTGATGATCAAGACTTCAAACATATGATCTTCCAAATATATAGAGGCCATGTATAAAGTTTCACTTCAAAATTCTCAAGAAATCTTGATAAAATCCCAAACCCTAGTTTTGGTTAACACCTAAGGAGGCTGATGAATCATCTCCAAAATTTCAAATCCTCTGGGCATCTTGACCAATTTCTTGTACAAAGACTTTTCAAATACCAATGAGATGTTATAGCTTCCAAATCAAGATTTGTACATTGATCAATAGCCTTGATCAAACAAACCCCTAATTTGACTGGTGAATCAAAAGAGTGATTCCTCTTATAAACAATCACAAACTTCAATCCTCTGATGATCCAAAGAGACGGATAAAATATCTTGAGATATGCAATAACTTTTGAGCTTGAAAGATCCATAGGTTTAGATGATAAGGTTCTACTTGAGCAACTTGTCAATGCAAACAACATTCAAAGCTTGAGGAAGACTTGATAACCAAAGTATTTTGATCCCATCACAATGTATGAATGCAATATGATATTCATGATGAAACATAAGCCTAAATCAAGAGGGTAAATTTTGGGGTGCAACACATAGAGGTAGATGAGGTTATGTTTGATAAATCTGGCTACCATATTCTTTGTGACTGAGGAAAATGAGGCAGCTTCGAGCCACTTGGTGAAATAATCAATGGCGACCAGAATGAAGTGATGTCCATTGGAAGCAGTGGGTTTGATCTTTTCAATCATGTCAATACCCCACTTTGAAAATGGCCACGGAGTGGTCATGAAGTTTAGAGGGATAAAAGGCACATGGACCTTGTCAGCATAGATTTGTCACTTATGGCAAGTCCTTGAGTGTTGATGGAAATCAGTCTCTATCGTTGACCAATAGTAACCAGCTCTCAGGATTTTCTTGGCCATAGTATGTCCGCTAGAGTGAGTCCCAAAGAGATCATCATGCATGTCTTCCATAATTTCCTCTACCTCCTTCTTGTCCACACATCGAAGTAGAGTAGAGTCATGGTTGCGTTTGTACAAGATTCCATTACTTAGGAAGAATTTGGCTGAAAATCTTCATAATAACTTTTTGTCATTGATGGATGCTTCTTCAGGGTACTATTATGCTTCAAGGTATCTCTTAACCTCATGGTACCATGGCTTTTATGTGTCAGCGTCGAGCTCATAGCAGTGTGTAGGTTCGTCGAATCTGTCAATCGTAATCATAGGAGCTTCGTTGTCCCATTTGGATTTGATCATGGAAGACATTGTTGCCAAGGTGTCAGCCAACTGATTTTCTTCCCTAGGGAAGTGTTCAAAGGTGATCTCTTCGAAGTAAGGAATCAAAGATAGAACAAGCTCCTTGTAAGGAATGAGATTAGGGTGCTTAGTGTCCCAATCTCCTTTTACTTGGCTAATCACTAGAGAGGAATCCCCAAACACATTCAACTGTTTGATCCTCAAATTAATGGCAGCCTTCAGACCCAAAATGCATGCTTCGTACTCAGTCATGTTGTTCGTGCAATCGAAGCATAGTCTGGCAGTGAAAGGAGTGTGGCAACCTTCAGGGGATATTACCACATCACCAATTCGGTTACCCAAAGCGTTGGAAGCCTCATCGAAGACCATAGTCCATTGGGATCCTTGTCCAGGTCCGTCATACGGTCCAGGTTTCGCGCAGTCGGTCACTAGCATGATGTTCTTATCCGGGAAGTCAAAGTTCATAGACTGATAATCATTAACAACTTGATTGGCCAAATGATCTGATAATACACTTCCTTTAATGGCCTTTTGCATTGTGTGTTGAATATCATATTCAGTCAAGATCATTTTCCATCTAGCTATCCGTCCGAAAAGAGAGGGTTTCTCGAAGATGTACTTGATAGGGTCCATCTTAGAAATCAGTAGAGTGGTATGAGTCAACATATACTGTCGTTTTCGGCGAGCAGCCCATGCCAGAGCGTAGCAAGTTTTCTCGAGCATTGAATATCTAGTTTCACATTCGGTAAATTTTTTGCTCAAGTAGTAAATAGCATGCTCTTTTCGGCCAGACTCGTCATGTTGGCCCAAAATACACCCCATAGAATTATCTAGCACTGTCAAGTACATGATCAAGGGTCTTCCTTCAACTGGAGGCATGAGAATAGGAGGTTCTTGTAGATATTCTTTGATTTTTCGAAGGTAGCTTGGCATTCATCATTCCATCTGACTACTTGATCTTTCTTAAAGAGTTTGAAGATTGGCTCACAAGTCGAAGTTAAGTGAGATATGAAGCGGGCGATATAGTTAAGACGGCCCAAGAATCCTCTAACCTCCTTTTCAGAGTGGGGGACTGGCATTTCTCGGATGGCCTTTACCTTTGCAGGATCGACTTCAATGCCTTTACCACTGACAACAAAACCTAGAAGCTTTCCATATCATACTCCAAATGTGCACTTATTAGGGTTCAACCTTAACTTGTACTTTTCCAGCCTATCGAAAAGCTTGGATAGGTGATTGAGATGCTCCTCTTCAGTTTATGATCTTGCAATCATATCATCCACATAGACCTCTATTTCATGATGCATCATATCATAAAACAAAGCTACCATAGCTCTTTGATATGTTGTCCCTGCATTCTTTAATCCGAACGGCATGACCTTGTAACAAAAGGTGCCCCATTGCGTAACAAAGGTGGTCTTCTCCATGTCTTCGGGAGCCATCTTAATTTTATTATATCCGGAGAAACCATCCATGTAAGAGAACACTTTATGCTGAGCAGTGTTATCGACCAAGACATCAATATGAGGTAGAGGGAAATCATCCTTAGGACTTGCCCTATTACGATCCCTATAATCTATGCACATACGAAATTTTCCATCTTTCTTCGACACTGGCACCATGTTTGTAACCCATTGGGGATAAGATGTCACATCTAGGAATCTTGCATCAAATTGTTTCATCACCTCAGCTTTTATCTTTTCAGACATGTCAGGCCTCGCGCGATAAACTTTTTGTTTGACAGGAGGACAATCTTCCTTTGTCAGCAGACGATGAACTACAATGTCGGTATCCAACCCTGGCATATCTTCATATGACCAAGCAAATACTTCTACATAGTCATGCAACATCTGAACCAATATGCTTTTGACACCGCTTTCCAGGTTAACGCCGATCTTGACCTATTTCTTGTATGCCTCGGTACCTAGATTGATGAATTCAACTGACTCTTCGTGCGTGTAAGATACATGGCTATTTTGAAAAATGCATTGAAGAAAAAGAAATAAAATGAGCACAAAAGTTCGAATGTAAAAAAAGTCCAATGGTTTGTATTGAATGATCATATGGAGAGGGGGCTTCCCTGCACGACCATGCCTCACTTCTTTCTGAGCCTTGATAGTGAAACCCAAACCACATTTGTCTGCTTTAAATGGGATCTCGGGGAGTTTCCCCCAAGTATCACAGCTTCCTTCTTCAACTACAGCACAAGCATCTCTAAACGAAACCATCTTTGTCACGACTTTAACAGCTTTGGGCACATCAGAGGAAAATTTGGCAGTAGCAATCATTGGTGGCACAACTTCAAAAGTCTGACATGGGGTTTCTATAAATTCTCCATCCATCTCCACATATTTGAAAGAGTTGAGGTGGCTTACCATGAACTCCTCCTCACCACAGACAATCACAATCCTTCCTTTGACCGGATACTTGAGCTTTTGATGAAGGGTTGACGTTACTGCCCTTGCTCCGTTAATCCAAGGGCGACCCAGCAAACATGAGTAAGAAATATGGATATCCATGATGTAGAAAGTAGAGTTGAAAATATGTGAGCCCACCTTGATCGGGAGATCCACCTCTTTATGAACTGTCCTTTTGGACCCATCGAAAGCCCTCACAATAATATCACTTGGTTTAAAAACTAGTCCTTCATAGTCTAAACGATCCAAAGCCCCCTTGGGTAGCACGTTTAAACAAGAGACAATGTTAACCAGAACATGTGCTAGGGTAGTCCCCTTACATTCAACAGAAAAACACAGAGCTTTGATATGGTTCTTTCCTAGTGGTGTCAGATCAACATCTGAGAACCCCAAACCATTGTCGGTTGTCAAGCTTGCCACACAATTTTCAAACTGGTATGTTGTGGTCTCACGAGGGACATGAGCCTTCTTCATGAATTTGATTAACGCCCGAGCATGAGCCTCGGAACAAAGTAGCAAAGATAACATGGAAATCTTGGAAGGGGTTTTCCTCAATTGCTCCACTATCTTGAAATCACTCCTTTTTATAATTTTCAAGATCTCATCCATTTCTCGAGCGGAAGGTTCCTTAGCAGCAATGTCTTTTGCGGGTATTTCTGTCTCAGCAGGCTCAACTACTTTCTCCTTTCCCCTTGTGTCAGCACTAGGCTTAGCAGTGGTGATGCGGACAGGTGCCTTTATAGCAGTTGGTGGTGAGATGTTGGGTGAAAAGATTCTCCCAGTTCTGGTCACCTTACTAGAGCCAGTTATGTTACCATTGTCATCATCTTTGCTTTCTTCAAACCAAGCATCTTGCTTTATCCCATGGTAAAACACTTCAGCACCATAGTTCCATGGCGCTGCTTTGTTAGAAGAATACAGAATTGGCCCGGGGGCGGTAATTATCAGAGGAGCAATAGTCGGTTCATTTGAAATCCTGATAGGAACCTTGGACGAGATCCTAAGAGGCTTGTTTGAGACCGTTATGATGGAGAGGTCTTCAAACTTATTGGTCAAACTTTTGGTAGATGGAGTTTTCTCAAATAGGATCTCATAGCTATTTATCAGGCGTTGAATTCCTACCTTCAGCCCTTTGCATCCATTGAGTTATGTGGCGCAGCAATTACAATCCTTCAAACAGCCAGGGAAAATCCCGGCCTTCAGCAGATTCTTTTTGATAATGTTTAACGGAGTAGTCAAGTCTTTGACGGAGGAAACAAAAATGGTATCTTCGACAACATTGACACCCTTGCCATGGTTTGGCATTGGTGCCGTTATCATATTGGGAATTGGAGGCAGATCAAATTCAATGGTATTGTTGTCTATTAAGTCTTGAATTTTATTCTTCAGCGCCCAACATTGGTCAGTCTCATGACCGGGACTATTCAAGTGATATGCACACTTGGTATTCGGATTATATTTAGGTGAAGTTGTATCTGGATTGGCCGGAGGATCACGCAGTGTCACAAAATTAGCCTTTAACATGTGTTGTAAGGCTTGGGATGACGACATGCATATCCTTGTGTATTGTCTTCGCGGAGTCTCAAACTGTTGATAATTGGAAGATTGTCTTTGAACAGGAGTTGGATTGGAAATTCGGACAACCTTAACAGACGGATGGTCATCCTTCTTGGTACGGGTCCTTACCACATACACAACATTCGTTTCTTTATTCCTGGTAAAAGGTTTCTTTACAGGATTGGAGGTGGAAGCGAATGCTATGGGAATCTTCCCGCTTTTGATACCGCTTTCAACTCTTTCACCGATTAAGATCAGCTCGGTGAAACCGAAAGAAGAACAACCAACCAATAAGTTGAAAAATGGACCAGATAAAGTGCCCATAAACATATCAATGTGCTCCCTATCTGTTAATAGAGGTTGGACCCTACTGGAAAGATCCCTCCACTTTTGGGCATACTCTTTGAACCCTTCACTCTTACCCATTGTCATGTCTTGCAATTAAACTCTTGTCGGTGCTAGGTCGGTATTATACTGGTATTGGTGGTAGAAAGCGGTGTCTAAGTCTTCCCATGTATGGATATGGGAACCCTCTCCAATTGGTAAAACCACTCTAGTTGTGTCCCAACCAAGCTTTCTTGAAAGAAGTGAACCCAGAGTTTCTTGTCGACGGTGTGCGGTTGAATTTTGCGCACATAAGACTTCAGGTGAAGTTTTGGGAAGGAAACCCCATCGTATTTAACGAAGACCGGTATCTTAAATTTGTGGGGAATAACAACCCCAGATATTAAACCCAAATCATCAAAATCCAATCCAGGGACGGCTTGAATCTCAACAGCCTCCAGTTTATCCTCTAGTTGCTTGTACTTAACATTGGCATGAGGATACTGCTCGTCAAAATAATCCTCATCATCAGATGCTTGATCATTGATACACCCAGCCTGGGTACTCCCTGCTTCTCCAATTTGATTCTCGTTTTCCTCAGACGAATCTTCCACTACAGGTATCTGAAGGATCGGCTCCCTAAATCTCTTACCCATATTGACTACGGCTTTCCTCTTTGGTTTCTTTTTGGCTTCTAGCAATGCCATCAACTCTTGTTGCCCCTTGGCCAGGGTCAGCAGAGTCTCTTGAAATTGAGAGTTTTGTACTTGTAGGTCCTTCACCATTTTCTCGATATCCATCTTGCTGAAATAAACAGCAGAAAGATAAGGAAACCTGCCATGGAAAACCTGTTATGTTATGATGCATAAAAGATGTGTATGCGAATGATTTCAAGGATTTATGAAATTTAAATTTGTATAGACAAAGAATGAACAAACGTCAAATTTCATTAATTATTTCAAAATGACTACATTGTGCCTCTTGGGCTTACAAAATAAATCTCTAAGATAAAAAGGTCGAACGCATCCTCTTCGGCGCAAGGTAGACGTTCAAGCTTTGTTCTTCATGGAGTTGCTTTGTAAGTTCCATAACCCTTTTCTCACTAGCGTAGAATTGAGCTTTGAAGGTATCTCGTTATTCCTTTAGCTGAATCCAACCTTTTTGCAAGTCTTCAAGAGAAGTAGGCATGTCGGGATGGAGAACAGTGTACGAGACATCTTCTTCAGCTACATGTTCCATGATAACTGGTAGGATAAAGGGGTAAGGCATCACAAGCTTTTGATCATGAGCCCGTACCCATCTAAGATAAGGCTCAAGGGGAATATAATTCTTGTTTCGCAGCATCTTACTATCCACTTTGTTTACCATTCTCCAATATCGTACAAACCTCTGACGGTAGCCTTGATCGTTGCTCTCGTAGTCGAATACCACTCCTTGAATAAGCATATCATGAGTACCATCTCTTCGGGCATATCCAAACTGTCGTAAGGATAAGCAAGGGTTGTAAGTGATACCTCCCCTAATGCCAAGCAAAGGGATATTAGGGAATTCTCCACAAAGGTCGATGATAGTAATGTTCTCTAAGGATTGAGAACACCAGTGAATATCTGAATGTCTGAGTGACATCAACCTATGGGACCACCTCAAACCTTTCTCGTTCTTCAACATAAATCGGGGAAGATGTGAAATAAACCATCTCACTAAAATAGGAGTGCAACACATGAGGGTCCCTCTCTTTCTCATTGTGCGAGAGTGGAGAGAATGTAGGATATCTCCCAACAAAGTAGGCACCGGATTGCGAGACATGAAGATTTTGACAGCATTTACATCTATAAGTTGGTCAGGGTTTGGAAATAAAACCATCCTATAGATGAGAAGGGCCAAGATTTCTTCAAAATCTTGTAAATCCAGAGTGTTCCAACAATCTTGAGCTTTTTCAAACAAGAACTTGGCTAAGAATCCTCTGACACCACTCCTTGTTTCCCAATTAGTCGTGACACCGTATTGTTGCAAATGTAGTGCTCGGGAAATCTCTTCAGGTCTTGGATCTCTTTTCGTACCGTTGAAAGGTAGTTGATTGAGAATAGGAATCCTCAAGAGTTGAGAGAATTCTTCCAGCGTAGGTACAAGCTGATAATCGGGAAAAGTAAAGCAATGGTGTAGAGGATCGAAGAACTAGAAAAGTTTCTAAAGTCAGTTAGTGCTTCATGACACCACACAGCGGCCCCGTATTCTCCTTGACTACTCAAGGGCTACCGGTACCCACAAATGTGTCACACTAACGTAGCTATTGCTTATACTATGTTGGTATACCCCCCACAGTTTCCATAATGTATTGCTACTTACCTATAAAGTATCCCAGATCCGGGTAGAGGATTAAAACAAGCCCAAACAAGGAACCAAAATGTAAATAAAATAAGTCAAACAATGAAAGAAAATAAAGGTGATCTAGCCATAAGGTAACCCCACTTTTAAGTTTCTCCCCAGCAGAGTCGCCAGTTCTGTAATACGGTGGGAGAACTGACTTGGGATGTTTTGCGTTTGATCGCAATTGTTGTGGTTAGCAGGAGTCGCCATCGACTTTTCTTTTATCCAAAAGGAAAGGCTGAAAAGAACAGGAACGACCTTTGAGATTATTTCTTGAGTTCGGGGGGTAGATTATGAAAAGGGAAGGTATTAGCATCCTTTTCATCCATAGTTATCTATGGCCTCTTAGTTGCTTACTAGATCACTTTCTTTGTTTGAAAAGGTGCTTTGTGGTGGTTTTTGAAAGTATTTTTGAAAAGGCGCCTCCGTTTAGGCGAACTTTGTAATGATTCTCGTTTCATTGAGAATGTATACAAAGTGTTGGACTTTTTGAAAATATTTCATGGAAAGTGTTGGTGTATTTGAAAAGATGTTCATTTTTGAAAATGTTTGGTGTGGGTTTGTTTTGAAAGTGAGCAAGCAACTAAGAACGTTTCTACCTACTCAAAAGTCTTTTGTTCATTTCCTCCTTTCCTTTGATATTTCTATCTTACCATTGATTGGTAAGAAGCCTTATCTTTGGATGTAAAGGGACGAACATGGGTCATCGTATAGTCATGATAACAATGTTGTGAGATATCTTAGAATTTCTCTTTGAGGGACTAAGATCATTTATAAGGCAACATTCGTAGCTTCATCGAGGGACTATGATCTTGTATTTTTTATTGTTTTTTCTAAGACATCCCACATGCATAACATGACCATTTTTTAGGCAACAAGTGGAGTTAACCTTAAGGGTGAATGTGTGAATAGTGTGTATTTTTTCATGCTTAGTTTATCTTGTATTAGGGTTCTCTAAGCATTGATTTTATCTTTCCATACAAACCCTAGTTTACTAGCATTGATATGAAAGAGATAAATTGCGGAAAGTAAATTTACTACGCTATTACATCATTTGGGGATGGAGTATACAAATTTACAAATGAGGATTGCAAGAAATTAAACCTAATTATCTATTACAATCATATTGAAACTTGAATAATGTACAAGAAATGAAAATATAATGTGCAAGGATGTAAATGGAAAAGAAATCGATTTTTATTTGGTTTTTGTTAAGGAAAAATGGTTCTTGACCTAATTAATTAAAAGAGAAAATAATTAATTAAACTAATAAAATTAAACCTAAACTAATTAAGAATAGAAATTAAATTTAATTAAAAAAGCATTTTTAGGGGTTTTTAGAAAAGGTTTTAAGTTTAATCAAAATAGTATGGAATTTAATTAACTAAAAGAAAACCTAAATTCTAAGTTAATTTTAATTAAAAATAAAATAACTAAACCTAAATCTAATTATTAATTTATTTAAGCAAAGATTTAAATTTGTTTAAGAAAAAGTATTTTTATCTTTTTTTAGTTTAGAAAAGGAAATAAAATAAAACTATAGGTATATTATAAATAAATAAATAAAGTATTTTTTTGGATTTTTATTAAAAATAGTAATAATAATAATAATAATAATAATAATAATAATAATAATAATAAATAATAATAAAGAAAAATAAAGTAAAATAAAATATAAAAATAAAATTCAGGGGGTGAAAATGGCATTTAGGGTGTTTGTTAGGAAAAAACAGTTTTTGTTTGAAGCCTGGCCCATTAGCATTTTTGTTAGTCATTCAAAAGAAAAGAAAATAAAAAAAACAATGAGCCATGCGCTGGAACAAGCAGTTTTGGAGGCCCAAGGCACGCTGGCTTGAAACAAAGAAAAGAAAATGTTGGAAAAATGAAAAAAGTGGCAGCGCTAGGGCTTGAACCCACGCCTTTGACATAATACGCGAGCTGCCTTACCACTAAGGTGGCTATACATCCGTTAATTTAAACAAAATCATAAATATATATTACAAATCCATTCCTAGAAATGAACTTCATCTTCAACCTCCAGTCAGGGTCCGTGTATCTCATTCATTTCTCATCCATTCTCAAAACTTCCAACATTAAACTTGTTAGAAATTTTACCAGGATTCCAGAAATGTAAACAATTTGGACTAACAATCAAAGATGAGCATGTACTTATAAAAGTACCAAATCCTGACCTAACTTTTTCATAGATTCAAACTTAAAATTCTCTAAGTTCAGGCCATATAAATGAAAACTATGGATATGTACAACTTCATGGCAATGATATCTATATTTTGTCTTTGAAATAAAAGCCTAACAATGCCTAAGTGAAGAGATGACAGTTCAGAAATATACCTCAAGAACTGGAAATTGTGAAATGAGTTTGAGCTTGTTTCAAGTGATGGTGATGATCATGTTAGCTTCCTCAAGTTCCCAGGAAGCTAATGCAATGCTTACTTGATGTTTGGGGTGCTTGAATCATTTTGGAGAAGTCAAGATGCAAGCTCTGTTTTTTGGTTATGGAGGAAAGTGATGGAGATGTTACAGTCGTGTAACAGGGTGTGGGATTGTTTGTAGATGATGTTTAGGAACTTCTGGAAGTGAAAAGCCAAGAAATGCACGAGTGGATTAGGTGTTTGGGATTTCTGGCCAGAAAGTGCAACAATGGAGGTTGTTTATGCAATCCTGACTTTGAGAGGGTTTGAGGACTTAAGCATTCGTGTGTTAGCTTACAAATAGTGTATGTATTTATAGGCAAGAGGTTTTGTATGCTACAACAAATCACAATTTGAAATATCAAGTTGTAAAACCTTTACTTGTTTTTGAAGCAACCATGACAAACATCTTCCAAAAGCTTGTACCATGCTATTGTAGAGTGGTTGAACTTTAAACAAGCTTGCTTCTGACTTATAGATGTTGTGTATGCAAAAGGAACAAGTGCAAAGCTCAAGACAAATTGACTTTGCATAAAGCTTGCTTTTTCAAAATGGAAGGGGAGACTTTCTTCCTTAAATGGCAAGGTGTATTGGACAAAGCTTAAATCAAGTGGTTCATAGCTCAAAAGCTTGTGAAATCTTCTGATTAAGGATAGATACACAAGTTAGAGGGCCTGGAAAGTGGGATTATGCAGCATTGCTTGGAATTGGATCAAATGTTCATCATGAAAATGACTTGAAAAACAAGTTTGAAACCCTAACTTCTTGCCTTCGATTCTCTTAGCTCAAGTATTATCTTAATGAGTTCTTAGACATTTTGGAAAGCTTGTAATATCCCCTACAACATTCATGTTGGACATTTTTGAAGATTCAATTTTGAACTAGGTGACAAGTTACAATGAAGTTAGGTCAAAATCCTGACTAACTAGGGCAAAATATCACTAAGTCTTTTTAGTTTCATGGACATGTCTTCATAAATTCATAACTTGTAATCCAAACATTTCTAGAAAAAGTTATGCCCTACAATGTTTTAGATCTCGTTGAGATCTACAACTTTCATGTTGGAAGTTTTCCTTGAATCAACTTGCATCATGGTGGAAATTCGGCACAAAGTTATGAAAAAAGTTAACTTTCTAACACTTAGAAAAATTTCTAAGTCTTAGAATTTTGACTTTTCAAAGATAATTTTGACTTTTCAATTTCTTGATGAAAAAGTTTCATATTTTGACATGTCTTGATGAAATATTATTTTTGAAACTTGATTTTGATCAAAAAGTCAAAGTTTGACTTTTCAGTGTACAGTTGACTTTTCATTAGTTGACTGAAATTCATCTGTCAATCCAATGATCTTGAGAGGTGATTTGAACCATGAAATTATGTAAAGATGGTACATTTGAATCCTTGAGATCATGTCTTAAACCACTAATTCATTTTCTTGGTCAAAAGTCAAGAACTGAGCCTTCTCAATCAAAACCCTTTGACCATTTTGCCCTTTTGGTGTTCTGATCAACTTCTTTGAGGAATTGTGATCCAAAATGGGTCAATTGACATATATGAGTTCATAATATTGATATGGATAAAAAATTATGAAGTTTGACTGGAAATTGACCACCGTTGACTTTTTCCCTAAGACATTCCCTAGCAGACTCCTCCTCAGACAGCAGGAACATGAATCCCCACAAAGAGACTTCTTATGAAGTCAGCATCTACTTTAGATGGAATCTTTAAAGCCCATATCCGAGGACTCTCCATCATATTCCTTGAATGGCATCTGTAATCCCATTCCTGATATTATTTACCAACAGTATCACTTCAGATGAGTGCAAATTTCTGGGCATTCTAGTGTTCAATCATCTTCCACCTTCAGATCACGAAAGGCATACAAGCCAATCTACATACTCAGGTTTAAGAAGATTCAAAAAGGGGAAGTTGTTGTATCCCAAAATTTTCCCTCCCGTATTTTCCCAAGGTTTTTCCCTCACATGGTGGTTCAAACACTTGGTTAAAGAAAGAAGAAATTTTTGAATATTAGAAAAGTTCCTTTCGATTGGAAGTTCAACAATGTCCTTTGATTGGCAGTTAAATAGTGCCATTCGATTGGCATAACAACAAGTTTCAACTGAGCGCTTAAAAATCTTTGATACAAGCTTGACTCACTGGTATTTGATTAAGCATTTAACACCCTTTGATCAAGCCTTGGACTGCAAGTCTTCAATTGAACTTTGTTTTCCTTTGAAATGGCTTCCTTTGATTCAGAAAGAATGGGAGTTCCTTTTGACTTCCTTTATTTGAAGCACCTCTAGCTTCTTTTGTTTGGAACTATCTCTGGGCCTCCTTCATTTTAAGCACCTTTGGTTTCTTGCACACAAGCCCCCATTAGGACAAATGGCCTGCTTGCCTGCCTGCACAAGGTAGGAATTTTCTTCACGCCTATAATGCAAACACCTGCTACATGCATGCCTGTACAAGGCAGGAACTTCTCTCATGCTAAGTTTTGACAACCCAATTTCTACACTATGGCATTCCAAAAGTCCATTCGAAGGATACATATTGCTGGCCATTCGAAGGGGCTGAATCAGAGCCATTCGAAGGAGCATGCAGAAGACCCATTCGAAGGCTACACATGAGGCCCATTAAAAAGAGACAACATGAGGCCCATTCAAAAAAAAGGCAATTTAAGGCACAATCGAAGGATGAAAACTGAAGGCATTCGAAGGAGACAAAATGTCCACATACATTCAAAATTCAAAAAAAGGACAAGATCCCATGTTTTTGGCCAACGTTACAATTTCTCATTCATGGCTTTCAAACACATAATCAAGGCTGTTTAAACCTTTGCGTTCTTGACCCCTCTACCCCCTCTATATAAAGATATCACAAGTGTTACATCAAAGGAATGAGATTTCCTGGAAAAAAAAGAATACTCACACCACCATAGAAAGGATCAAAATTCTAACTAGTTTTCTTTGCAGGCACCCTCAATCCAGACGAAGGCTATATTTGTGTTCCTGATATTCCCATGAATTTGTTCCAAGCTAATCCACGCCCAGATTCATAAATCGAAGAATCTCCATTTGGTAAGGATTTACCCAAATCGAAACTGCATTTCTAAGCCTTATAAATACATATTATTGGTATATATGTGTTGCTAATACCATTTGTATTTATATGAGCGTATCATACGCAAGATAACATGCATGAATAAAATCACGCCATCGAAAGGCATGGCATGATATGCCTTTCGAAACTCATGGCATAACCCGTTTTAAGTCAAAATAAGCTTAGGTTTGAGGATAAAAGATTCAAATTAGGGAGAAGGACTTGGGTTCGATACCCAGGTCCTGCATCTTTATTTTTTTTGCCACCATTTTCCTTGCAGGTTCAATTTGAAGAATAACTCCCTCCTTGGATCGAAAAAGGCAACATTCCTCTTGGATAAAAAATCCCATCCCCTTCACAGAATAGAAAGACAACATCCTTCATGAATCAAAAAGGGATGACTCTCTCTGGATCGAAGCTTCTCTTTTCTCCTTGGATTGAAGGATTTCCTTTTTATATTTTATTTTTGTTCTTTTTGTTATTTCTTTATTGATCCTTTAATTTAAATTGACTTTAAATCAAAATCACAAAAAACATTAGGTTAGTATATTTTCTAATTAAATTAATTTTGTAAATAAATAAATAAATTATTTTAAACTCTTTCTTGAAATTAAATCTAAATAGACATAGGTTATATTTACTTAAAATAAAAAACAAAACAAAAAGATTTTTCACCTTAGGATTTTTCAGACATCACTTCTACTTCGCACATTTACCTACTTTCATATTTTTTTCCATATTATTGTATATGCCTACTAGATGTAATAGATTAAAACTAGGACATTTGCTGCTTTATCCCCCTCATTCTTGTACAGTGTAAATCCCCTCCCCAAAGTATTGTAATAGCGTAGAATTAAATATCTACACTTTAATATTCTGCAATATATATTAACTCCTAGTAATTAGACGTGTATGATAAGACTAATAATCGAACGTTAGCAAACTCAACAAAAAGATAAATAACTGAATTGAACACAATTGCACATAAGAACCTCTAGGGTATCCCACTTTAGTTGCCTTTAAGAAATAAAACAGTCACGAGGAAGGAAAACTTTAGCAAAGACCCATAAATAAAAAAAGAACATAGTCCCTCGATGACCCTACAGTTTCCTTTCGGTAAATGATCTAGTCCCTAAAAGAAAATTGCTAAAGTGTCTCCATAAGTTGCCTTCGTGATTGTAAAACGTCCCTTCGATTGTCCCTTAAACATCCGACGACAAAGCTACCTACTCGCTAATAGTAGGATATCACTGCCTAAAGGAAAAGAGGAAAAGAATGACCCTTTTCGAGTAATAGAGTATATTGTTGTTAGAAGTTTTCTCAAACATTTTGCACTTACACAAAAACTTCTTTTCAAAAACAATTTCAAAACACTTTGTATAGTTTCTCCACTATCCCGAGAAACATTACAAAGTTCATCGTACTAAGGCGTTTTCAATACATTTTTAAACACAAAGCACAAAGGTATTTTAAAAATGAGCAAACCTCTAAGAGCCCAAGGAAAACCACAGATGGAAAGGGTGCTAACACCTTCCCTTTCCATAATCTACCCCCTTACTCAGAAAACATCTCCAAAAGGTATTTTTTTGTTCTTTTCACCCTTTCCTTTGTTGGATAAAAGAAAAGTCAGTGGTGACTCTTGCTTACCGCATATTTGTGAATACAAAATGCAAAACCAATATATAAATAGTCGGTAGCGCTACAACATTTTCTGAAGGTGAAACTGATCACACTAAAGGATCCTCCTCAAAACCCCGATACCTCCTCTCCCAAGTACAATCCAAATGTAAGATGTTCCTACCATTCTGATAGCCCTGGACACGACACCGAAAACTGTTGGACTTTGAAGAACAAGATTCAAGATTTGATTGACGCCAAGGAGATCGTGTTTGATCCTCCGGAAACTCCAAACGTGATCACTACTCCCATGCCAAATCATTGAGCGTTCCAGTTTATTTTGAATTTTCAATTGTAATTTATTTTGTTATTCAAACACTTATCTATTAATGTTAAACTCTGTTTCATTAATGCATTGCATATGTTTGTCTTTAATTCATCCATTCGTTGTCATTATTTAAATTGTGTTGTCTTTACTCCTTTTATAATATTCAACTCTTGTTTCAAAAGTTGCAAGCCTTTAGAGGGAGGATGACGAAAACCATGCCATAATCTCATACAGTGTGCTTTTAAACAGTCCTTGCTGACAATATACATGCATTCTGTTGTACCCCAAAATTTTCCCTCTCACTTATCAAGAATTTGCTCACAAGATCTCCTTGACTCAAGACTGCATTGGCTTTGATCAGCTCAAGACACCTCCTTAAGCACTAATGACCAAAATTAAGGTTTGAGTTTGCACAAGGATTTTTGGACCTTCTATGCCCCATATGATTTTAATGGATCATTATGGACCCTCTAGTTTACTCATGTCAAGTTTCAAGCCTTGGATCACATTTTTGATCAATCAATTGAGCAATTGACCTAAAAATCAGTTGTATTAGGGGAAAAGCCAACCATGGCCAATTTACAGTCAAACTTCATAATTTTTGGTCCACGTCAACATTTTAGAATCATATGTATAATTTGATCATGTCTGGACCATAATTCCTCAAGAAATTTGATCAAATCTCCAAAAGGGAAAAATGGTCAAAATTAGGGTTTTGACTGGGAAAGGGCAATTTCTGATTTTTGACCTAGTAAATGGTCAATTGGTTTAAGGAATGATATCAAGAGTCCAATTGCATCATTTTTACCTAATGACATGGTTAAAAACATTGCAAGTCTATTGGATTGACAAATGAATTTTGCAGTCAACTGATTAAAAGTCAATTGTATACTGAAAACTCAAACTTTGACTTTTTAGTCAAATTAAAGTGCCAAAGATCACAATTCATCAAAACATGTCAAAATATGAAATTTATTCATCAAGAAATCAAAAATTCAAGATTTCATTTTGAAAAGTCAAAATTTCTAAACTTAGAAATTTTTCTAAGTGTTGGAAATTTTATGTTTTTTTTATAACTTTGAGCCAAATTTTCACCATGATACAAGATGATTCAAGAGAAACTTCCAACATGAAAGTTGTAGATATCCATGAAATATACAACTTTTCTTTATACAACTCCTTCCAAAAATGCTTGGATCTCAAGTTATAATTTTATGAACATGTGGTCATGAAACTAAACACTTAGTGAAATTTTGCCCTAATTTGGTTAGGATTTTGACCCAACTTCATTGCACTTTTTCTTATAATTCCAAGGGTAATCTTCAAAATAAATTCAAATATGGGTTGTAGAGCACATTTCAAGCTTTCCAAAATTTCCAAGAACTCCTTGAGATAATTCTTGATTAGGAAGAATGGAAGAGATGAAATTAGGGTTTTGTCACTTGAATTACAAGTCATTTTTGATGAACACATGAACCAAATCCATGCTTGGCTGCATAATCCTCGATTTGCAGGCCTCAAACTTGTTTGTCACTCCATAATTAATGGTTTACACAACTGATTATGCCCTTATCCAAGTGTTTCAAGCTTTTTCCAAATCAATTTTCCATTTTAGGGAGAAAGTAACATATCCATTCTTGTAAAGCAAGCTTTATGCACAAAGTCAGCTTCTTGGGCTCCCAACTTGTTTTCCTTGATTACACTCCATCCACAAAGTCAGAAGGATTGTGTTTAAAGTAGTTAAAAACTCTATGAACCAAGTACTAAGCATTGAAACTTGGTTTCTCAAAAAATCACATGTTATGCATAAGCTTGTGATTTTGAATTATGATCAACAAGAGGTCTCCGAACTTATTGCTTATAAATATAGTCACTATTTGTGAGCTAGAGGAAGAGCTTTAACACCCTGAAACACTCCCAAATTCCCTCTAGCTAGAAATTGCACAAAAAACTCCATTGATACACAATTCTGACCTTAAACTTGTATCTCTCATTTCCCTCGTGTGTTTTCCCTCAAATTCATTCCTAAAGCTTCCTTACATCAAATACAACTCATCCCCATCCTTATTCCAGAACTGTAACACCATTTACCATAACCTCCATAACCAAAAAACAAAGTCTGCAACTTGATTTCTCTAGGCCATTTCAACCACTCTCAACTCAAGAAAACCATTGAATTAGCTTCCTAGGACCTTAAGGAAGCTAACCTGATCATCACCATCACTTGAAACAGGCTCAAACTCAAAACACGATTTCCAGTTTTGAGGTAAGTTTTCTCAACTTGGAACTCTTCATACAGGCATCCTCAATAGTTTATTTGTGAACAAAACATGTAGATATCATTGCCTTGAAGCTAACCATGTCCATAGTTTCCATTAATTTTTCTTGAGCTTAAAGAATTTTGAAACTGAAACTTATGAAATTTTTAAGGTTCAGATTAGGGACATTAAAATTCATGCTTATCTTTGATCTATAGTTTTAATACTTTACATTTCTGGAATTCTGAGAAGATTTGCTACAAGTTTCATGTTTACAGTTTTTATTTTTGATGAGAAATAAGCAAGTTACAGTTGGTCTGGCTGGAGGTTGAAGATGAAGTCTTCAGGGCGCGTTTTGCCTTACATATCTATTGTTTTACTGGTATTAACGGATGTATAGCCACGCCAGTGGTAGAAGCGCACTCATGTAACCTATGGGACCTGGGTTTGAGCCCTAGTGGTACCCTTTTGCATTTTTCACACATTTTTGGCATTTCTGGCCTTTTTTGGAGCGCCCGGGCCTTTATTGGGCTTGCTTTGTTTTCTTCTTTTTTTTACTGACTAACCCCCTTGCAGGCTATTGGCACCCCTGGCCCAAGTTTGTTTATTTTTTTATTTATTTCATTTTCTTAAATATATTTTCTAAATACTAAAAAATCATAAAATACAAAAAAATGATATATTTATATTTTGACTTAGTTTATTTTATTTTTCTCACAAAAATATTTTTATTAATTATACATTATTTATTTTTTACTTATTATCTTGTAAATATAAATAAAATTAGGTTATTAGTTATTTCCTTTCATACAAATTTAAATACATTATTTTTTATATAAAAAAGACTAAAAATATTTCATAATGCTATAAATATTTTCAAGATAAAAATACCACAAAAAATATTTTTCTTAAACTTATTTTCTTTTGATTAATTAATAGAACTTGTTTTTTTATTTAAAATATTTTCTTAATAAAATTCAATTTTAATTAATTATTTTCTTTATTTAATTAGGTTAAGACAAAATCCATTTTTTTCATGAAAATCAAACAAAGATACATTTTCTTTACATTTTGCATTTTTTGTACATTCATTCATTTTATACTTTATATTTAGTTATTTCCTTGTACATTGATATCAATTCAATATGGTTGTAATAGACTAATTAGGTTTAAATTCTTGCAATCCCCATTCATGAATTTGTATACCCCCCTCCCCACAAATGTTGTAATAGCGTAGTAACTTTAAATTTCGCAATTTATCGCTTTTATATAACATGCTAGTTGTTAGGGTTTGTATGGAAAGACTAAAAGCAATATTTAGAAAATCCTAATTCAAGACAAAAACAAGCATGAAAACGTTACACTTGCACACAAGCACCCCTAGGGTTATTCCACTTGATTGCCTTATACAAAATGGCCATATTACGCTTGTAAGATATCTTAGCAAAAACAAGCAAAATACAAGATCATAGTCCCTCGATGACGCTATCCAAGTTGCCTTTCAAATTATCTTAGTCCCTAAAAAATAATGCTAAGATACCTTGCAACATTGCTAATCATGGTTGTACGATGACCCAAGCCTGTCCCATTCACATCCAAAGATAGGGTTATTTACCAAATCAATGGTAGGATAACAATGTCAAAGGAAAAAGGAAAATGAACATGAAAGACTTTTGAGTAGGTAGAATGCTCCTAATTACTTGCTCAATTTCAAAACATTCTTTCTATTTTCAAAACAAACACCTACACTTTCAAAACCTCTTACAAAACTTGAAAACATTTTCAAAGGATCAACATATTTGTATACATTCTTACGAACGAGAATCATTACAAAGATTTCTTAAACAATGGCCTCTTTACAAAATACTTTCAAAAAACACACAAAGCACAATTTCAAACTAAAGAAAGTGATCTAGCAAGTAACTAAGAGCCCATAGAAAACCATGGATGAAAAGGGTGCTAGTACCTTCCCTTTTCATAATCTACCCCCCGAACTCAAGAAATAATCTCAAAGGTATTTCCTGTGCTTTTTCACCATTCCTTTTGGATAAAAGAAAAGTCGGTGGCGACTCTTGCTAACCGCAACATTTGCGATCAAATGCAAAACCCTCAAGTCATTTATCCAACCGTATCACAGAACTGGCGACTCTGCTGGGGAAAATTCTAAAAGTGGGGTTACCTTAGGGTTAGATCACATTTACTTGCTTTCTTTGTTTGACTTATATGCTTTACAATATGGTTATTTATTTGGGTTTGAATCCTCTACCCGAATTTGGGATACATTATAGGTAAGTAGCAATATGTTGTGGAAAATGTGCGGGGTATACCGACATGGTCTAAGGAATAGCTACGTTAGTGCGGCATATTTGTGGGTACCGGTAGCCTTTGAGTTAATCAAAGAGAATACGGGGCCGTTGAGTGATGTCATGAAGCACTAATGAACTTCTAGAACCTTTACTTGACCAACATGGCCTTTAGGATGTAGTGAGGTGACCGGCTTTGATGCAGTCCGAAGTTGGTAGATACTCGATATTACACTCATTGAGGTTTGGTTTCTTGGGATATTTCGGTCTCCATTAAAGAGGCTTGTGCTGAAACGATGACCAAGGAAACAAACCGGTGATATTGAGCTCCTTAGAACCTAGTTACTATTACTAGGTCAGGTTTGAGCCAACTAAACTTCAAGAGGGTACTTACCTATAAAACTCCATGCAAGCCTAAACCTAGGGAATTGTTTGTTTTGTTTGTATATACATACTTGTATATAACATCATGAATATCATAACATCACACACATTCACTAACCATTTCAAGGATCTTAGGATTCATCTTTGTTCTTGTTTTTTAGGATATGGATTCTCTTCGCAGAAAAACTATTCAAGTCAACCTTGTAAGGGTTCCTCAACAACTTAAGGAGCTAGCTTCAAGGATTCCTGAAAACTCTCCATTCACCAAGAGACATGGTCTCCTACTCAACTTGGTCACCTCCAACATAGATGAGGACATGATGAAGGTGCTCTTTCAGTTCTTTGATCCTTTACACCATTGCTTCACATTTCCCGACTATCAACTTGTGCCTACTTTGGAAGAGTTCTCCCGACTCTTGAGGATTCCCATTCTCAACCAACTACCTTTCAACGGTACGGAAAGAGACACAAAGCCAGAAGAAATTGCTCAAGCTCCACACTTTCACTCATCTGATGTCATAACTCATTGGGAAACAAGGAGTGATGTCAAAGGTTTCTTAGCAAAGTTCTCATTCGAGAAAGCCCAAAGCTATTGGAATTCCTTGGATTTGCAAGCCTTTGAGGAAATTGTGGCTCTCCTCATCTATGGGATGGTCTTGTTTCCAAATCCTGACCAACTCATAGATGTGAACGTCGTCAAAATCTTCATATCCCGCAACCCGGTAGCTACATTGCTAGGGGATATCCTACACTATTTTCACACTCGCACAATGAGGAAAAGAGGTGTCCTTATGTGTTGCACTTCTCTCTTGTCAAGATGGTTTATTTCACATCTTCCTTAATCTGTATTAAAGAATGAGCAAGGTTCAAGGTGGTCACAAAGGTTGATGACGCTCAAACATTCAGATATTCATTGGTACTCCCGATCTATAGAGAATGTTACTATTGTCAACCGTTTTGGGGAATTTCCTAATGTCCCTTTACTTGGAATTAGGGGAGGTATCACCTACAATCCCTGCTTAGCCTTAATACAATTTGGTTATTCCCGAAGGGATGGCCCGCATGAGATGCTGATTCAAGGTTTGGTATTTGACTACGACGACGAAGATCAAGGTCTTCGCCAGAGATTTATCCGAGCTTGGAGGATGTTAAACAAGGTAGATAGCAAGACTTTGGGGCATAAAAATTCCATCCCTCTTAAGCCTTACCTCAAATGGGTATGAACTCGTGCTCAGAGTCTTATGATGCCTTACCCCTCCATTCTCCCGGTAATCATTGAGCCTGTCATGGAAGGAGATGTTCCATACACTATTCTACATCCTGACATGCCTACCTACCTTGAAGAACTACAAAGGGATTGGATACAACTCAAGGGGGAGCGAGATACTTTCGAAGCCCAATTCTATGCAAGGGAGAAGAAGGTTTTAGAACTCACTAGGCTACTTCATAAGGAGCAGACTCTGAATGCCTACATTGCACCAAAGAGGATGCATACTACTTTTTTATCTTAGAGTTTTTTTATATTATTTTGCCCAAGAAGGCATTGATGTACTCAAAACTTTAAATTATTAATATAACATGTGTTTCCTTTTTGTATAAAACAAATTTGAATTTTAAGATCCTTGAAATCATTGCATATGCATTTATCATTCATCATAACATAAACAGGTTTCTTGCAACAAGTCTCCTCATCTCTCTACTGTTTATTTCAGTAAGATGGATCTCGAGCAAACAGTAAAGGACCTCTGAGCTCAGAATGCACAGCTTCAACAATTGTTCTTAACTCTGGCTAAATGACAAGAAGAGTTGAAGACCTTGCTGGTTGAGGAGAAGAAAAAGAAAACGAAGAAGATAATCGGAATTCTAAACATGGGAAGAAGATTCCAAGGGCAGACAAGAAGGGCCTTAGACTTTGCAACGACATCCAACGAGAAAGACAATCAAGACAGGAAGGGCAAGGAAATGGTTGTTCAGTCTGATTCATAAGAGGAAGAGGAAGAAGAAGAATATTCTGAAGAACAATACCCTCCATCCGAAGACAAGTATAAGCATCTAGAAGAACCGTTGAGTTCAATGGAAATCCAAAAAGTGTCAGGTTTGGACTTTGAGGAGTTGGGCTTAGTGTCAGGGATTGTCATTCCTCCAAAATTCAAAACACCTGTGTTCTCCAAATATGACAGAGTTTCATGCCCTAAAATGCATCTCCGGTCCTATGTGAGGAAAATCTAGCCCCACACCGCTGACAAATATTTATGGGTACACTTCTTCCAAGACATTCTGTCTGGAACTCAACTTGATTGGTTTTATCAGTTAGAAAGAGCCAATTTTCATAACTGGGAAGATCTTGCTGCAGCCTTTTACAAACAATACCAATACAACACTGATCTTGCGCCTACCCGTACTCAGCTCCAGAGTATGGCCATGGTTTCAAGTGAAGGCTTCAAGGACTATGCGCAAAAATGGAGATACTTAGATGGAAGAGTTCAACCTCCCCTATCTGAAATAGAATTAGTAGACATGTTTTTGGGCACCTTGTCTGGTCCCTTCTTCAATCACCTAATTAAGAGTTCATCGGCAGGTTTTACTGAACTGATATTGACCGGAGAAAGGGTATAAGTCAGGATAAAAAGTGGAAAGATTAAAAAAGATGCATCCTCTGCTGCTATAAGGAAGCCATTTATTGGAAAGAAAGAAGTGGTTGATGTTTATCCTCAGAGAAATCAAGATAGGGCCGAACGCCGTCCAATTGTGGGGGCTATTATGATTCCTAAACCTATGCCTGATCAACAAAGGAACAACCAACCAAGGATGGAAAGACCAGTCATACAATTCACCAGAATTAACATGACCTTATCTCAAGTAATTCCACATATGTTAAGATCCAACCTAGTGACTTTGAAAGAAGCTCCAAAGAACCCTAACACAACCTCTCCTCACTATCATCCCAATGCCCATTGTGTATACCACTTTGAGAGTCCCGGCCATGACACTAATAACTATTGGGCTCTAAAGAACAAAGTACAAGACCTCCTTGAAGCCAAAGAGATTGAGTTTGATGTGCCATAAAAACCCAATGTAATTTCTGCCCCTATGCCCAAACACGGCCATAATGCCAACGCCATTGAGGAAGATAAGTTTGTTACTTCAGTTGATGAACTTATGACCCCACTCCTGATTATCAAAAAGAACTTATTAAATGCCAATGTATTCCCGGGTTTTGATGAAAGCTGCCATTTCTGTTTGTCCTCACCAACCAGCTGTCCTTTGTTGAAAGCAGGCGTTCAATGCCTAATAGATAACAAGGAAATTTTGTTTGAAAAGACTTTTGTTCCACCTGTTCCTTTTAATAATGTTTCTATCATTACCATTTCCGCCAATTC
Organism: Vicia faba; assembly: GCA_948472305.1. Lineage (NCBI taxonomy): Eukaryota > Viridiplantae > Streptophyta > Magnoliopsida > Fabales > Fabaceae > Vicia > Vicia faba. The sequence goes on from OX451740.1 coordinate 805,936,744, forward strand.
TTCTAGGGTCTCCACCAAAAGACCCGTTAGAATTACATCAGTTCCAAAAATAGCTCTTTTGATAATTACAATGCCTAGACCAGTCCCGTATTTGTCAGACAAAACCGTACCATGGAATTATGGAGGGGATGTCTACTACCACGGAATCAAGCAAGATTGGCCAGCTGCTGAAGATTCAAGTTCTGAGGAGGTTGACTCTGATATCAGTAATATTGCAGGGAATAGCAAGATTACCCGAAGTGGAAGGATATTCTCTCCAGAAATTTCTCCCCCAAAAGCAGTTTCTAGACCCGTAATCATTCCTATTATTGTTGCTCCTCCGAAGGCTATTCCCAGTCCTACAATCATCTCTGCTAAAACTCCAACTGACAAAGCTGATACAACCCCTGTTATCACTCTTACTAACGTTCCTGCTGCCGCGTCAACCGAGACTCGAGGTAAAAGTATTCTGATTGAACCTGTCCGGACAAAGGCACAATCATTGGATATCCCTGAGACCTCCCGGAAAGAGATGGAGGAAATTCTAAAGATCATAAAATGAAAAGACTACAACGTAGTTGAACAACTGGGGAAAACTCCATCTAAAATTTCCATGCTGGCTTTACTACTATGTTACGAGGCGCATGCAAAGGCCTTGGTAAAATTTCTAAAAACTGCCCATGTACCCCAAGAAACATCTGCCGATCAGTTCCAAGACTGCGTAGCCAGCTTGACTACAGATAATGGTTTAGGTTTCTCGGATGCTGATTTAATGCTAAGAGGAAGGAAGCATAATGAGGCCTTGCATGTCTCAGTGGAATGTAGGGGCACAACCTTGGCTCATGTATTGGTGGACACTGGCTCATCTCTGAATGTATTGCCTAAAAAGGCTCTTAGAAGCTTGACTGTGAAGGATTGACATTGAAACCAAGCAACATAGTAGTGAGAGCTTTTGACGGCTCAAAAAGGATTGTGCATGGGGAAGTGGATATCCCCATAAAGCTTGGAACTCAAACATTTGATTCAACTTTCTATGTAATGGATATTCGCCCTTCATACTCCTGCTTGCTAGGCCAACCATGGATTCACAATGCTGGCGCTGTTACTTCTACGTTGCACCAAATGCTGAAGTATCTAATTCAAGGGAAGATTATTATTGTTCATAGAGAAGAAGAGTATATGACCAGCCATCTCAATTCCTTCAGATATGTGGAATTAGATGGTGAATTTATTGAAACTCCATTCCAACACTTTGAAGAAGTCCTGCAAGATGTGACAGTGACCAAGGCTGTTCCCAAGATCACAAGGCCTCCACTCAGGATGTCATATTTGAAGGATGCAAAAGCAATGATAGAATAAGGTGGATGCACTATTTGGGGACAACTCCCAGATATCCCATATAAGTCTGACAAGTTTGGCCTGGGTTTCACTTCAGGTGCTCAGAAGACTGTACGCCACGCTCTTGCTAGAGGACCATCCCTGAAGATCAACAACCATGAAGTCAACGCGGTAGAGGATGATGAAGATGGATGCAACCCGGAGGATTGGATTTTCCCAACTGTCAGTGGAGGGCTCAACAATTGGGAGGCTAGAGATTTCATCCCGATAACTTTTATCCTACAATAATTTGTATTTACATTTTGTTGGATCTGTAATATTAAAACAATTCAGACTCTTAAAACCTTGTGCCTTACCCGAGGCACAATGGTCCATTTGTAAGGGTTATTATCTCATTTCCATATGACATCAATGAATCATGGACGTTTTGCATACAAACTTTGTGCTCATTATTTTTCTTTTTTACATTTTCATTTCTTTCAAATATAGTTATACCCTTACACACACACACACACACACACACACACACACACTCACAATGCAGGTCTACATCCATTCAGGATCCCATGGATAACGGTTCTGCTATGGCTTTTTATGACTCTGAAAATCTAATCTACCAAGCCGAAGACGAAGGTGAGGAAGATTGTGAAGTACCAGGGGAACTTGCCAGATTACTACAACAATAAGAGAGGACCATTCAGCCCCACGAGAAACCCGTGGATACAATCAACCTAGGTACCGAGGAAAACAAAAGAGAGGTCAAGATGGGTGCCAATATGGAACCCAGTGTCAAGGAGCGTCTGATTCAATTGTTGCACGATTATGTTGAGGTCTTTGCCTGGTCGTATGAAGACATGCCAGAACTTGATGCAGATATTGTGGTACATCGTCTTCCTGCAAAAGAGGATTTCCCACCAGTAAAAAAAAAGGTCCATCGAATGCGACCAGATATGTCGAAGAAGATTAAAGCAGAAGTCATGAAACAATTCAACGCTGGATTCTTGGCCGTCACCTCTTATCCGCAATGGGTTGCCAATGTTGTTCCCGTGCCCCAAAAAGACGGTAAGGTACGAATGTTCATGGACTACAAGGATTTGAATTGGGCAAGCCCTAAGCATGATTTCCCACCCCCCCACATTGATATTCTAGTCGACAATATGAAACAAATCAAAGTGTTTTTCTTCATGGACGGTTTCTCAAGTTACAACCAAATCAAAATGGCGCCTGCGGACATGGAGAAAACAATCTTTGTCACACAATGGGGGACATTCTGCTACAAGGTTATGCCGTTCGGACTGAAGAATGCTAGGGAAACCTATCAGCGTGCCATGATAGCTCTATTTCACAACATGATACATCACAAAATAGAGGTCTACGTGGATGACATGATAGCTAGATCTCAAACAGAAGAATAACATCTTGATCATTTACAAAAACTGTTTGAGAGACTAAAGAAGTACATGCTGAGGTCGTACCCAAATAAATGCACGTTTGGAGTAAGTTCTGGTAAGCTCCTAGGCTTTTTCGTTAGCAATAAGGGTATTGAAGTAGATCCTGCCAAGGTGAAAGCGATACAAGAGATGCTTGCTCCTCGTACTGAGAAGGAAGTCAGAGGATTCTTAGGACGTTTGAACTACATTGCCAGATTCATTTCTCACCTGACAGCTACTTGTGAACCAATCTTCAAACTATTGAAGAAAGATCAGGTAGTCAAATGGAATTATGAGTGCCAATTTTCTTTTGACAAAATCAAATAATACTTGCAAGAGCCTCCTGTTTTGATGCCACCAGTCGAGGGAAGGCCATTGATCATATATCTAACTGTTTTGGAAAATTCCATGGGGTGTGTACTGGGACAGCATGACGAGTCTGGCCAAAAAGAGCATGTTATTTATTACCTGAGCAAAAAGTTTACCGACTGTGAAACAAGATATTCACAGCTCGAGAAAACTTGTTGCACTCTGGCATGGGCTTCTCACCGGCTAAGATAGTATATGTTAACCCATACTACCTTATTGATATCTAAAATGGATCCAATAAAATACATCTTCGAGAAACCTGCCCTCTTTGGGAGAATAGCGAGATGGCAGATGATCCTGAAAGAATATGACATACAGTATACTACCCATAAAGCAATAAAGGGAAGTGTACTAGCTGATCACCTTGCTCATCAAGTTGTGGATGACTACCAGTCCATGAAGTTCGAATTCCCAGATGAAGACATCATGATGGTAAACAACTGTGAAGAATTCAGACCATATGACAGACCTGAACAAAGATCCCGATGGACCCTGGTTTTTGATGGGGCATCTAACACGCTCCGAAATGGTATCGGTGCTGTAATCATATCTCCAGAAGGGTGTCATACTCCTTTTACGGCAAGACTCTGCTTCAATTGTACAAATAACATGGCCGAATACGAAGGGTGCATCTTTGGTCTCAAAGCTACCATAGACTTGTGGATCAAATCTTTGAATGTATTCAGAGATTCAACTTTGGTTATCATCCAGATCAAAGGGGAATGGGACACCAAACATCATAACCTTATCCCTTACAAAGAACATGTTTTGACATTGCTCCCACATTTTGAGGAGATTACCTTCGAGAACTTCCCGCGAGAAGAAAATCAGCTAGCAGACGCACTAGCCATGATGCCATCTATGTTTAAAATAAATGGGATAAAAAGACTCCCCAGATCACCATTAAACGAAGGGACCATCACACTATCACGAGATTAATACTGATGAAATAGTGGACCAGCCTTGGTTTCACGAAGTCAAGAGGTATCTCGAAACCCAAGAATATCCGGAAGGAGCTTCAGTCAATGATAAGAAGTTCTTAAGGAGATTCTCTGCTAAATTCTTCCTTATTAATGGCATTCTTTACAAATGCAACCATGAAACTGTGTTACTTCGGTGCGTAGACAAGGTTGAAGCTGAAAGGGTCATGGATGAGTTGCATGAAGGCACTTTTGGCACCCATTCCAGTGGGTATATGATGGCAAAGAAAATCCTACAGAAAGGCTATTATTGGTCTACCATGGAAGAAAATTGCTATCAACACTCTCAAACCTGCCACAAGTGTCAGATTTATGCTGATAAGGTGCAAGTACCTCCGGTTCCTCTGAATGTCTTGACGGATCCTTGGCCCTTTGCTATGTGGGGGATTGATATGATTGGGGAAATCAAGCCAACAGCCTCCAATGGACACCGCTTCATCCTAGTGTCCATTGACTATTTTACAAAATGGGTGGAGGAAACTTCTTTCGCTTCTGTTACCAAGAATATTGTCGCCCGGTTCATTAAGCAAAATCTCATCTATCAGTACGGTATCCCGGAGAGGATCATTACAGACAATGGTACAAACTTGAACAATACTATGATCACCGCCTTGTGCGAGCAATTCAAGATCCAGCATCACAATTCTTCCCCTTATCGGCCAACGATGAATGGTGTTGTCGAAGCCACAAATAAGAACATTAAAAAGATCATACAAAAAATGGCAGTCACATACAAAGACTAGCATGAGATGCTACCATTCGCTCTCCACAGATATCGTACCACAGCTCGCAGATCAACCGGGGAAACACCCTACTCTCTGGTATACGACATGGAGGTTGTCTTGCCTATTGAGGTTCAAATCCCCTCTCTAAGAATTATGAAGGATGTAGGGTTGAATGAAGCGGATTGGATCTAGACTCGACTTGATCAACTAAACTTGATTGATGAGAAAAGGCTTACTGTTGTCTGTCATGGTCAAATGTATCAAAAACGGATGATCAAGGCTTTCAACAAAAAGGTCAGATGACTAGTGTACCAAGTTAGAGATCTGGTGATCAAACGTATCATACTACCGTAAGGTGATCCCAGGGGCAAATGGACTCCTACATACGAAGGACCATTTGTAATCAAAAACATATTCTCTGGTGGAGCAATGATCTTGACCACCTTGGATGGCGACGACCTGCTACACCCTGCAAACGCAGACATAGTCAAAAGATACTACGCATAAGAGACCCGCTAGGTTGTAAAACCTAGGAAAAACAAGGGCATCCATGCGAACCAAAAAGGTTCGGGAAAAAATTAGGGATAAAACAAAAAAAGTTGTACACCCGGCAAGTTGAAAACCCGAAAGGGCGACTTGGGAAAAAAAGGGTTTCCTGGTGGACTAAAAACCTGAAAGGGTCGTCTAGGCAAAAGTTAGGGAATTAAAGCATATGACTATGTCCCGTTGGATCACCTTACGGATAACCTTTGACTTCAACTGACAAACTCAAAGGTTCTGATCAGTTCAATCATCTTCAGACGAGGCAAAAAATAGACAAGATGTTCAGAAATATGAAGGTTATAGCAGAATGGGAACCCCATGGGATTATTGCACATAGCTATCTTTTATTTGTATCAAAAATTTCATTTTTTACGATGACATTCTCTTACTAGATTGTTTGTCTCGTTGTACAAAAATACTTACTCAAAGTCAATACAAAGATATCCCTTTTGAAAGTGAAAAAAAACTATCTGTTTTTCTTTTTGCTTGTGTTTTGTTTACAAAAACATCCAATGATTCATTGTTGAACATATGCATTTGAACATAATTACTGTTTACTAATAAACAAAATAAAAGACAATCGCTGATAGCTTTAAGGGATAAGGGAAATCTCTCTAAGTTTATCTCCATAAAATTCCCCGCAGTGTGCAGTTTAATCCCCAGCGAAACAAAGCTTCTAGTTTATCAATTCCCTGTAGAAGTCGCCAAATTTCTCAGAATTCCCCAACCAGGATTTTTCAAACAGTACACGACATTCCCCTTACAATGGAGTTTATTTCTCTAAAGGTAAATTCATCAGCACTTCAACTTCACAACATGATACTTATACTCCATATCCTCAACATTGGACAGGGATTTATTTTCCCCAATCCAATAGCAGTACAACAGAATTAGCTCACTTGCGTATACATCGCACCCATATATCATAAACATTGATAACACGAATGCATTATACCATGCATTTCATACAACATAGCATTGCATAATTAGCTAACATATTACCCTTTTCAGGATAAGATAAATCAACAGCTACCATTAAGAATGTTCAAAGTCTTCAGATACGCTCCAGACACGAATGCCATTCTGATACTCATTCAGACTCAGCTTTCAGATATAGTTCAGATACACTCCAGACACAGATGCCATTTTGATACTCATTCAGACTCAGCTATCAGATACAGTTCAGATACGCCCCAAACATGGATGCCATTGTGATACTCATTCAAACTCGGCTTTCAGATACAGTTCAGATACGCTCCAAACACGGATGCCATTCTCATACTCATTCAGACTCAGCTTTCAGATACAGTTCAGATACGCTCCAGACACGGATGTTATTCTGATACTCATTCAGACTCAGATTCAGATACAATTCAGATAAACTCCATACATGGACGCTATTCTGATACTCATTCAGAGTCAGCTTTCAGATACAGTTCAGATACGCTCCAGACACGGACGCCATTCTGATACTCATTCTTTCAGTTTACAAATTACAATTCAACAATCACTTTTGAATGGAATATACAAGCCCATCTCCTGAAATTTTCCATCACCTCTCCAAATGGCATCTTTAAGCCATTCCCTCAACCATCACATCGTCAAGTGCAAATTTCTAGGCACTCTAGTGTCCAATCATCTTCCACTTTTGAGTCACGAATGGAAAAACATGCCAATCTAAGTCTTCAGGCTTAATAAGATTGAACAGGGGAAGCTGTTTTACCCCAAAATTTTCCCTCTCACTTATTAAGAATTTGCTCACAAGATCTCCTTGACTCAAGACTGCATTAGGGTTTGATCAGCTCAAGAAACCTCCTTAAGCACTGATGACAAAAATTAGGGTTTGAGTTTTCAAAAGGATTTTTGGACCTTCTATTCCCCCATAGGATTTTCATGGATCACTATGGACCCCCTAGTTTACTTATGTCAAGTTTCAAGCCTTGGATCACATTTTTGATCAGTTAATTGAGCAGTTGACCTAAAAATCAGCTGTATTAGGGAAAAAGTCAACCATGGCCAATTTACAGTCAAACTTCATAATTCTTGCTCCACATAAACATTTTAGACTCATATGTATCACTTGATCAAGTTTGGACCACAATTCCTCAAGAAATTTGATCAAATCTCCAAAAGGGCAAAATGGTCAAAATTAGGGTTTTGACTAGGAAAGGGCAACCTATGATTTTTGACCTAGCAAATGGTCAATTGGTTTAAGGCATAATCTCAAGAGTCCAATTGAATCATTTTGAAACATGGTTCAAAACATTGCAAGTCCATTGGATTGACAAATGAATTTTGCAGTCAACTGATCAAAAGTCAACTATATACTGAAAAGTCAAACTTTGACTTTTTAGTCAAATTCAAGTGCCAAAGATCATAATTCATCAAAACATGTCAAAATATGAAATTTATTCATCATGAAATCAAAAAGTCAAGATTTCATTTTGAAAAGTCTTAATTTCTAAACTTAGAAATTTTTCTAAGTGTTGGAAATTTCATGTTTTTTTCATAACTTTGAGCCAAATTTTCACCATGATACAAGATGATTCAAGAGAAACTTCAAACATGAAAGTTTTATATCTCCATGAAATATAAAACTTTGATTTACACAATTCCTTCCAAAAATTCTTGGATCTCAAGTTATAATTTTATGAACATGTGGTCATGAAACTAAACACTTAGTGAAATTTTGCCCTAATTTGGTCAGGATTTTGACCCAACTTTCATTGCACTTTTTCATATAATTACAAGGGTAATATTCAAAATCAATTCAAATATTGGTTGTAGATAACATTTCAAGCTTTCCAAAATGTCCAAGAACTCCTTGAGATCATTCTTGAGTAGGGAGAATCGAAGAGATGAAATTAGGGTTGTGTCACTTGAATTACAAGTAATTTTTGATGAACACATGAACCAAATCCATGCTAGGCTGCATAATCCTTGCTTTCAGGCCTAAAACTTGTTTGTCACTCCATAATTAATGGTTTAAACAACTGATTATTCCCTTATCCAAGTGTTTTAAGCTTTGTCAAAATCAGTTTGCCATTTTAGGGAGAAAGTAACATATCCCTTCTTGTAAAGCAAGCTTTATGCACAAAGTTAGCTTCTTGAGCTCCCAACTTGTTTTCCTTGATTACACTCCATCCACAAAGTCAGAAGGATTGTGTTTAAAGTAGTTAAAAACTCTATGAACCAAGTACAAAGCATTGAAACTTGGTTTCTCAAAAAAATCACATGTTATGCATAAGCTTGTGATTTTGAATTCTGATCAACAAGAGGTCTCCAAACTTGTTGCTTATAAATAGAGTCACTATTTGTGAGCTAGAGGACGAGTTTTAACACCCTTAAACACTCCAAAATTCCCTCTAAACAGAAATTGCACAAAAAACTCCATTGATACACAATTCTGACCTTAAACTTGTATCTCTCATTTCCCTCATGCGTTTCCCTCAAATTCATTCCTAAAGCTTCCTTACATCAAATAAAACTCATCCCCATCCTTATTCCAGAACTGTAACACCATTTACCATAACCACCATAACCAAAAAACAGAGTCTGCAACTTGACTTCTCTAGGTCATTTCAGCCACTCTCAACTCAATCAAACCATTGCATTAACTTCCTTGGACCTCAAGGAAGCTAACCTGATCATCACCATCACTTGAAATAGGCTCAAACTCAAAACACGATTTCCAGTTTTGAGGTAAGTTTTCTCAACTTGGAACTCTTCATACAGGAATCCTTAATAGTTTATTTATGAACAAAACATATAGATATCATTTCACTGAAGCTAACTATGTCCATAGTTTCCATTAATTTTGCTTGAGCTTAGAGAATTTTGAAATTGAAACTTCTGAAATTTTTAGGGTTTAGATTAGAGCCATTAAAATACATGCTTATCTTTGATCTATAGTTTTAATACTTTACATTTCTGGAATCGTGAGATGATTTTCTACAAGTTTAATGTTTTCAGTTTTTATTTTTGATGAGAAATAAGCAAGTTACAGTTGGTCTGGATGGAGGTTGAAGATGAAGTCTTCAAGGCGCATTTTGCCTTACATATCTATTATTTTACTTGTATTAATGGATATATAGCCACCCCAGTGGTAGAAGCGCGCGCCTGTAACCTATGGGACCTGGGTTCGAGCCCCAGTGGTACCCTTTTGCATTTTTCACACATTTTTGGCATTTCTGACCTTTTTTGGAGCGCCCGGGCCTTTATTGGGCTTACTTTGCTTTCTTCTTATTTTTACTGACTAACCCCCTTGCAGACTTTTGGCACCCCTGGCCCAAGTTTGTTTATTTTTTTATTTATTTCATTTTCATTTTCTTAAATATATTTTCTAAATACTAAAAAATCATAAAATACAAAAAAAAATGATATATTTATATTTTGACTTAGTTTATTTTATTTTTCTCACAAAAATATTTTTATTAATTATACTTTATTTATTTTTTACTTATTTTCTTGTAAATATAAATAAAATTAAGTTATTAGTTATTTCCTTTCATACTAATTTAAATGCATTATTTTTTATATAAAAAAGACTAAAAATATTTTATAATGCTATAAATATTTTCAAGATAAAAATACCAAAAAAAAATACTTTTCTTAAACTTATTTTCTTTTGATTAATTAATAGAACTAGTTTTTTTTATTTAAAATCTTTTCTTAATAAAATTCAATTTTAATTAATTATTTTCTTTATTTAATTAGGTTAATACAAAATCCCTTTTTCATGAAAATTAAACAAAGATACATTTTCTTTACATTTTGCATTTTTTGCACATTCATTCATTTTATGCTTTATATTTAGTTATTTCCCTGTACATTTATATCAATTCAATATGGTTGTAATAGACTAATTAGGTTTAAATTCTTGCAATCCCCATTCATGACAAAAAAAAGCATGAAAATAATATACTTGCACACAAGCACCCCTAGGGTTATTCCACTTGGTTGCCTTATACAAAATGGCCATATTATGCATGTAAGATATCTTAGCAAAAACAAGCAAAATACAAGATCATAGTCCCTCGATGATGCTATCCAAGTTGCCTTTCAAATGATCTTAGTCCCTAAAAAAGAATGCTAAGAAACCTTGCAACATTGCTAATCATGGTTATACGATGACCCACGCTCGTCCCATTTACATCCAAAGATAGGGTTATTTACCAAATCAATGGTAGGATAACAATGTCAAAGGAAAGAGGAAAATGAACATGAAAGACTTTTGAGTAGGTAGAATGCTCCTAATTACTTGCTCAATTTCAAAACATTCTTTCTATTTTCAAAACAAACACCTACACTTTCAAAACCTCTTACAAAACTTGAAAACATTTTCAAAGGATTAACATCTTTGTATACATTCTTACGAACGAGAATCATTACAAAGGTTGCCTAAACAATAGCTTCTTTACTAAATACTTTCAAAAACCACACAAAGCACAATTTTAAACAAAAGCAAGTGATCTAGCAAGTAACTAAGAGCCCATGGAAAACCATGGATGAAAAGGGTGCTAGTACCTTCCCTTTTCATAATCTACCCCCCGAACTCAAGAAATAATCTTAAAGGTCTTTCCTGTGCTTTTTCACCTTTCCTTTTGGATAAAAGAAAAGTCGGTGGCGACTCTTGCTAACCACAACACTTGCGATCAAACGCAAAACCCTCAAGTCAGTTCTCCCACCGTATCACACATTCTTTCAATCCCTAAACACTGGATTTATAAGAAAGATAATCTCTAGTTAACCCCTTTGAGCCAAAGAAGTAGGAGTTTTCCTTTTTCACACAAATGGAAACCTTTAATCAAAACCTGGGGCAGGGTAGTCTTTTCGTTAATGCAAACACACGTTCAGTCACAAACTTTCACTTTGAATGACATAAAAAACATTCCTCTGGAATCAAAATATGGTGATGGTTCCCTACCAAAATAAGCAGTCATTATCTCTCAAGAGAAAATCCCACTAAGTCAAAACCTACGAAGGAGGCTTAAGAAAAACTGGGGTGTCCCACTGACCGTAATCTCAAAAGGAGAACAGTTAGGCAAAAATCCGGGATAATAAATCAAAAAGAGGTCACTATAAATCCTCAACAACATGGAAAATAAGGAAAAAATGAATGCATTCCAACAAATCAAACTTAATTTGTCTGAACCATCACAAAAACGTCATTCCAAACTCAATTGGAGTTCAAACGCACAATTAACTGAGTTTAGGACTGAAGAACATTACGAAGAACGGGCGGGTAAAAATACACTTTGAGCTATATCCTTTGTTTCTTAAACTGTGAACCTAGACCATGATGCAACCTTTCAAAGTCCTAATTGAAGCATGGGTTAGTTCGAAAGCATACTGTTACAAAAGGTGTCCTGACTCTTGTAAGGCTTACTATAAATCTTGAGTTGAATTCATATTATTACAAAATTCTCTTTACTTGCTAGAACGAATTTTCAAAACTTCGAGACAAGCATAAATTTTGTATTATTTGAATATCGTTGTTTGTATATGGTTAATTGTTTGACAACGGAGAAATTCACACGACGAATATCCAGTGAACAAAAATTCTCTCAATGAACAAAATCACTTCAAGTGGGAAGACACTTCCCATAACAGATCTCCCATAAGCAAGGGGGCATGACATGTCATTGCCCAACACATCTGGGGAAGTCCAGTCAAGATTCCAAGAAATCACTCAAGAAATGCTGAATAACCAGGTGCAGGCATGTATCTGAATCACTTGGAGCATTGAACATGAACTCCAACAAAGGGTTACGTACGATCAGGAAAACAGTTCCTGGCAATACTACAAATACTTGCTACTAGGGGAAGTGACAAATATCCCACAAAGTCCCTTTCATAGGGTGATCCCCAGCCAGAGTTTCAATCTCTGAAAACTTCTCCCCAACTGAGTTGATCTCAAAAATCCTCGAGGAGTTTTGCCAAAAGAAAACACCTCTCCAACTGATTGGAAACAAAGTTTATTTCCCCAACAAATTACAAATTCCCCAACTTGAATTTTCCTCTCCGACTACCATAAATTAAGGGACCACAACTCCTCTTCCCCAGTAGACTTTCCTACAATCCCCAATAAGCCGCTGCATAACCTGGAAGATAACCAGATAACAGTTAAAACCTTTATCCCTAACAAGTTGTTAACTCCCTTTCTATTCCATCAAGGGATAACTCCCTGATAGAGCAACAGATAACTAAAACTCCTGAACTCCTTTCCCCAAGAAGGAGTCAGCACTCTCCAGAGTTTTCCTCTCAAGCAAAATCAACACTCCCCAACGGAGTACTCCTCAAACAACGAAACAGGATTCCCCCAGCGGAAACATTCAAAGAGAAGTTTGAAGATGGGCATACTCTTCATCCCCAATGGTAGTCTAGAAATCAACTCCACAGAGCTCCCCAAAATTTGTCAAGGATTTATTTTCCACGACAAGATTACGTTACAACAACATTTCATGCATCATATTACATACACGATAAATGCATACAACATAATCTCATTTATTTTGAGAAACATCTTTACGCCATGTATTTCACTGCATGCAACTAACTCTTTACCTTTTAAGGAAAAAATCAATAGACAAGTGTCATTAATCTGTAAACTTCTCCGAGATAAAATCAAGCTTGGATTCCTTCATCATCCGCTGGGTAGTAGTCGTCCCAGATTCCTTCATCATCCGTTGAGGTAGTAATCGTCCCAGATTCCTTCATCATCCGTTGAGGTAGTAATCGTACAAGATTCCTTTGTTATCCGTTGAGGTAGTAATCTTTCAAGATTCCTTCATTATTCATTGATGTAGTAATCGTCCCAGATTCCTTCATCATCTGTTGAGATAGTAATCGTCCCAGATTCCTTCATAATTCGTTGAGGTAGTAATCTTCCAAGATTCCTTCATTATATGTTGAGGTAGTAATCATCCCAGATTCCTTCATCATCCGTTGAGGTAGTAATCATCTAAGATTCCTTCATTATCCGTTGAGGTAGTAATTGTACCAGATTCCTTCATCATCTAATGAGGTAGTAATCTTCTAAGATTCCTTTATTATCCATTGAGGTAGTAATCGTCCCAGATTCCTTCATCATCCGTTGAGGTAGTAATCATCCAAGATTCCTTCATTATCCGTTGAGGTAGTAATTGTCCCAGATTCCTTCACCATCCATTGAGGTAGTAATCGTCCCAGATTCCTTCATCATCCGTTGAGGTAGTAATCGTCCAAGATTCCTTCATTATTCGTTGAGGTAGTAATCGTCCCAGATTCCTTCATCATCTGTTGAGGTAGTAATCGTCTAAGATTCCTTCATTATCCGCTGAGGTAGTAATCATCCCAGATTCCTCTATCATTTGTTGAGGTAGTAATCGTCTAAGATTCCTTCATTATCAGTTGAGGTAGTAATCGTCCCAGATTCCTTCATAATCCATTGAGGTAGTAATCGTCCCAGATTCCTTCATCATCCGTTGAGGTAGTAATCGTCCAAGATTCCTTCATTATCCGTTGAGGTAGTAATCGTCCCAGATTCCTTTATCATCCGTTGAGATATTAATCTTCTAAGATTCCTTCATTATCCGTTAAGGTAGTAATCATCCCAGATTCCTTCATCATCTGTTGAGGTAGTAATCGTCTAAGATTCCTTCAATATTTGTTGAGGATATTGCACATCATTGTAGTCCTGTATCATTGTTAGAAACTTCAGGACTATGGTCCTTTTCACTTGTCTCTCCTTCTTGATTCTCCCCTTCCTTGGATGAAGAGGTCAGATCAACTTGTTGCTTTAACGGCCCCCTGAACCTTCTGCCCATATTTAAAATACCAGCGACCTTCTTCTTTTTTTCTCCTTCAGGATGAAGGCTTTCAGATCCTCCTGCCCTTTTGCTAGATTTATGAACATCTGTTGGAATTGGGAATTTTGTGCCTGAAGATGCTTGATGCTTTGTTCGAAAGACATTACTGCTGAGATAAACAACGAAGAAGATGATAAACATGTAATGGTACCTATTTATGCGATGCTATGGGTGTGATACGTATGCAATGATTTCAAGGATTCTTAAAGGCTCAGATTTGTTTAACCAAAAGAAACACACGTTAATTGCATTGATAAGTTTGAATTGTTACAAAGAATTCCTTTTAGGCTTACAATTAAACAAAACAAAACTTAAAGCAAAAAGAAACTAGGTCTCCCAGGAGCGCATCCTCTTTGGTGCAATGTAGGCGTTTATGTTCCTTTCTTCATGAAGCAGCCTAGTGAGCTCCATGACCTTCTTCTCGCTGGCATAGAACTGAGCTTCAAACGTGTCCCGCTCCTCTTTGAGTTAAACCCAGGACTTCTGTAACTCTTCATGATCAGTTGGCATGTCAGGATGATGACCAAGGGAAGTAGTATCTCCTTCAATAGCTGGCTCCACTTTTATTGGTAGGACAACAGGGTAAGGCATCATAATACTTTGGGCGCGGGCTCGCACCCATCGAAGATAAGACTCAAGAGGAATGGAATTCTTGTGACCTAGAATCTTGCTATCAATTTTATGCACCATGCCCCAAGCTTTTATGAACCTTTTGCAGTATCCCTGAGCATCATTATCATAGTTGAAAGCGATTCCTTAGATAAGCGTATCATGAGGACCATCTCTTCTCACATAACCAAACTGACGCAATTCCAAACAAGGGTTGTAAGTGATTCCTCCCCTAATTCCTAAGAGATGGACATTAGGGAATTCACCACAGCGATCGATGATGGTAACATCTTTCTAGAACCGTGAACACCAATGAATGTCTGAGTGTGCAAGGGACATTAGCCTACGAGACCATTTCAAACCCTGTTCATTCTTCAAAAAAAACCTGGGTAGGTGCAAAATAAACAACCTAGCCAATAGAGGAGTGTAACACAGGAGGGTCCCCCTTATATTTAGAGTGTGAGCATACAGAGAGTGTAGAATATCCCCAAGTAATGTAGGCACCGGATTATGAGACAGAAAAACCTTAATAGCATTCACATATACGAGTTAATCCACATTAGGGAAAAGTACCATCCCGTAAACGTGAAGTGCCAGCACCTCTTCGAAAGCTTGTAAATCCAGGGTATCCCAAAAATGGTAAGCCTTCTCGAATAGAAACTTAACCGGGATTCCTTGGACACTTCCTCTAGTCTCCGAATTTATCACTACGTCAGACCGTTGTAAGGACATAGCTCTAGCAATCTCTTCAGGCTTTGGATGTTCTTCCATACCGTTGAAAGGTAACTGATCAAGAATAGGTACCCCCAAAAACTGAGAAAATTCCTCCATAGTAGGTACTAGCTGGTAATCTGGGAAGGTGAAACAATGGTGCAAAGTATCAAAGAAATGAAATAGCACTTTTAACAATTCTTCGTATGGTTTTGCAGTGACCAAGTTGAGCAACTGACCATGCTTTTTAATGAAATGAGAGCTTTCAGGAACCCTTAATGCCAGGTCCTTTAGTTAGATAGACATTTTCACAAGGTTAATCTGTATAGTGTTCCTACGGGCAGATGCCATCTCGTACAAAACAAAGCAAAAATGAGCCCTAGGAAATCCTTGAAATGGTTAGTTATGATATGCCATGCTTATGATGTCATGATTATGCTAGAAAATCACAGGTATAACAAACAACAAGCAAGTCACACCAAGTCCTTAGGTTTAAGTCTTGCATGGGTTTTAAGGTCATACCCTCTTGAAGTTTGGTTGGTTCAACCTGTCCTATAAATAGTAACCGGGTTCTAAGGGATCTCAATATCACTGATCTTTCCCCCAGCTTCGTTCAATAGGCGATTGACTTGCAACCAAACAAAACTCAAGAGTCAAACCTCAATGAGTGTAGCATTGAGTATCTGTCGACCTTGGGAATACACCAAAGCCGGCCATCTCGCTACGTCCTACTGGCCAAGTTGTGAAATTAAATGTTCTAAGGTCAGTTGATACTTCACGACACCACGCAGCGGCCCCGTACTCTCCCTGATTGACTCAAGGGTTACCGGTACCAACCAAAGTGCCATATCAACATAGCTATTGCTTCAACCGTGTCGGTATACCCCACACAGTTCCCTCACAGTTTATTGCTACTTACCTAAAAGGTGTCCCCAGATCCGCGTGTAGGATCTATATAACCCAAACAGATGCCCTTAAAATAAATCAATCAAGACAAGCAAGAGAAGAAATTAAAATGAACTATATCCTAAGGTATACCCCACTTTATTAGATAATTCCCCAGCAGAGTATCCAGCTCTGTGATACGGTGGCAGAACCGACTGTTAATATTGGTTTGCATTTTTTGTTCACAAATGTCGCGGTAAGCAAGAGTCGCCACCGACTTTTATTTCATCCAACTAAGGGAAAGGAAAAAGAACAATAAAACCTTTTTTTGAGATGTTTCTGAGTACGTGGGGTAGATTATAGAAAAGGGAAGGTGTTAGCATCCTTTCTATCTGTGGTTTTCCACGGGCTCTTAGGTACTTGCTCATTTTTTAAAATTGCTTGTGTGTGCTTGTTTTGAAAATTTTTGTTTTGCTTCGTGATAACCCTTGTATCGGTCCTCAAGAGTGTGACGAAGTTGTTTTGAAAACTGTTTTGAAAAGTGTTTGTGTGAAAAATTGTATTTGTTTGAGCAAGTACCTAGGAACTAATCTACCTACTCAAAAAAGTGTGTTCGTTTTCCTTTAGACAATGTTATCCTATTATTAAGGAGTAGGTAGCACCGTTGTTGGAGTTTTAAGGGACTTTCGAAGGGACAAGTACGATCACCAAAGCAATGTTAGGAAATTTTAGTAATCATCTTAAAGCCTTAAAGATCTTTTTCCGAGGCAACATCCGAATGGGTCATTTTAGATCTTTTGGGGCTAGAGGACAACCACTAACATTCCCTATTCCTTATGACCGTTTACTGAAGGCAACCAGAGTGGAGTAAACCCTAGTAGTGAGCATGTGCAAGTGTATTTTTTCAGTTAATTATCTTTGCATAATTAGGGTTTTCTAATGTTTTAATTTCAATTTGTCTTTCCATACTATCCTATTAACATACATCTAAGCAGTTTATAGTTTGCGGAAATTAAAAAGCGAGAAATTAAAGTCCTAACTATTACAAGGCTTTCACGGATACACAATTATTTTGACTATAAATAAAGGTACCGAAATTTAAAACTCTAATTGCTATTAAAAACTCGGAGCAGTTACAATAATATAAAAAAAAGGAAAATTAAAGGAGCGCGGCGAATTAAATGCGAGACATAATTGGAAAACCTAAAAATCTAATTGAAAAAATATTTAGGTTATTTTTGAGAAAAAATTAGGTTATGTATAAAATTAAACCCTAATTCTAATTATTTTAAATTATAATATAAAAGAATTAAATTACCCTAATTTCATTAAACTAATTAATTAATAAAATATTTTTATAAAAAAATGATTTTTGATGTTTTTATGATTAAATAAAAAAACATGATTTTTGGTGTTATTTGAAAAATAAATAATTAATAAAAAAAAGAATTGAAATAAAAAAGAATAGACTTGGGACTGCATAAGCAATCCAGGGGGTGTGCTTCTGAATTTTTCCAGGCCCATTATGGCTAAGCCCATTCCCCACGCTTGATTTAGTGGTGGTGCGCATGGAGAATGCACCATGGTCCTTCCTTGGTTTGAGTGTTGGATCTGTGTTGGCAATGATCCAGTGGTTGGAATTTGAGGCCACACGGTAGGCGCTTGGAACATGTATACATGGAATCTGCAAAGTAACATTAAGAAAATAAAGAAAACACAGGGACTTGGGATCGAACCCAGGTCCTCTCCACTATACAATGCACGCTTCACCACTGAGCCATATTGTTTAGTTGTTATTATAATAAGATCAAATCATAATATATAAAATAAAGTGGATAGGCTGGAAAAAATAAAAAACGCGCAGATCATTCAAATGTAATAGTGGGGTGGTGACAAGTCATCATCTTCTTCCCTGTCCATCGTCTTAGGTATCAGATTTATACCTACGACAGAACTCCATAGCCATAAACCTGCAATCTTCAAAATTCCATACAACGCATGATAAATTAATTCTAAATACACCAATCAACTCGTCTTGATCTCCCGAGTATCATGGAACCATTTTCTTGGCCTAATTTTACCTGTACATAGAAGCCCTAAAACAACTTCTTAAACCCTAGCCATGGCAATTAGCAAAACAGTCATCAAAACTCAAAATAAATTGAACCAAAACATTCCAAATGATGATACAAATACAATGCTATGCTTAAAAGTGGTTAATCATGCGTAAATTATAATATCAAAATCAAACTGATATGTGCGAACCGCGGGTTTACCAGCAGCGATTCTGGGCTTGGGAAGGCTTGCAAACGATCATGTTAGCTTCAGGAGATATCCAGGAAACGTTTAGAAGCTTTGGAACGTCTTGAATCACCCTCTATGTGAGAAAACAATCCACCACTTTTTTTCCAAACTTTGAGTTTTGTTCTTCAGTTCTCACGACTGCAACCCTTGTTTTTTTGCATTGTTTATGTCCAATATATGTAGTGTGATAAATTAGGGCAACAAAAATAACCTGAATCTTTTGGAATCATGGAGATTGAATGTGATTTGTTTGTTATATGATATCTTTCCAAAACCATCATAAGCATGCTATTTTTGCCTCAATTTGCCTTGATTCGATTTGATCTGATTAGGGCAACTTAATTAGATTTGATTCTAACAAAAATCAGATCAAAAAACCAATCTTTAATATTTTTTGTTATTTATTTGATTTAATGTGACTTTTAAATAATAAAAATAAAAATAAAATAAATAAATAGAGTAAATAATATATGGATGCTGATTTGGACCGTGGACCATGTCTTCAACAAGATGCAATCATGAAAAGCTAGGCCCATTTGACAAAAATGTACTTTTGAGCACATTTGACTTTTGGCAATTTTCCAAAAATAGCCAACTTTGTCAATGCATATCTCTTCCAATTTTAACCCTAGATAGGTGTTCTTGGAATTTTTAGAAAGCTTATGATGTCCCCTAAACAACCATTTTGGTTTCATCTCAATTGGGTATTCCATGTTCATGTAAGAAGCTTTGACCCAAAAGGTGTTTTTGTTGACTTTTCAAAAGGACCTATAATGTAGAAATTCATATCTTTTTATGAGTGCACTTTTTGAACTTGAGGGCTGAAGATGAGTTGTAGGAAATTGGATTCTCTTCAAAATTAGCCTTGGATGAGAAATTTCTGATAAAGTATGAGAAAGTTATGCTTGGTCAAAGTTTGGTTGACTTTTCCTAAGAAATCCTAATTTAGCAACTTTTGAGTTTTGATGAATTAAGAGCATTCCTTGAGGAATCATGATCAAAACTTGATAAAATGATGGATATCACTTCAAAAATTTTATGTTGACCAAAAATCTTGAAGTTTGACTGTATGTGGGTCACTGTTGACTTTTGACCTAATATAGTCGATTCTCAAGCATCTGAGCAGTTGACTGAGCAAACTTCTTGTGTAAGGCAGGCAACTTGGCATGGGTGATTTTAAGGACATATAAGGACCATGGAAAATATTTAAGGCCTTTGGAGTTCACCCATCTTGATGAAAAGGGAAACCCTAGTTGGAGGTTCCTTGCTTTAGGAGAGGGTTTGTCTGGTCAATTCTTGAGTATCCTTGAGCAAGTTGAGGATCTCCATGAACATATGTTATACCCCAAAATTTTCCCTCCCATATTTCTCAACACATGGCAAGTAAGGTCCTCAAATTGCTCAAGGAAGTTCAAGAGTTGACCAGACAAACTCTCACCCAAGGCAGTATACCTCAAGGGTTTCTATTTTCATCAAGATGTGTGAACCACAAAGAACTCAAATTCTCACCATTGTCCTAATATGTTCTCAAGATCATCCATGACAAGTTTCAAGCCTTGCAGGAGAAGTTTGGTCAGTCAATTGCTCAAATGCCTGAAAATTGACTATACTAGGTCAAAAGTCAACTTTGGCCCACATACAGTCAAACTTCAAGATTTTTGGTTAAAATCCTCATTTTTAAGTATTATTCATCATTTGATCAATGGTTGATCATGATTCCTCAAGTATTGCTCACAATCCATCAAAACCCAAAAGTTGCTAAATTAGGGTTTTACACGAAGTCAACTCAACTTTGACCAAGCATAACTTTCTCATACTTTATCAAGAATGACCCATCCAAAGCTCATTTTGAAGAGGATGCAATTCCCTACAATTCATCCTCAGCTCCCATGTTCATAATATGCACTCACAAAAAGATATGAATTTTGACATTATAGGTCCTTTTGGAAAGTTAACAAAAACACATTTTCGGTCAAAGCTTCATACATGAACATGGAAGACTCAATTGAGATGATACCAAAACGGTTTCTTAGAGGACATCCTAAGCTTTCTAAAAAGTCAAAGAACACCTCTCTAGGGTCAAAATTGAGAGAGTTATGCATTGGCCAAGTTAACCATTTTTGTAAAATTGCCAAAAGTCAAATGTGTTCAAATTAACATTTTTTGCTAAATGGGCCCAACTTTTTATGCTTTCACTTCAATTATAATGTGGTGCATGACTCAAATACTTATCCACTCATTATGTGCTTTATTTTTCAATTTATTTTGATTTTTATTAATTAAAAAGTGCATTAAATCAAATAAATGATGAAAATTATCAAAGATATGATTTGATTTGTTTTTTGACAGTTTGGTAATCAAGATATGCTAAGTAAACAAGATCAATTCGAGTTAAGGCCAATTGGTACAAGAAAGGCATGATTTGGCTCAAAATAGGAACGTATCATACAACTTGAAAATCAAATCAAATCTTGGATAAATGCAAAGATTCATGCCAAGTTTGTTAACCTAATTCATTCTAGGTTATATAATGAAGCTTTCCCGATCAAAAAACAGGGGTGAGAGGTCGTGTAAAACTAGAACAAAACTTGAAAATTTCCCAGAAAAGTGTGAGACGAATCTTCTTCCACAGGACAATTCAAGGTGTGCTAGCCATTCCAATCGCTTGCTAGACATCCCAGGAAGCTATTCCAATCACTCCCAGGGCCTGAAACACTCAGAAACTCGCTTTACACCTCACGCATTTTGGTATATTTTTCAAATTTGATTATTGCAATTTACGCATCATTAGCACTTTTGATTGTTATATTCATGTTTGTCATCATGTTTGCAAGCTAACCATGCCATTTAATTGCATTTTTGATGCATGTACGTGATATTGCCATGGTTAGGGTTTTGTGTTCTTGTTTAGGGGTTTTCAATGCAGGCAAAATTGGGCTTTGATTCTGGTACCATAATGCTCGTGAGGATGAGACGAGTTGATTGGTACCAGTACTTGTCAATTATCTTCATCATATGCAATTTTGGAGATGAATAGGGTTATACCTACATCAAACATCTGTAGGTAAAATTCTGGTTTGCTAAAATGATGGTTCAAGGAAGGAGACGAAGGCGTGGCAGCATGGGACTGACCCGTCTGAATTTCGCGCGTTTTGAAATCAGATCTTTTGCTTTTTCTCATATTATATTGTATTATTATTATTATTACAACTAACCATCTTGGTTCAGTTGGCAAGCAAGCGTTGGAATTGAGTATAAGGACCTGGGTTCGATCCCCAGATCCCAACATTTTATTTGTATTATTTTCAGTTAGTTGATCCAGCGTGTTGCTTATCATGACGTCCACCATACAACCTCAACATCCATCCTTCGATCCAGCATGCCATCAAATATGACTCCCAGATAGCAAAGAACCACCATACACCTCAAGTCAACACCTATACCTAATCCAACATGGTCAATGCTTTGGAATCTTGGGCCAAGGAAATCAAATTTGCACCCCCCCCCCCGAATTGCTAACACACATGCCCATCTCTACATTTTTTTTATTTTCTTCTTTTTTTTTAATTCTTTTAATATTTCCTTTAATTATTTCAATTAACACCATTAATCATTTTTTTTTATAAAATCATAAAATCAAGAGTTCACAAAAATTAGAATTAGGTTTTTTATCAAATTTAATTTTCAATTAATTAGTTTAATTTAATTTAGGGAAATTTTAACTTGTTTTTTTCATTATTAAAACTAATTATAAAATTAGGTTTTAGTTCTTGGTTTAATTCTTTTCTTTTTCAAACTAAAATACAAAAAAAAAAGTTTTTAAAATGAATTAATTTATTTTTCTTAAAATTAATTAGAACTTAGGATTTTCTTTTTAATTCAATTATTTCATTATTTTCTTAAATAAAAAAACGACAAAAAATGATTTTTATTTAATCAATTGAAATTAGGTTTAGTCAAGGGTCAAAACCCTAATCGTCTCGTATTTAACTCCCCGCGCGCTTGTTAATTATTTTGCCAATATTTTTGTAACTGTTCATGGTTTGTAATAGTTAATTTAGGGCTTTTACTTATCGCTTTTCTCAGATTTTTTTTGGTTATGTAATTAATCCCCCTCTCTGAAGCCTTGTAATAGCGTAGGTTTATTTTCTCGCATTTTTAATTCCCACAAATATTTAACTATTTAGATGTATGCTAATAGGATTGTATGGCAAGAATGCATGATAAAATTAATACAGTTAGAAAACCCTAATATGCAAAGATAAATAACTGAAAACAAATCACTCGCACATATCACTCTTAGGGTATACTCTCACTTCGGTTTCCTTTGGTAAACGATCATTAAGCATAGGGTGTCTTAGTGGTTGCCCTCCAGTCCAAAATATCAAATTATCCCATTCGAATGTTGCCTCGGAAATGTTGCCTCGAAAATGTTGCCTCGAAAATGTTGCCTCGAAAATGTTGCCTCGAATATGATCTTAAGACTCTAGGGTTATTACTAAGGTGTTCTAATATTGCTTTAGTGATCGTACGTCCCTTTCAAATTGACCCTTACAATTACAACGACGGTGCTACCTATTCCTTAATAGTGGGATAGCGCTGTCTAAAGGAAACAAGAACAAAAACGATCTTTTTTTGAGTAGGTAGATGCTAGTAGGTACTTGCTCAAATCAAAATTTTTTCACACTTACACTTTTCAAACAAACTTTCAAAACAACTTCGTCACACCTTTGAGGACTGATACAAGGGTTATCAGGAAGTCAAACTTTTCAAAAACAAAGCACACAAACATAAGCAATTTAAAAATGAGCAAGTACCTAAGAGACCACGGAAAACCATGGATAGAAAGGGTGCGAACACCTTCCCTTTCTATAATCTACCCCTCGTACTCAGAATATCTCGAAAAAGGATTTTTTTTGTACTTTTTCCTTTCCGGTTGGATGAAATAAAGGTCAGTGGCGACTCTTGCTTACCGCGAAATTTTGCAAACACAAAACGCAAAATGCAAAATGCAAACCAGTATTAAACAGTCAGTTCTGCCACTGTATCACAACATATGTTGAGTAAAATGGGAGGGAAAATTTTGGTGTACAATAGATGCCCCTGTTCAATCTTCTTACACCTGAGGATATAGATTGGCTTGGCTGCCTTTCGTGATCTGAGGGTGGAAGATGATTGGACACTAGAGTGCCCAGAAATTTGCACTCGCATGAAGTGCATGGTGATCGATCGATAATATCGGGAATGGGCTTACAGATGCCATTTGGAAGGTGAGGGAGAATCGTCGAAGATGGGCTTAAAGATGCCATCTAGAGAAGATATCGGTTGCATAAGAGATTCCTTTACGAGAATTCTTGTACCTACCGCTGAGGAGGACTTCACTGAGGAAAGTTGATTTGTGTCTTGGGAAATAGAGTATAGGAGCATCAGTTATCCATTACTCTACTGGGGAGTTAATTCTTGATTGAAGAGGTGGAAGTGAACTGCATATCTGGTCAGGGTCCAGGCTGCACAGTGACTTACTGAGGAAAGGTGGACTTGACCGTAACTGGTTGGGTTCATGTCTTACAGTGTTGTAAACTGTTATCTGGAGATAAGAGAGAAGGAACCTGGATAGTAGGGTTGCTTTGAGGTGAAAGCTTGGATAGCAGGGCTATGAGAAGGAACCTGGATAGTAGGGTTACTTCGGGATGAGAGCCTGGATAGTAGGGCTATGAGAAGGAACCTGAATAGTAGGGTTACTTCGAAATGAGAGCCTGGATAGTGGGGCTAAGAGAAGGAACCTGGATAGTAGGGTTACTTCAAGATGAAAGCCTGGATAGTAGGTCTATGAGAAGGAACTTGGATAGTAGGGTTACTTCGGGATGAAAGCCTGGATAATAGGGCTGTGAGAAGGAACCTGGATAGTAAGGTTACTTCGAGATGAGAGTCTGGATAGTAGGGCTATGAGAAGAAACCTGGATAGTAGGGTTACTTAGAGATGAAAGCCTGAATAGTAGGGCTTATGAGAAGGAACATGGGTCGTAGGGTTACTTCGAAGTGAGATCCTGGATAGTAGGGCTATGAGAAGGAACCTGGATAGTAGGGTTACTTCGAGATGAGATCCTGGATAGCAGGGCTATGAGAAGGAACCTGGATAGTAGGGTTACTTTGAGATGAAAGCCTGGATAGTAGGTCTATGAGAAGGAACCTGGATAGTAGGGTTACTTCGAGATGAGAGCTTGGATAGTAGGGCTATGAGAAGGAACCTGGATAGTAGGGTTACTTCGAGATGAAAGCCTGGATAGTAGGGCTTATGAGAAGGAACCTGGGTCGTAGGGTTACTCCGAAGTGAGAGCCTGGATAGTAGGGCTTATGAGAAGGAACCTGGGTCGTAGGGTTACTTCGAAGTGAGAGCCTGGATATTGGGGCTTTGAGAAGGAACCTGGGTCATAGGGTTACTTCAGGATGAAATCCTGGATAGTAGGGCTTATGAGAAGGAACCTGGGTCGTAAGGTTACCTCGAAGTGATAGATTAGTTGACCCGTTTGGCTTCGGGAACTGAGTTTCCATAAGTCATCTACAGACGTGACCTGTATAACTGCTTGATTTGTTGAAGATAATTGTATTTCCTGAAAAGATACCAGGGTTAATTATATGCAATGCATGAAATGCCTTGTGAGATGATGTTCTCAAAATAAATGAGATCCCGCTGTATATGATATGCATGCGCATGTCATGATGTATGTAAATGAAATGCCATTGGGGTATGTCAGAGTTTGGGAAAATAAATCCCTGATTGCTGCTAGAGAATATAGCATTCCTGACTGTTGTAGAGAATTGTGGTTATTCTACTTCCTCCACGGATGGTGAACGAAACTGACTATGCTAGAGATTTACTCTTTGTTGTTTGTCAGGGAGAGATTTTGTTTGAGAATAACTCTGCGGGGAATAACTTGGAAAGTGAATTTTCCGTAGCTGAAGTAATAAGCTTTGTCGGGGATTGAGCTTCTGTATCCAGAGAAATAAAATCTGCTTGGGAGACAAAATTTATCGACCCGCTCGCGATTGTGAAATTTGGCTGGGGGATATAGTTGTCAATTTTATGAATGACCCTGGCTGGGGAGATTACTTCCTATTTCGGGAAAGCCGACATCAATGCTTTTGAATACTTTTACTCTGTGGGGAGTGCATGTACTGATAATTATGCTCCAAAGCTGTCTCTGTCTCGGTACCTGCTGGGCAAATTAACTGTCGGGTTTGACACTTCTTGTTTTTTCCCCTGTTTATGGAATTACGAGTAAATGTCTTTTGTTTCTTATGTAAATATTTATGAGCGGAAATCATATTCAAATGCATATGTCAAGAATAAATCATTGGACTTTCTTGCAAAACAAAACAGAAAAAGAGAAAACTCAAAGTTTCTTGTGAAAATGATTTTGTATTGATTTTTGAAGTTGGCCTGTAATAGGCGTTTTCGTACAAGGAGGCTGACGCTCTAGTAAGAGAACTCTGCCGTAAAAATAGAAGCTATACAATTTTGTGTAAAAGAAAACAACTCTGTGAAACAATCCCATTGAGTTCCAACTCTATTATCGCCCTTATGTCTTCGAGCGTCTCATCACTTTGCTACTTGGCTGAAAGTTGATCAGATTGATTGGTCCCGTCCGAGCTTGATAGTCGATACCGAAGGCTGGTCGCAAGATGATCCAATGGGACATAGTGATACGCTTTACATCCCTAACTTTTTCCTAGAATGCCATTTCATTTTTTCAGTCCACCAGGATACCCTTTTTTGCCCAAGCCGCCTTTTCAGGTTTTCGGCTTGCCGGGTGTACATATTTTTTTCATTTTCATCCCTTATTTTTGCCCGAACCCTTTTGGTTCGCCGGGAAGCCCTTATTTTTTCGTACGTCAGTCAACCTAGCGGGTCTTTTAATTAGGCGTAGTATCTTTTCACTATGTCTACATTAACAGGGTGAGGAAGGTCGTCATCGCCCATGGTGTTTAGAATCATAGCTCCACCCGAGAAAATGTTCTTAACCACAAATGACCCTTCGTATGTGGGGGTCCATTTGCCTCTGGGATCACCTTGCGGCAGTATGATGCGCTTGATCACTAGATCCCCGACTTGATATTCTTGACGTCTGACTTTCTTGTTAAAAGCCTTGATCATTCGCTTTTGACACGTCTGACCATAACAGATAGCGGTAAGTCTCTTCTCATCGATTAGATTTAGCTGATCAAGTCGAGTTTGGATCCAGTCGTCTTCGTTCAAACCCGCATCCTTCATAATCCTGAGAGAAGGTATCTGGACTTTGATGGGTAGGACTTCCTCCATGCCATATACCAGAGAGTATGGTGTTTCCCCTGTCGACGTTCGTGCTGAGGCACGGTATCCATGAAGAGCAAATGGTAACATCTCATGCTAGTCTTTGTATGTCACTGTCATCTTTTGTACAATTTTCTTGATGTTCTTGTTAGCCGCTTCAACAACGCCATTCATCTCTGGCGGGTAGGGAGAAGAGTTATGATGTTGTATCTTGAACTGTTTACAGAGCTCGGTGATCATTCTGTTGTTGAGATTTGTACCATTATCAGTAATAATTCTCTCTGGCACACCATACTGACAGGAGAATACGGGGCCGCTGCATGGTGTTGTTAAGCATCAACTGACCTTAGAACCTTTAATCGCCCAACTTGGCCATTAGAAAGTAGCGATATTGCCGGCCTCGGTGTAGAGCTAAGAACTGGTTGATACTCGATGCTACACTCATTGAGATCATACTCTCAGAATATTTCGGCCACAAGAAAAGATTGTGTAAGCTGAAACCATGACCGATGGAGGATGGTCAGTGATATTGAGATCCTCTAGAACCCGATTACTTTTCTAGGATAGGTTGAACCAACTTAACTTCAAGAGGGTATTACCTTTGACCTCATGCAAGCCTTAAACCTAAGGGCTTTGTGTGGTTTGATTGTATTTTCCATACATGTGTTTGCTATGTTTGTGGTTTATCATGATATCATGCATCATAACATGGCATTCATGCTTCATTACACTAACCATTTCAAAGACCAAGGGAATTTATCTTTGTTCTGTTTTGCAGATCATGGTTTCCGTGTGTAGAAATAGTATCTGAATCAACTTTGTGCAGATA
Organism: Vicia faba; assembly: GCA_948472305.1. NCBI lineage: Eukaryota > Viridiplantae > Streptophyta > Magnoliopsida > Fabales > Fabaceae > Vicia > Vicia faba. Next base: position 805,964,606 of record OX451740.1, read on the forward strand.
CCTTCCCAACTTAAAGAGCTAGCATCAAGAGTTTCTGAAACTTCTACTTTCACTAAGAGACACGGTTAACTTCTCAGTCTGGTTACTTCAAACCTTGATGAACAGATGATGAGTGTACTTTTTCAGTTCTTCGATCCCAAGCATCACTTCTTCACCTTTCCAGATTATCAGTTGGTACCCACCTTGGAAGAATTCTCTCAGCTATTGGAATACCCATTCTTGAACAGGTACTCTTCACAGGTATAGAGGAAATTCCTAAGCTAGAAGTCATTGCCTCAGCTTTGCATTTGAAACGAGTCGATGTTGTGTTCAATTAGGAAACTCGAAACGGATTCGAGGGTGTTCTAGCCAAATTTCTGATAGATAAGGCTTAACTATTTTGGGATGATTTGGATTTTCAGGCTTTTGAGGAGGTCTTGGCTCTTCTTATCTACAGTTTAGTTCTCTTCCGTAATCCGGACTCCTTCGTAGATGTGAATGCTATCAAGATTTTCCTTTCTCGCAACCCTGTGCCTACCTTGCTTGGAGATATTTTACACGCTCTCCATACTCGTACCATGAAGAGAAGAGGGACTCTTATGTGCTGCATGTTGTTGCTGTCGAGGTGGTTTATTTCTCACCTCCCTAATTCTGTATTGTAGAACGAAGAAGGTTTGGGTTGGTCGCACAGGATAATGTCACTCGCTCATATGGATATTCTTTGGTGTTCCCGAGCTATGGAAGACATTGCTATTATTGACCGCTGTGGGGAGTACCATAATATCCCATTACTTGGTATCATAGGGGGTATAACTTACAATCCTTGTCTAGCTTTGTGACAATTTGGTCATGCTCGAAGGGATGGTCCCCATGAGTTACTTATCGAGGGCATTGTATTCAACTATGAGGATGATGTTAATGAGTATCGTCGGAGGTTCATACGAGCTTGGGGCATGGTAAACAAATCTGACCCCAAAGAGTTGGGACCAAAGACTTCCATTCCTATGGAGCCTTACCTCCAATGGGTACGAGCTCGGGCCCAGAAGCTTATGATGCCTTATGTGGCCATATTAGCAATGATTGTGGAGCCCACTAATGAAGAAGGAATTCCTTACACGGTTCAATATCCTTACATGCCCACTGATCTTGGGGAGCTACAAAGGTCTTGGATTCAGCTGAAAAATGAGCGGGATACTTACAAGAAGCAGTTCCATGAGCAAGAGAGGAAGGTTTTAAAACTCACCAGGCAGCTCGAGGAAGAAAGAGTGCTCAATGATTATATCAGCAACAAGAGAAAGTGTCCATGGGACTTTTGATTTTTCTTTTCTAGTTTTAGATTTGTTTTATTTACTCCTTTGTAACGCCTTAAAGGCATGTTGAACCTTTCAAATTTAAGCTAATAAAGTTTTGTTTATTTTGGTTTGCAAATTTAAATCTCCCAAAGTCTTTGTGTTGTACCCCAAAATTTTCTCTCTCTCTTTTTCACAAGAAATCACAGCTTCAGACTTTTCCTAATTTTTCAGATTGGTTTAAGAATCGGTCAAACAGACTTTTCTCATCAGTCAGACAAAATTAGGGTTTTTCATCGATTTTGAATCAGTCAGACAAAATTAGGGTTTCTTTTGATTTGTTTGAGTTTGGCTCAGGGTTTGATCAAGCAGACGCTTCTTTACCATTAAATCAAGAATTAGGGCTTGCACGCGCATTTTCAGAAGAATTTGAATCCACAGGGTCTTAATTGACTGCCACATGGTTTTGACATTTGTTCAAAATTTCTGTTTGTTTCTCAAAGTCTAAACGTCTGGGATATGGGTTGAGGCTTCTGATTGAGAGTTTGAAGTTTTGGTTTAATCAGTGAAATAAAAGATGTATGGACATTTGTTTTGTTTGACTGTGCAATGCTTATGGTTAATTAAAATGCCGGGTGCACTGTTGATTAATGCAAAGTTGCAAGACTATGGTGTTTATTAATTATTTATTTTATCTAAGGTAGAATAATTGGGATGTACTTCCAGTTATTTTAATTCAAGAGATTTAAATAAATAAATAATCAGTGCAAGTTAAAGAATTATCTGACAAAAAGGTTTTTATTTATTTTTAATTATTGTTACAAATATTATTGGGATATTGTAAATTTATTTACAATATTTACAATATTTACAATGATGTTTTATTACAAATAATTGAAAGAGAAAATAAATCTATCCTAAGTCTTCATCTTCTACTGTTGTTGCATCCTTTGTTCAACTGATATTTACCTGCAAAAAGAGAAGAAAGAAGTCAACACAGATAAATTAAAAAAAAAAGCATTTTCAGACAGTTAATCATAAAAACTCATCATTAAAGATTTTGGCCGGAATCAGTTTATTCGTCCTCTCTGCAAATCGCAAGAAGATGTCTCTTCTTGGTTCACAAAGAGGAAAGCAATTTATTTGCAAGCATATGAATTATTTTGCAAAATGCACAAAGATGCATAAATTCAAATTGCAAAGTGTCAACAAAAATGTCAACCAAACTGCATAAATTCAAACTGTCAACCAAAGGGACAAGCTACTGAATATGCCAAAACATGCTGCATAATTTCAAACCAAATTGTAAACTGAAAAGGCAAACCAAACTGAAATGCCAAAACCAAATTGCATTGTCAAAATATCAACTAAGCTGTAACTGTCAAAAGTGGTCAACAAGTACACAAAAGCAAGGCAGAAAATCTGGAGGTATGCAGAGGAAAGACAAATGCAAGCAAGCTTGTGAAAAGTGCATTTTTATTCATCATTTTCAAGGCCAAAATCTTTTCAGAAAAAAAGAGACATTCTAAGCAAAGATGTGCTTTCTGTGGAGAGAGAAAAAGAGGGAAAAGTAGCAGGCTTACAGTTTTCCAGGCAGGCTTAGAGATAAAAATAACAAAATCAGAACACTGTCAGAGGGGGGGCAGAATACACATAGAAGAAGATATCATAAAAAATTGTAAACCTCAAGCCTTGCAACCTGTTAAAACATTGAAGCCTGTTCCAAGCTTGGATCCTAAGAAAACAACAAACAGCCTGCCTATTACATAACACAAACGAGAAGCCTAACTGCATACCAGAAAAAAGCCAAGCATAAACAAAAAGCCAACCACCAAGCTTACAAACGGCCTTCAAACAAACTCAGTATCAAAACTTGCTTCAAGCCTGTCAAAGCAAACCCTTTCAAGCCTGTCAAAGAAAACCTTTCAAGCCTGTCAAAAACATAACAGAAGCAAGCCTAAAAGCTTGTTCATCAAAAAACCTGTTACACATAACACAAGCCTAACACATCCTACAACATACAAGCCTCAAAACACAGTAAGCCTGTACCAACAAAACCTTGAAACCTGCTAAAAACTAGAAGCAAGCCTAAAAAGGCAAGCCTGTCAAAACTTGTTTCACTACCAAACCAACAACCACCCTCAGAATCATCAACCATTTCAAAATCAAAACAACAACAAAACACCCTCAGAATCAAATTCATCATAGGGTTAGCATACCAGCAACTCAGAAGCACAATAATAGGCATCTCAAAATAAGGCGACAACAAAATCTGAAGCAAGCAATCAGAATCAAACAGAGGCAAGCATTCAGACTATAGTGTCATCATAAAGCATCAAAAAGAAGAAAGATACGAGGTTACCAGGAAGGCCACAAAGCTAGCATCACGTACTCCCTCCGCCTCCGGCCACCTGAGAAGCGCCGCCGTCCTCCTCCGTCTACTCTCCAAAGGTAGTAATTTCTTCTCCCTTTTTACACACCTCACATGAACATGTAACACATAAAAATCAGAACATACAAAAATAAAGCATGCAAGATAAAAACTTGAAATCCTAAAGCACGTCTGAAGAGAATACCTTTTCTCATCACTGCCTTGCTCAACCATGGAGAGAGGGAGATGGAGGTAGCGTCTGGCAGCTGAGGCGAGGGGAGGAGTATCAATGGCCTTCGTTTGAGAACGAGAAAGACGAAGAAGACGATGAAGAAGCGGCGCCGTTCTAAGCCTCTGTAACTCTATTCTGAGGCAAACAAGATGAAACCCTAACAAAAAGTGTCAAACCCATTTTGGGCCTATCCCCAACAAAAGCCCTTAAGCCCATCAATTTTTGGCGTTACACCCCCCCCCCTCTGATTCTCTTTCAATTTTGTTTTGGGCCTACCATGTACATAATGCCTCAGCCCATTTATTTTCTTTATACAAACTAATATCCTTTTTTTATTATATCACTTTATTTTCTTAATTCTTTTTTTGTTAAATAAATAATATATTAATTTTTCATAATAAATTTATTTTAACAATACTTTTATTATACCTAAAATATGTAAATATTAGATTTATTAGGTTAATAGATTTTTTGTCTTAAAACTTTTTTTTGTTTAATAAATCTTTTTATATAAATTTCTAAAAACACTTAAAATACATTAAAAAAATAGATTTTTTTTAAGTTAAATACTTTTCTATTATTAAACCTTTTGTTTATATAATATTAACAAAAAAACACAAAAATAAATAAATACTTAATAAATACATTAGGTTAATATTTGCATCATTTGTAAATAATCACATCATGTGCATCTTACATACTTTTTATTTCTCTTTGATTCTTATACATTGTTATATTTTACATTGAGAATGCGATTCGATTTGGTTGTAAATAATATTTGGACACTACTATCCTGATAAGACTTATCCCCATTTGTAAATATTTGTACTCCCATTCCCGGATACTTATTTGTAATAATTTAGGACTTTAAATTTCCGCATTTAAAAGCTTTCAAATTATGCCATGATAGACCTAGGGTTTGTATGTAAATAAAACCAACAAATAGTTTGACCTAAACACAAAGATAAATGCATGAAAATCAATACACAAATCACACTTGCACCCCTAGGGTAATCCCGCTTGTTGCCTTCAAAAATGGGCCATGTTTGTATGTCAAGTACTTTGGCAAAACAAAAACAAATCAAATGATCATAGTCCCTCGATGACACTTTCGAAGTTGCCTAAACAAAATGATCATAGTCCCTCAAGCAAATTGCCAAAATACTTGACACTATTGCATTCATGGTCTAAAACGATGACCCGCGCCCGTCCCGTTAACATCCTAATGCAAGGTTGTTCACCAAATACAATGGTGAAACAACACTGTTAAAAGGGTTAAAACATGAGAAAGATCTTTGAGTAAAAATAGGGTAGACAACTCTTAGTTACTTGATCAAAGTTACAAAACACACTTGCCTACTTTCAAAACACACTTCACAAACACGACTTCAAAACAAACTTTCAAAAACATTGAAATATCTTTTCAAAAAGATAAACACCTTTGCATATACTCAAACAAGAGTCATTACAATGGTTGCCTAGACAAGGCATTTTTTTCAAAACATTTTCAAAACCACACACACAAAGCACCATTTCACAAATTAAAAATCAAGGCAAGTGATCTAAAACAAATAACTAAGAGCCCATGGATAACCATGGATGAAAAGGGTGCTAGCACCTTCCCTTTTCATAATCTACCCCCCGAACCCACAAAAACATCTCAAAGGTTTTTCCTATGCTTTTTAACCTTTCCTTTAGGATAAAATAAAAAGTCGGTGGCGACTCTTGCTAAACCGAACAAGTGTGAATACAAACGCAAAACCTCAAGTCAGTTCTCCCACCGTATCACAGAACTGGCGACTCTGCTGGGGAGTATTTCTAAAAGTGGGGTTACCTTAGGGTTTTAGATCACCCTTTTGCATGATTAATTGTTTGCTTTGATTGCTTTACCTTTGTGGTTCTCTTGGAATATTTTGGCCGCTAGTTAAGTGGCTAAACCAAAACAATGAACATAGAAAACAATTCAATGATATTGAGCTCCTTAGAACCCGGTTACTATTTATAGGACAGGTTTTTAAGCCAACTTCACTCAAGAGGGTACTTACCTATGAAACCCCATGCAAGCCTGAAACTAGGGTTTTGTGTGAATTGCTTGTACATGTGTATACATCATGAACATCATAAAGCATCATATGCATCCACTAACCATTTCAAGGGTTTGGATCTTCATCTTTGTTCTTGTTTTGTAGGTCATGGAAATTCTTCACAGGAAAACCATCCAAGTCAACCTTGTGAGAATCCCTCCTCAACTCAAGGAGCTCACATCCAGAATTCCAGAAAGCTCTCTCTTCAGTGAAAGACATGGTAGACTTATCAACCTAGTCAACACCAACATTGAAGAAGACATGGTGAAAGTGTTGTTCCAATTCTTTGACCCCCTTCACCACTGTTTCACATTCCCCGACTACCAATTGGTGCCTACTTTGGAGGAATTTTCTCAACTCCTGAGAATTCCTATTCTTAATTAACTACCCTACAACGGTACGGAAAAAGAACCAAAGCCTGAAGATGTTTCTCAAGCACTACACTTGCAACCATCTGACATCAAGGGGCATTGGGAAACTAGAAGTGGTGTCAAAGGCTTCTTGGCAAAATTCTTGTTTGAGAAGGCACAAGAGTGTTGGAATTCATTGGATCTACAAGCCTTTTAAGAAATTTTGGCACTTCTCATTTATGGGTTGGTCTTGTTCCCAAATCCTGATCAACTTATAGATGTCAATGCTGTCAAGATTTTCCTATCCAGAAATCCCATACCTACATTGCTTGGGGACATCCTCCACTCATTTTACACACGAACAATGAGGAAGAGAGGTGTTCTCATGTGTTGTACTCCTCTCCTTGCAAGGTGGTTTATTTCTCACCTTCCACAATCAGTTTTGAAGAACGAGTAAGGCTTAAGGTGGTCACAACGATTGATGACCCTCACACATTCTGATGTACATTGGTGTTCTCGGTCCAGAGAAAATGTCATCATCGTCGATTATTGTGGTGAGTTCCCTAATGTTCCATTACTTGGCATTAGGGGAGGCATTACCTACAACCCTTGTCTAGCTTTGAGACAATTTGGATATGCTCGGAGGGATGGCCCTCATGACATGATGATTCCTGACCTAGTTTTTGACTTCGACAACGATGCGCAAGGACTTCGCCAAAGATTCATCAGAGCTTGGAGGATGCCTAACAAGGTAGATAGCAAGACACTGGGGCACAAAAACTCCATCCCTCTTGAGCCTTACCTCAAGTGGGTACGAACCCACGCCCAGAGTCTCATGATGCCTTACCCTCACATTCTCCCTTTGATCAAAGAGCCTGTTAAGGAAGGAGAGGTTCCATACACCATCCTACATCCTGACATGCCAACATCATGGGAGGAGATGCAGAAGAGTTGGATCCAACTCAAGGAAGAAAGGGATACTTTTGAAGCCAGCTTCTACGCCAGTGAGAAGAAGGTTTTGGAGCTTACCCGCCGACTTCACGAGGAGGAGACCCTCAACACTTACGTCGCACCAAAGAGGATGCGCAACGTCTTTTTACCTTAAGAAGTTTTTGTAATATTTGGCCCATGGGGCATTTATGTACTGGCAAAATTTCTTCTTATTAATATGACGTGTGTTCTTTTTGTTTACAACAATTTTGAATTTCTAAATCCTTGAATGCATTGCATGAATAAACATATCATTCATCATATGCATAAACAGGTCTCCACACCAGTTTTCCTTATCTTTCTGCTGTTTATTTCAGTAAGATGGATCTCGAACAGACGGTCAAATATCTGCAGGCACAAAACTCGCAGTTTCAACATCTCCTTATGACCTTAGCAAAGGGTCAGGAGGATCTTAAAGCACTGTTAGGGAACAAAGAGCAAGAAAAAGGAAAAAAGAAGAAGAAAAGAGTTGGGGTAGCTACATTGGGAAGAAGATTTGAGAATGAAGCTAGGAGAGTTCTTGAATTCCCCTCCACATATGATGAAGGGACCGGTAAGGGAAAAGGAGCTGTATTACCTTCTGAGTCCGAGGCTGAAGAGGAAGAGGTTGAAGAAGATGAAGACTATTCGGAGCAGCAATACCCGCCAGCGGACGCCAAATACAAAAACCTGGAGGATAGACTGTCAGCTATGGAGCTGCAAAGGGTTCCTGGGTTAGATTTTGAAGAATTGGGATTGATTGTTGGGATTGTGATCCCTCCAAAGTTTAAGGTGCCAATCTTTGCAAAATATGACGGGCTGTCTTGCCCGAAGATGCACCTGAGGTCATATGTCAGAAGAATTCAACCTCATACATCTGATAGAAATCTTTGGGTACACTTCTTCCAGGATAGCCTGTCTGGTACACAGCTTGATTGGTTTTACCAGCTTGAGAGGTCAGAGGTACATAGTTGGGAGGATTTGGCAGCTGCCTTTTATCGCCAGTATCAATATAACACCGACTTGGCGCCAACCCGTACTCAGCTACAAAGTATGGGAATGGCCTCAAATGAGGGGTTCAAAGAATACGCCCAGAAATGGCGCGACTTGGCCGGTAGGGTGCAACCACCGCTTTCGGATAGGGAGCTAGTTGATATGTTCTTGGGGACCCTATCTGGCCCTTTCTTCAACCATTTGATCAGGAGCTCTTCCGCAGGGTTTACTGAATTGATTCTGACTGGCGAGCGGGTGGAAGCTGGTATTAAGAGTGGGAAGATTCAAAGGGATGTCTCTGCATCTACAGCCGTTAAAAAGCCATTTCCATCCAAGAAGGAGGCAGCTGTTGTGTACTCTCAAAAAGGATTGGGGAGAACTGAGCACCGGCCGACTGTAGGGGCCGTGATGATTCAAAATTCGTCAAATGATCAGCCTCGTACTAATCAGTCTAGACCTAACCAGCAACGGGTAGAACGGCCACAACGGCAATTCACCCGCATCAATATGACGCCTGTACAAGTTCTTCCCCATTTGTTGAAGTTGAATCTGACTGGTTTAAAGGAGGCACCGAAAAACCCTAACACCACATCTCCATACTATCATGCCAATGCTAAATGTGCCTATCATTCTGACAGCGCCGGACATGACACCAACAATTGTTGGGCGCTAAAGAATAAAATTCAAGACTTGATAGACGCAAAAGAGGTTGAGTTCGACTCCCCCGAGAAGCCTAACGTAATATCTGCTCCGATGCCAAAGCATGGCCATCATGTTCATGCTGTTGAAGAAGATCTGTATGTTTTTGTTGTTGATGATCTGGTAACTCCATTACTGATAATCAAGTTGAATCTGTTGAAAGCTGGGATTTTCCCAGGTTGTAAAGAAGATTGCTACTTTTGTTCCTCCCTACCAACTGACTGTCCATTGCCGAAGATAGGCATCCAAGGCCTAATGGACAACCAACAAATTATTTTCGAAAAGATTCCTGCCACTCCAACTCCTATCAAGGAAGTTTCAATAATCACCATTTCCGCCAATCTTTCCAAGGTCCCCAAAAGGCCTGTTAAGATTACATCAGTTCCAAAGATTGCACCTCTGAAAATAACCATGCCTGGGCCCGTCCCCTACAAATCTGACAAATCGATACCGTGGAATTATGGTGGAGAAATCTACTACCACGGTGTTAAACAAATTGAGATAACTGAAGAGAGCTCTGACGAAGAAACTACCGACATTGGAAACATTGCCAGTACGAGCAAGATTACTCAAAGTGGGAGAATTTTCTCTCCAGAGATTGCCCCTCCAAAGGCCATCTTTGGACCCTTAGCTGCTGCCAAGGTTACTCCTGCACCGATAAAACTTTCTGCAAGAACTCCGTTGATTGAAGAAGCTGTTATTCCTGTGGTTGTCCCTCCTACTTCTGCTGATAAGGGGAAAGGGATCCAAGATGAGCTCGTCAGGACGAGGGCTCAACCATTGGTCATCCCTGAAACCTCTAAGAAAGAGATGGAGGAGATTTTGAAAATAATTAAGAAGAGTGATTATGATGTGGTAGAGCAACTGAGGCAAACCCCCTCGAAGATCTCCATGTTAGCATTGCTGCTTTGTTCGGAGGCTCATGCCAAAGCCTTGATAAGGTTTTTGAAGACAACCCATGTGCCCCAAGAAACCTCAGTCGATCAATTCCAGGATTGTGTAGCCAGCCTTACCGCTGACAACGGCCTGGGTTTCTCTGATGTTGACCTGACTCCGAAAGGAAGAAAGCACAATGACGCAATGCATGTGTCAGTTGAATGCCGAGGAACCACTCTCGCCCATGTCTTGGTCGACACTGGTTCTTCTCTAAATGTGCTGCCTAAGAAGGCTCTCGGCCGGTTGGATTGTGAAGGCTTAGAGCTGAAACCAAGTAATATCATTGTCAGGGCCTTTGATGGGTCTAAAAGAATGGTGCACGGGGAGGTCGACATTCCCATCAAGGTAGGCATTGAAGTGTTCCACTCAACATTCTATGTGATGGACATCCTCCCATCATACTCTTGCTTGCTAGGAAGGCCATGGATACACAATGCTGGGGCAGTCACTTCTTCTCTACATCAGATGCTGAAATACCCTGTTAAGGGAAAAATCATAACTGTACACGGTGAGGAGGAGTACATGATCAATCATCTGAATTCCTTTCGATATGTGGAAGTGGATGGCGAATTCATTGAAACACCCTTTCAACACTTTGAGGAAGTGTCTCTCGAAGTGGCAGTAGCAAAGACAATAGCTGAGGTACCCAAGCAGATGGCCAGGATGGCATCTCTGAAAGACGCAAAGGCTGCAATGAAGGAGGGAAAAAGCACAGTGTGGGGCCAGTTGCCTGACTTTCCTCACAAAATAGACAAATTTGGGTTGGGATTCACCGCTGCGGGGCAAAAGGCTATGCGTCGCTCAAAAATTGAAAAGACACCCGTCAAGATTTCTCCTTCTGGAATCAATGCTTTGGAAGACGAAGATGAAGAGGGTAACATTGAAGATTGGATCTTCCCAACCATCGAAGGGGGACTACACAACTGGGAGGCGAAAGACTTCATTTCCATTACTTTCATTAATCAGTACCCATCCACTCCGGATTCCATGGGTGACTATTCTGTTATATCCTTCAATAACTCTGAAGATTTGGTCAATCAGGCTGAGTACGAAGATGACGAAGATTGTAAAGTACCGGCAGAGTTAGCCAGACTTCTACAACAAGAAGAGAGGGCCATCTTACCTCATGAAGAGTTGTTGGAAACTGTCAACTTAGGAACAGAGGAAGACATGAAAGAAGTACAAGTGGGTGCCAATCTGGAACCAAGTGTCAAGGAGCGCTTAATACAGTTGTTGAATGAATACGTTGAAATCTTCGCCTGGTCTTATGAAGACATGCCAGGGTTAGACACATACATCGTGGTTCACCGTCTCCCTACAAGAGAAGACTGTCCACCGATCAAGCAAAAAGTCCGCCGAATGAGGCCCGACATGTCTGAGAAGATTAAAGCTGAAGTAATGAAGCAATTCAACGTGGGATTTCTGGCTGTTACATCCTATCCACAATGGGTTGCTAACATTGTACCCGTTCCCAAAAAAGACGGCAAGGTCAGAATGTGTGTGGACTACCGGGATTTGAACAGGGCCAGCCCTAAAGATGATTTTTCGCTACCATATATCGACATTTTGATTGACAACACGGCTCAGCACAAGGTTTTTTCCTTCATGGATGGATTCTCGGGCTACAACCAGATCAAAATGGCCCCCGAGGACATGGAGAAAACAACCTTTGTTACACAATGGGGTACCTTCTGCTACAAGGTGATGTCGTTCGGACTGAAGAACGCAGGGGCAACTTATCAACGCGCCATGGTAGCTTTGTTTCATGATATGATACATCATGAGATCGAAGTTTACGTAGACGACATGATAGCTCGATCACAAATAGAGGAGGAACACCTTGAACATTTGCAGAAGCTGTTTGCCAGGTTGATGGAATACAAACTCAGGTTAAACCCAAGTAAGTGCACTTTTGGAGTTAGGTCTGGTAAACTTCTGGGATTTATTGTCAGCAACAAAGGCATTGAGGTTGATCCAGCAAAAGTGAAAGCTATACAAGAAATGCCTGCCCCCCGTACTGAAAAGGAGGTTAGAGGATTCTTAGGACACTTGAACTATATTTCCAGATTCATCTCTCATCTGACGTCTACCTGTGAGCCAATTTTCAAACTATTGAAGAAAGATCAGGTAGTCGAATGGAACGATGATTGTCAAATTGCTTTTGATAAGATCAAGAAGTATTTGCTAGAACCTCCTATTCTGATGCCACCCATCGAAGGAAGGCCGTTGATCATGTATCTGACTGTTTTGGATAACTCAATGGGGTACGTACTGGGCCAACATGACGAGTCTGGTCGAAAAGAGCATGCCATTTATTACCTTAGCAAAAAGTTTACCGACTGTGAGACTCGCTACTCACTGCTCGAGAAAACTTGCTGCGCTTTGGTATGGGCTGCTCGCCGACTAAGGCAGTATATGTTGACTCATACCACTTTGTTGATTTCCAAAATGGATCCTATCAAATATATCTTCAAAAAGCCTGCTTTATCTGGAAGAATTGCTAGATGGAAAATGATCCTGACTGAGTATGACATCCAATATACTACCCAAAAAGCTATAAAAGGGAGTGTACTAGCTGACCATCTAGCTCATCAAGCTATCGAAGATTATCAATCCATGAGATTCGACTTCCCAGACGAGGACATCATGACATTGGACAACATTGAAGGTAACGGACCGTATGACGGACCTGAAAATGGATACCGATGGCCCCTGTACTTTGATGGGGCTTCAAATGCACTTATAAACGGTATCAGTGCGGTACTCATTTCCCCGGAAGGTTGCCATACACCTTTCACAGCCCGACTTTGTTTCATCTGTACCAACAACATGGCCGAATATGAAGCTTGCATCTTTGGTCTCAAGGTTGCTATAGACCTGGGGATCAAATCTTTGGTCGTATTTGGGGACTCGGCTTTAGTTATCAGTCAAGTCAAAGGAGAGTGGGATACCAAGCATCCTAATCTTATCCCATACAAAGAACATGTCCTAACATTGTTGCCTCATTTCGAGCAGATCACCTTTGAGCACTTCCCGTGAGAAGAAAATCAGCTAGCAGATGCTCTGGCTACAATGTCTTCCATGTTTAAACTCAACTGGGATAACGAGGCTCCCCAAATCACCATCGAGCGAATGGATGAACCTGCACACTGTCATGAGATTAATACCGAAGAAGTAGTGGAACAACCTTGGTTTCACGAAATCAAAAGGTATCTCCAGACTAAAGAATACCCTGAAGGAGATTCCGTCAATGACAAGAAGTTCTTAAGGAGATTTGCTGCCAAGTTCTTCCTGAGCAACGACATCCTCTATAAACGCAGCCATGATTGTGTTTTACTCCGATGTGTGGACAAAGCTGAGGCAGAGTTGATCATGACTGAGATACACAGTGGCACATTTGGCACCCACTTGAGCGGACATACGATGGCTAAGAAGATTCTAAGGGCAGGCTATTACTGGTCTACCATGGAAGCTGATTTCCATCAACATTCCCGTACTTGCCACAAATGTCAAGTCTACGCTGACAAGATTCATATTCCTCCTGTTCCTCTCAACGTTCTGACAGCTCCTTGGCCATTCGCAATGTGGGGCATTGACATGATTGGAGAGATCAAACCCACGGCATCCAATGGACATCGCTTCATCCTGGTCGCTATTGACTATTTCACCAAGTGGGTCGAAGCAGCTTCCTTTGCCTCCGTTACAAAAAATGTGGTTGCCCGCTTCATCAAGCAGAACCTCATATGCCGGTATGGTGTCCCCGACAGGATCATCACAGACAACGGTACAAATCTGAACAATACTATGATCACCGCTCTATGCGAACAGTTCAAGATTTATCATCACAATTCATCTCCCTATCGGCCGAAGATGAACGGTGTTGTTGAAGCTGCGAACAAAAACTTCAAGAAGATCATTCATAAAATGACAGTCACCTACAAGGACTGGCATGAGATGTTACCATTTTCTCTGCATGGATACCGTACCACGAAACGTACTTCAACAGGGGCAACCCCATTTTCTTTGGTATATGGCATGGAAGCTTTCCTACCCATGGAAGTTCAGATTCCTTCTTTAAGGATTATGAAGGACGCTGGTTTGAGTGAAGACGATTGGATTCAGACCCGACTTGATCAACTCAATTTGATCAACGAGAAGCGGCTCACTGCTGTTTGCCATGGTCAGACGTACCAAAAGCGAATGATCAAGGCTTTCAACAAGAAGGTCAGACGTCAAGTATATCAAGTCGGAGATCTTGTAATCAAGCAGATCATCTTGCCGCAAAGTGATCCCAAGGGCAAATGGACTCCTACTTACGAAGGACCATTTGTGATCAAGAGCATATTTTCTGGTGGTGCAATGATTCTAACCACCATGGACGGTGACGATTTGCCACACCCTGCGAACGCAGACATAGTAAAAAGATACTACGCATAAAATAACCCGACAAGTCGAAAACCCGAAAGGGAGACTTGGGCATAAATGGGCATCCTAGTGAACCGAAAACCCGAAAGGGCGGTTCAGGCAAAAATTAGGGATTAAACAAAAAAAAATTGTACACCCGGCAAGTTGAAAACCCGAAAGGGCGACTTGGGCAAAAAAGGGTTTCCCGGTGGATTGAAAACCCGAAAGGGCGATCCAGGAAAAAGTTAGGGAATTAAAGCGTATGACTGTGTCTCATCGGATCACTTTAAAGAACAATCTCTTCATCAACAAGCTCCGAGCTTCTGATCAATCCAATCATTGGCGGACGAAGCAGTGAATGGACAAGATATTCAGAGTGTGAAGGCTATAACAGAATGGAATTCCATGGAATTGTTACACATAGCCATCTTTCTTTTGTATAAATTTTTTCAATTTTTACGACAACATCCTCTTACTAGGATGTCTGTCTCCTTTGTACAAAGATATTCATAAAAAGTTAATACAAACACTTTTCCAAATACAGAAATTTGCTTTGTCTTTTGCTTTTTACACTTATGTTTTATTTGAGAAACATCCAATGTTTTGTTAAAAAGCCATATGTATTGGAACATAATCATTTTCTTACAAATCAAGAAAGATGATTGCTGATAGGTTAAAGGTACATATAGATATCTTGATGCCCTTTCAGAAAGAATCCCCAGCGGAGTTAAACTCCAAATTCCTCGACAAGGTTAATATCCAGAACTTAATTCCCCAAACAGAGTTAAACTTCTGGATCCTCAGCAGAACAAAAGCTTCCTCAAAGTTGATTTCCCCAGCCAGAGAGCCTTCTAGAACTTAATTCCCCTCAGATTTAAGTTTCAGTTTCCCCAGTGGAGCCCTAAAAATCTGAAAATCCTATCCCCAGTGAAGTCAAAGCTATTAATCCCCCGCGGAGCTAAAATTTCCAACTATCAATCCCCAGCGAAACCAGACTAGTGAACATTCTCCCCACAGAGATACTCCCCATCATATTGAAGATTCTCAGTCTCACTCCTCCAGCATGAGTCTCCCAGGTTCTGAACTCCCCAGTAGAGATCATCAGAATCCTCATTCCCCACAAATCACCAAGGATTTTCAATCCGCAGCAGTGGCCCTGAAATCCCTCAACCATTGAAGATCTTGCTCCCCAAGCAATCAGCAGTTAACAAGGATGTCCAAAGATTTCCAATCCCCAACCTTTGTCAAGGATTTATTCTCCAAAACAAATTACATTTCAAGTTTCAAATTCCTTCATCACCTGCTGGAAGTTACAACCACCAACAGAATAACAGACAATTGAAGCTCCTAAAAATTTGTTCCTCTCAAGAATGAAGACTCTCATCCTTAAAACCTCAGAAGATTGGTATACTCCAAGTTTCTGACCGTTAACAGAATGAAGACTCTCATCCTTAAAACCTCAGAAGATTGGTATACTCCCAGTTTCTGACCGTTAACAGAATGAAGACTCTCATCCTTAAAACCTCAGAAGATTGGTATACTCCCAGTTTCTGACTGTTAACAGAATGAAGACTCTCATCCTTAAAACCTTAGAAGATTGGTATACTCCCAGTTTCTGACCATTAACAGAATGAAGACTCTCATCCTTAAAACCTCAGAAGATTGGTATACTCCCAGTTTCTGACCCTTAACAGAATGAAGACTCTCATCCTTAAAACCTCAGAAGATTGGTATACTCCCAGTTTCTGACCCTTAACAGAATGAAGACTCTCATCCTTAAAACCTCAGAAGATTGGTATACTCCTAATTTCTGACCCTTAACAGAATGAATATTCTCATCCTTAAAACATCAGAAGATTGGTATACTCCCAGTTTCTGACCCTTAACAGAATGAAGACTCTCATCCTTAAAACCTCAGAAGATTGGTATACTCCCAATTTCTGACCCTTAACAGAATGAAGATTCTCATCCTTAAAACCTCAGAAGATTGGTATACTCCCAGTTTCTGACCCTTAAGATAATGAAGACTCTCATCCTTAAAACCTCAGAAGATTGGTATACTCCCAATTTCTGACCCTTAACAGAATGAAGATTCTCATCACCTCAGAAGATTGGTATACTCCCAATTTCTGACCCTTAACAGATTGAAGACTCTCATCCTTGAAACCCCAGTAGATTAGCATACACCCAAGCTCCTGATATTCCCAACAGAATGAAGATTCTCATTCTCAAAGTGGCAGATAACCTGAATTCCTGATATTCCCAACAGAATGAAGATTCTCATTCTCAAAGTGGCAGATAACCTGAGTTCCTGATACTTCCCAACAGAATGAAGATTCTCATTCTCGAAGTGGCATACAACCCAAGCTTCTGATTCCCCCAACAGCGGTCCCAGGACTTCTCATGTTCAACGATCAAAAGATTCTTGAAACTCCCTGCAGCAGTCAAGGATTCACTTTCCCCGACAGCAGTCAAGAATATATTATCTCCGGCTATCCAGGATTCATCTATCCTCAGGAAGACAGCTCATTAGCTTACATGCGCAATCATTACATTCATATCATAAACATTGATATAACATGTATTTCATCATACATTTCATGCAACATAACTTTGTGTTTCATCTAATATTTTACCCTTTTCAGGATAAGATTATTAAGCTTCAACTTCAACGACATACAGTTCAACAAACATTCCAGGTGGCATCTTTAAGCCCATCCCCGACAAGATTCTGTCTACCCTCCAGATGGCATCTTTAAGCCCATCTCCAAATGGCATATCTAAGCTCATTCCCGCATCCATGTTCTGACGAGTGCAAATTTACGGGCACTCTAGTGTCCAATCTCCTTTTACCTTCGAGACGCGAACGGCAAACTTGCCAATCTAACTCTTCAGGTTCAAGAAGATTGAACAGGGGCAACTGCTGTACCCCAAAATTTGATCTCTCTCTTTTTCACAAGAAATCACAGCTTCAGGCTTTTCCTGATTTTTCAGATTGATTTAAGAATCGGTCAAACAGACTTTTCTCATCAGTCAGACAAAATTAGGGTTTTTCATTGATTTTGAATCAGTCAGACAAAATTAGGGTTTCTTTTGATTTGTTTGAGTTTGGCTCAGGGTTTGATCAAGCAGACACTTCTTTAACATTAAATCAAGAATTAGGGCTTGCACGCGCATTTTCAAAAGAATTTGAATCCACAGGGTCTTAATTGACTGCCACATGGTTTTGACGTTTGTTCAAAATTTCTATTTGTTTCTCAAAGTCTAAACGTCTGGGATATGGGTTGAGGCTTCTGATTGAGAGTTTGAAGTGTTGGTTTAATCAGTGAAATAAAAGATGTATGGACATTTGTTTTGTTTGACTGTGTAATGCTTATGGTTAATTAAAATGTCGGGTGCACTGTTGATTAATGCAAAGTTGCAAGACTACAGTGTTTATTAATTATTTATTTTATCTAAGGTAGAATAATTGGGATGTACTTCCAGTTATTTTAATTCAAGAGATTTAAATAAATAAATAAACAGTGCAAGTTAAAGAATTATCTGACAAAAAGGTTTTTATTTATTTTTAATTATTGTTACAAATATTATTGGGATATTGTAAATTTATTTACAATATTTACAATGATGTTTTATTACAAATAATTGAAAGAGAAAATAAATCTATCCTAAGTCTTCATCTTCTACTGCTGTTGCATCCTTTGTTCAACTGATATTTACCTGCAAAAAGAGAAGAAAGAAGTCAACACAGATAAATTAAAAAAAAGCATTTTCAGACAGTTAATCATAAAAACTCATCATTAAAGATTTTGGCCGGAATCAGTTTATTCGTCCTCTCTACAAATCGCAAGAAGATGTCTCTTCTTGGTTCACAAAGAGGAAAGCAATTTATTTGCAAGCATATGAATTATTTTGCAAAATGCACAAAGCTGCATAAATTCAAATTGCAAAGTGTCAACAAAAATGTCAACCAACCTGCATAAATTCAAACTGTCAACCAAAGGGACAAGCTAATGAATATGCCAAAACAGGCTGCATAATTTCAAACCAAACTGCAAACTGAAAAGGCAAACCAAACTGAAATGCCAAAACCAAATTGCATTGTCAAAATGTCAACTAAACTGTAACTGTCAAAAGTGGTCAACAAGTACACAAAAGCAAGGCAGAAAATCTGGAGGTATGCAGAGGAAAGACAAATGCAAGCAAGCTTGTGAAAAGTTCATTTTTATTCATCATTTTCCAGGCCAAAATCTTTTCAGAAAAAAAGAGACATTCTAAGCAAAGATGTGCTTTCTGTGGAGAGAGAAAAAGAGGGAAAAGTAGCAGGCTTACAGTTTTCCAGGCAGGCTTAGAGATAAAAATAACAAAATCAGAACACTGTCAGAGGGGGGCAGAATACACATAGAAGAAGATATCACAAAAAACTGTAAACCTCAAGCCTTACAACCTGTTAAAACATTGAAGCCTGTTCCAAGCTTGGATCCTAAGAAAACAACAAACAGCCTGCCTATTACATAACACAAACGAGAAGCCTAACTGCATACCAGAAAAAAGCCAAGCATAAACAAAAAGCCAACCACCAAGCTTATAAACGGCCTTCAAACAAACTCAGTATCAAAACTTGCTTCAAGCCTATCAAAGCAAACCCTTTCAAGCCTGTCAAAGAAAACCTTTCAAGCCTGTCAAAAACATAACAGAAGCAAGCCTAAAATCTTGTTCATCAAAAAACCTGTTACACATAACACAAGCCTAACACATCCTACAACATACAAGCCTCAAAACACAGTAAGCATGTACCAACAAAACCTTGAAACCTGCTAAAAACCAGAAGCAAGCCTAAAAAGGCAAGCCTGTCAAAACTTGTTTCACTACCAAACCAACAACCACCCTCAGAATCATCAACCATTTCAAAATCAAAACAACAACAAAACACCCTCAAAATCAAATTCATCATAGGGTTAGTGTGATACGGTGGGAGAACTGACTATGGTTTTGCGTTTGTTTTCACAAATGTTTCGGTTGAGCAAGAGTCGCCACTGACTTTTTATTTTATCCTAAGGAAAGGTTTAAAAAGCACAGCAAAAACCTTTGAGATGTTTTCTTGGGTTCGGGGAGTAGATTATAGAAAGGGAAGGTATTAGCACCCTTTCTATCCATGGTTATCCATGGGCTCTTAGGTACTTGCTTAGATCAACTTGCCTTGGTTTTCAATTGTTTGAAATGGTGCTTTGTGTGTGGTTTTGAAAATGTTTTGAAAAAGATGCCTTGTCCAGGATACCCTTGTAACAATTCTTTACTCGAATGTTTTACAAAAGGTGTTTGTCTTTTTGAAAAGATGTTTCAAGGTTTTTTTGTTTTGAAAATGTGGTTTGAAAAATAGGCAAGTGTTTTTGTTTTGCAAGTTGACAAATACTTAAGAGCTATCTACCCTAAAGTTCTCAAAGATTATTGCTATGTTTTAACCCTTTTAACAATTTTGTTCCACCATTGCATTTGGTGGACAATCTTGTGTTAGGATGTGAAAGGGACGGGCGCGGGTCATCGTTTAGACCATAATTGCAATGGTGTCAAGTATCTTTGGGCAATTTTCCTTTAAGGGACTTGATCATTTTTTAGGCAACTTTCGAAAGCGTCGTCGAGGGACTATGATCATTTGAATTGTTTGTTTTGCCCAAAGAGACCTAACATGCAATATGGCCCATTTATTGAAGGCAACAAGTGGAATACCCTAGGGGTGCAAGTGTGATTAGTGTTGTCCATTTTCATGCTTGTTTATCTTGAAATTAGGTCAAACTATTTTTGTCGTTTTTGATTCGCATACAAACCCTAATTCTAACATGGTATATTTAGAAAGCATTAAAGTCCGAAAAATAAAGTTCCTAAGCTATTACAACACAATATGGGAAGGGGGGTACAAATGTTCAAATGGGGGGATTTTGACAAGGAATTTAAACCTAGGCTATTACATCAAAAAAATTGAATTATTTACGAGATATTTAATATACAATAATTAAATAAAATGGAATAAATATGCAAGATGCAAAAAGGCTTTTTATATGTATGAAAAAAAAGTATTTTTTATGTCAAATAAACAAAAATAAAAAGTATTATTTTTTTGGAGTTTTTATGTTTAGGGCAAAACCCTAATTTTATTAAGTAAAAGTATTAATTATTTAATATATACAAATATTTAATAATTATGTATAAGAATAAAATAAAAATGAAGTATATTTGTAAAAGGGTATTTTTAATATTAAATATTAATAAAAAATAAAAGTGTGTATATTTTGTATTTTAACCTAAATATATTAATATATATATATATATATATATATATATATATATATATATATATATATATATATATATATATATATATATATATATATATATATATATATATATATATATATGTATTTATATTATATGATAAATATATTAAACATGTATAAAAAATATAATATTTAATATTTACGAAAAAAAGTATTTTTGATATAAAATGTTTTCAAAAGAGAAAATGAAATAAAAATCAGAAATAAAATATATTTGTATTATTTTTTTCTAGTTATTCTAAATAATAGTATTTATATTATTTATGCACAAAAACTAAATAAGACTAATAAATATCAAAATAAATGCAAAAAATGTGGAAAAAAGGATTTTTATATTTTTTCATACTTAAATAAAAATATAGAAATGAAATCAAAAGGAAAAAATGGAAAATGATAAGTAAAAATCAAAATGAGCCAGGGAGGTTCAAAAGCAAAAGCAAGGTGCAAATAAGAAAAATAGAACAAGCCCAGCCCAATAGGACCTTCTTCAACCTCTGGCCAGAACTTTGACAAAAAACGTGCGCTTGTACACTGATTCAAACACCTGGATTCTTGGACCTTTAACACAAACTTACAACATAAGAAATGTTAAGCATCAAGCCACGATTCTGGACATGTAAAGAACTCATCCTAACTCTCAGAAATGAGAGAGAATTTCTCCATTCCCAAATCTTAACCTAACTTTTTATCAATATTCAGACCTTAAATTCTCACAGCATATGCAAAATAAATGAAAAGTAAAGGTATGTACAGTTTCAGGGGCATGAGTAGAACACTTTTTATTCACAAACCTAGAGCTAACAATGCCTACATTGAGAGTTAGAAGTTCATGAATATACCTGCTCAGTTGGAATCGTGTCTGGCAATGGAGGAGTTTTCAGGGCAAGATGATGATCTGTACAGCTTGCTTGAAGTGTGAGGATGCTATTCCAATACTTGGTATGCTTTGAAACCTTCTGTATCAAGCTGCAGAAGTCAACCTGCAAGAGGAAGAAATGAAAATGGCCAAACTGATTAGAGGAGTTACAGTCCACTTCTAATGCTTTGGATAGTTTGGATTGATGGTAAGGAAAGTGTTTGAACTGGTTTTGGCCAAGATGCACGATGGAAATGAGTTGTGGGATTCAAGTTGCAAAATATGCCCTGTTTTGCCACAAAACTGTGATTTTCTGTGTATGGATGGATGAAGGGTTGTTTGGTCGTGCTTTAGGTCAGTTAGGGAGTTTGAAATGTGAGGACAAAGTTTGCTTAGGTTGGTCTTTGCTGAGATGAGAGTTCTTGTACAAAATGCAAGCTTTCTTCTTACTTAAGCAAAAGTTGTCAAGTTGGTTCTTAGGCCAAGGCAGGTCCCTCCTAATGTGCTGCACACTTAGTCTTGATCAGTGTAATTAGTCTAATCACTTGTGCCAAGAAGATATGCATTGTACTTGCTTGGATTACCAATTGACATAAAGTTCCACTTTTGCAAAAATGGCCATTATGCTTTTTCTACTTTGGGATTAAACCCTTATGCAATGCTTGAACACATAGAATATGGTCTTGGCACAAAGAGTTTGCATTAAATTTATGAGTTTAAAAAGGATTTAGGGCCTGTAATCAAGAAATGCATGCTGATTTGAAAATTGCCTAAGTGTATGAACATGGAAATTGGCCATAACAAAAGTGAGTTTTTTCCCATATTGCCAAATTCGATTCTCTCTAACCATGAGGTTGTTTGATGAGTTCTTGGACATTTTGGAAAGCTTGGAATGTGTAATACAATCCATCTTTGAAATGAAAATTGAAATTCCAAGTGGAAGTATGTGAAAAATGGTCTTGAAGTTAGGCAAAAATCCTGCCTAAAATAGGTCAAATTTTCTCTAAGTTAAGAATGGTTTGGTACCCTTGTTCCAAAAATTGTAACTTGAGATACAAGCTTCTTTTGGGAAAACTTTGTGAATCAAAGTTGTAGATTTTGCAATAGGCTACAACTTTCAGGTTTTGACTTTTGCTTGAATCCAAATGAATCTTGGTGAGAAAGTGGGGCAAAGTTAGGAAAAAATTAGGGTTTTTCATAACTTAGAAAAATTCTAAGTTATGAAAAATCTTCATTTCAAACCCTAATTTGCAATTCTTGATTTCTTGATGAACAAGTTTCATGATTTGTCATGTTTTAATGAAAAATGAATCTTGACACTTGATTTTGACCAAAAAGTCAAAGTTTGACTTTTCAGTATACAGTCAAAACTGATCAATTGACTGGGAAATTCAACTGCCAATCTTGTGTATTTGGGATCTTTTGAACTTGTTGAGTATGTCAAGACAATTCCATGGGGTCCTTGAGTCCATATGTGAGCTTGGTTTGCCATTGGCTAGGTCAAACAGTCAAAAATTGCCTTTGTGCAGTCAAAACCCTAAAAATGACCATTTTGCCCTTTTGGTGATCTGATCAAATTTCTTGTGGAATTGTGATCCAAACTTGATCAAATGGTCCATGTGAGTTCATAATGTTGATGTGGGTCAATTTTCATGGGATTTGACTGTCAATTGGCCACAGTTGACTTTTCCCCCAATACAGCTGATTTCTAGGTCAATTGTCCAATTGACTGGGCAAAGTTTGGAATCAGGGCTTGAAACTTGATGTGGATAAACTTGGGAGTCCAATATGAAGCATGAAAGTCATCTTAGGCAATTTTGGTCAAAACATCTTTGTGCAAACACAAACCCTAATTTGGGTCAAAGTGCAAGGAGAAGTCTTGAGCAGATGAAACCCTAACTGGATCTTGAGCTCCAAGGGCTTAGTGATGAGAAATGTTGAGAAAATGGGAGGGAAAATTTTGGGGTACAACAGTTGCCCCTGTTCAATCTTCTTGAATCCGAAGAGTTAGATTGGCAAGTTTGCCTTTCGTGACTCGAGGGTAAAAGGAGATTGGACACCAGAGTGCCCTTAAATTTGCACTCGTCAAAGCAATGGATGGGGGAATGGGCTTAGAGATGCCATTTGGTGATGGACTTAAAGATGCCATCTGGAAGGGTGACGGAATCTTGTCGGAGATGGGCTTAAAGATGCCATCTGGAATGAGTATCAAGAAGGTGTCCATGCTTTGGACTATCTCCGAACTGGGGGTCTGAATAAGCAATAGATTGACATCCGTATCTGGAGGCATCCGTAAACTGTTTTCAAAAGTTGAGAAGAGTCTGAACAAGCGATAGATTAACATCCGTTGTGAGGAAGAATCCATAAACTGTTTTCAGAAGTCTTGAGAAGAATCTGAACAAGCGATAGGTTAACATCCGTTATTGGAGAACCCGTGAACTGTTTTCAGAAATCTTGAAGTTGAATAAGCAATAGAGCAGCATCCGTTGTTGGGAAGCGTCCGTAAACTGTTTTCAAAAGTTGACAAGAGTCTGAACAAGCGATAGATTAACATCCGTTGTGGGGAAGAATCCATAAACTGTTTTCAGAAGTCTTGAGAAGAATCTGAACAAGCGATAGGTTAACATCCGTTACTGGAGAACCCGTGAACTGTTTTCAGAAATCTTGAAGTTGAATAAGCAATAGAGCAGCATCCGTTGTTGGGAAGCGTCCGTAAACTGTTTTCAAAAGTTGCATCTGAACAAGCGATAGATTAACATCCGTTGTTGGGAAGAATCCATAAACTGTTTTCAGAAGTCTTGAGAAGAATCTGAACAAGTGATAGGTTAACATCCGTTACTTGGAGAACCCGTGAACTGTTTTCAGAAATCTTGAAGTTGAATAAGCAATAGAGCAGCATCCGTTGTTGGGAAGCGTCCGTAAACTGTTTTCAAAAGTTACATCTGAACAAGCGATAGATTAACATCCGTTGTTGGGAAGAATCCATAAACTGTTTTCAGAAGTCTTGAGAAGAATCTGAACAAGCGATAGGTTAACATCCGTTACTTGGAGAACCCGTGAACTGTTTTCAGAAATCTTGAAATTGAGGAGGAACCGGTGTAGGGTTTCCCGATGATGAGCTCGTGTAAAACTCCATCTGGAATAAGCATCAGGATGTTGCCCTGTCGGGGTCACATCTGAACTATTCCTGGAAATAATCTCTGAAAAGGTAAAGGGTTAGTTTTATGCAATGTCATGATGCATGATGCAATGTATGTTATATGATATGAATGTAAATGAATGGGCATGTAAGCTGGAGAGCTGTCTTGCGAAGGATAGATGAATCCGAGATGGCTGAAGATAAAAGCATCTTGACTGCTGCCGGGAAGAATAATTCCTGGTTGTTGCTGGGGAATAAGGAGCTTGGGTTGTATACCAATCTTCTGGGGAATTCCTGTCTTGAGGAGACCTTCACTGGAGAATCTTCGAATATACAATGAGGAACTGAAAACTGAAAGTCTTCAAATTTGCTTGGGGAATACCAATCCTTCAAACGTCGAGGGGCCTTAGAACCACTTGCGGGGACTTAGAATTTCCTTGGGGACTTGCAGGGTAAAAGAATTTCTGATGATTTCTACTGGGGATTTTAGAACCTGGTAGACTTAAGCTGGGGAGATAAGACTGAGAATCTCTAGTCTAGTGAGAAGCATTTCTGTGGGGAGAGGGTTCACTAGTCTGGCTCTGCTGGGGATTGATAATTTGAAGTTTTAGCTCTGCTGGGGATACTGAAACTTAAACTCTGAGGGGAATTGAGTTCTGGAGGATTCTCTGGCTGGGGATAACAAAGATAAACTCCTCTGGGGATTGTATTGATAAGTTATGTTGGGGAATTCTGATGAACTCCACTGGGGATAGGAAGAAATTTGCCGAGTGCGATCTTCCGTGGCAATAAGCTGAGGATAACCCAGTTATAAGCCCTTGTGAGGAGTAACTTTGAATAAAGCTCAGGAGAGACGTCCGTACTCTGCAGGGGATAAGCTTCCAGAATCTACTGGGGATAAGCTTCAAGACTTGCTGGGGATATGGATTCCAAATCTCCTGGGGGTTTCCTTTGAAAGGGTATCAAGATATCCAACTGCACCTTCAACCTATCAGTAATCCTCTTTCTTGATTCATAAGGAAATGATTATGTTCAAATGCATATGCCTATTTAACAAAACATTGGACGTTTCTCAAAATAAAACAATTAGTGTAAGAGAAAAGAAAAAGGAAACGACACAAATTTCTGGGAAAAGTATTTGTATTAACTTTCTATGAGTATATTTGTACAAAGGAGACAATCATCCTAGTAAGAGGATTTTGTCGTAAATATTGAAAGATTTATACAAAATAAAGATGGCTATGTGAAATAATTCCATGGGATTCCATTCCGCTATAGCCTTCACAACTCTGAATATCTGTCCATTCAATGCTTCGTCTGCCGATGACTGGATTGATCAGAAACCTGGAACTGGTTGATGAAGAGATTGTCTTTGAAGTGATCCGACGAGACATAGTCATACGCTTTAATTCCCTAACTTTTGCCTGAATCGCCCTTTCGAGTTTTCGATCCACCGGGAAACCCCTTTTTTCCCAAGCCGCCCTTTCGGGTTTTCAACTTGCCGGGTGTACAGTTTTTTTTGTTTTTATCCCTAATTTTTGCCTGAACCGCCCTTTCGGGTTTTCGATTCACCGGGATGCCCATTTTTGCCCAAGCCGCCCTTTCGGGTTTTCGACTTGTCGGGTTATTTTATGCGTAGTATCTTTTGACTATGTCTGCATTCGCAGGGTGCGGCAAATCGTCGCCGTCCATGGTGGTTAGAATCATCGCACCACCAGAAAATATGCTCTTGATCACAAATGGTCCTTCATATGTAGGAGTCCATTTGCCCCTGGGATCACTTTGCGGCAAGATAATCCGCTTGATTACGAGATCTCCGACTTGATACACCTGACGTCTGACTTTCTTATTGAAGGCCTTGATCATCCGTTTTTGATACGTCTGACCATGGCATATAGCAGCGAGTCGCTTCTCGTCGATCAAATTGAGTTAATCAAGTCGGGTCTGAATCCAATCATCTTCATTCAAACCTGTGTCCTTCACAATCCTTAGAGAAGGAATCTGAACTTCCATAGGCAGGACAGCTTCCATGCCATATACCAATGAAAATGTGGTTGCCCCGGTTGAAGTACGTGTCGTCGTACGGTATCCATGTAGAGCAAACGGTAACATCTCATGCCAGTCTTTGTAAGTGACTGTCATTTTCTGAATGATCTTCTTAATGTTTTTGTTCGCAGCTTCAATAGCACCGTTCATCTTCGGTCGATAGGGAGATGAATTGTGATGATAAATCTTGAACTGTTCGCACAATGCGGTGATCATCGTGTTATTCAGATTTGTACCGTTGTCTGTGATGATCCTGTCTGGAACACCATACCGACATATGAGATTTTGCTTGATGAAGCGGGCAACCACATTTTTAGTAACAGAGGCGAAGGAAGCTGTTTCGACCCATTTGGTGAAATAGTCAATAGCAACTAGGATGAAGCGATGTCCGTTGGAAGCCGTGGGCTTGATCTCTCCAATCATGTCAATGCCCCACATTGCAAATGGCCAAGGAGCAGTCAGAACGTTGAGAGGAATCAGAGGGATATGAACTTTGTCAGCGTAGACTTGACATTTGTGGCAAGTACGGGAATGTTGATGGCAGTCAGCTTCCATGGTAGACCAGTAATAGCCTGCCCTTAGGACCTTCTTAGCCATTGTATGCCCGCTCAAGTGAGTGCCAAATGTGCCGCTGTGTATCTCAGTCATGATCAACTCTGCTTCAGCTTTGTCTACGCATCAGAGTAATACACAATCATGGCTTCGTTTGTAAAGGATGTCGTTGCTCAGGAAGAATTTGGCAGCAAATTTCCTTAAGAACTTCTTGTCATTTACGGAAGCTCCTTCGGGATAATCTCTAGTCTGGAGATACCTTTTGATTTCATGGAACCAGGGTTGTTCCACTACTTCTTCAGTATTAATCTCGTGAAAATGTGCAGGTTCATCCATTCGCTCGATGGTGATTTGGGGAGCCTCGTTATCCCAGTTGAGTTTAAACATGGAGGACATTGTAGCTAGAGCATCTGCTAGCTGATTCTCTTCTCGCGGGAAATGCTCGAAGGTAATTTGCTCGAAATGAGGCAACAATGTCAAGACATCTTCTTTGTATGGGATAAGATTAGGATGCTTGGTATCCCACTCTCCTTTGATTTGACTGATAACCAAAGCTGAGTCCCCAAATACGATCAAAGATTTGATCCCCAAGTCTATAGCAGCCTTGAGACCAAAGATGCAAGCTTCATACTCAGCCATGTTGTTTGTGCAGCTGAAGCAAAGTCGGGCCGTGAAAGGTGTGTGACAACCCTCCGGAGAAATGAGTACTGCGCCGATACCTTTTCCAAGTGCGTTTGAAGCACCATCAAAGTACAGGGTCCATCGGGATCCTTTTTCGGGTCCGTCATACGGTCCGTTACTTTCAATGTGGTCCAAGTTCATGATGTCCTCGTCTGGGAAGTCAAATCTCATGGGTTGGTAATCTTCGATAGCTTGATGAGCCAGATGGTCAGCTAGTACACTCCCTTTTATAGCTTTTTGAGTGGTGTACTGGATGTCATACTCAGTCAGGATCATCTGCCATCTGGCTATTCTTCCAGATAAAGTGGGCTTTTCGAAGATATACTTGATAGGATCCATTTTGGAAATCAACAAGGTAGTATGAGTCAACATATACTGTCTTAGTCGACGAGTAGCCCATACCAAAGCGCAGCAAGTTTTCTCGAGCAGTGAGTAGCGAGTCTCACAGTCGGTAAACTTTTTGCTAAGGTAGTAAATAGCATGCTCTTTTCGACCAGACTCGTCATGCTGGCCCAAAACACACCCCATTGAGTTATCCAAGACGGTCAGATACATGATCAATGGTCTTCCTTCGACGGGTGGCATCAGAATAGGAGGTTCTAGCAAATACTCCTTGATTTTATCAAAAGCAGCTTGGCAATCGTCGTTCCATTCGACTACCTGATCTTTCTTCAAGAGTTTGAAAATTGGCTCACAGGTAGAAGTCAGATGAGAGATGAATCTGGCAATATAGTTCAAGCGCCCCAAGAACCCTCTAACCTCCTTTTCAGTATGGGGAGCAGGCATCTCTTGTATTGCTTTCACTTTTGCTGGATCGACTTCAATTTCTTTGTTGCTTACAATGAATCCTAGAAGTTTACCAGACCTAACTCCAAAAGTGCACTTACTTGGATTCAGCCTGAGTTTGTATTCTTTCAATCTGGCAAACAGCTTTTCTAGATGTTCAAGGTGCTCCTCCTCTGTTTGTGACCGAGCTATCATATCGTCTACGTAAACTTCAATCTCATGATGTATCATATCATGAAACAAAGCTACCATGGCGCGTTGATAAGTTGCCCCAGCGTTCTTCAGTCCGAACGGCATCACCTTGTAACAGAAAATGCCCCATTGTGTGACAAAAGTTGTTTTCTCCATATCCTCGGGGGCCATTTTGATTTGATTGTAGCCCGAGAATCCATCCATGAAGGAAAACACTTTTTGCTGAGCTGTATTGTCGATCAAAATGTCAATGTGTGGAAGTGGAAAATCATCTTTGGGGCTGGCTCTATTTAAATCCCGGTAGTCCACACACATCCTGACTTTGCCATCTTTCTTAGGTACTGGCACGATGTTAGCGACCCATTGAGGATAGGACGTAACAGCCAGAAAGCCAGCGTCGAATTGCTTCATCACTTCTGCTTTGATCTTTTCAGACATGTCAGGCCTCATTCGGCGGACTTTTTGCTTGATCGGTGGACAATCCTCTCTTGTGGGGAGACGGTGAACCACGATGTCTGTGTCTAAACCCGGCATGTCTTCATAAGACCAAGCGAATATTTCAACATACTCATTCAACAACTGTATCAGGCGTTCCTTGACACTTGGTTCCAGATTGGCACCCACTTGCACCTCCTTCCGGTCTTCCTCGGTCCCTAAGTTGACAGTTTCCAATGACTCTTCGTGCGGTAAGATGGCCCTTTCCTCTTGTTGTAGAAGTCTGGCTAGTCCCCCTGGTACTTCGCAACCTTCGTCATCTTCATACTCGGCTTGATTGACCAGATCTTCAAAGTTATTGAAGGATATAGCAGAATAGTCTCCCATGGAATCCGGAGTGGATGGGTACCTGCATTTGTGAGTGTGGGTGTGTGTAAGGGATAGCCATCCTTAAACAAAAATGCAAAAGGAAAGAAAATGAACACAGCAGTTTATCAAATGAAAAACGTCCAATGAATCATTAAACATGGCATATGGATATGAAAGTAATCAAAACCCTTACAAATGGACCTACATGCCCCGGGCAAGGCATGAGGTAAAAAGATAGTGTACGGATTGTTCGAAAATAAATATTACAGACCAATAGGAAATGTTTGACAGATAAATTACTGATGAATAAAAGTGATGGGGACAAAGTCTTTTGCCTCCCAGTTGCACAATCCTTCTTTGACAGTTGGGTAAATCCACTCTTCGATGTTGCTCTCTTTGTCTTCATCCTCCAAAGCGTTGATTCCGTAGGGAGAAATTTTGACTGGCGCTCTTTCAATCTTCGAACGGCGCATAGCTTTCTGGCCCGCGGTAGTGAACCCTAATCTAAATTTGTCTGTTTTATGTGGAATATCAGGCAACTGCCCCCATGCTGAATTCTTCCCCTCCTTTATTGCGGCCTTTGCGTCCTCCAGAGATGCCATCCTGGCCATCTGCCTCGGTACTTCAGCTGCCAACTTTGCTACTGTTATTTCAGGAAGGACTTCTTCGAAATGCTGGAAAGGCGTCTCAATGAACTCCCCCTCTACCTCCACATACCGGAAGGAGTTCAAGTGGCTGATCATGTACTCCTCTTCGCCATGGACGGTTATAATCTTTCCCTTGACAGGATACTTCAACATCTGATGTAAGGAGGAGGTGACTGCCCCAGCATGGTGTATCCAAGGCCTACCCAACAAGCAAGAGTATGACGGACGGATGTCCATCACATAGAAAGTAGATTTAAACACCTCAGTGCCTATCTTGATGGGAATTTCAACCTCCCCATGGACCATCCTCTTCGAACCATCGAAAGCTCTGACAACAATATCACTCGGCTTCAACTCTAACCCTTCACAATCTAGTCGGTCCAAAGCTTTCTTAGGCAGTACATTCAGCGACGAACCAGTGTCGACCAAGACATGTGCGAGAGTAGTTCCTCGGCACTCGACTGAAATGTGCAAAGCATCATTGTGGTTTCTACCTTTAGGAGTTAGGCCGGCATCAGAGAAACCTAATCCATTGTCTGCAGTAAGGCTAGCCACGCAATTTTGGAATTGATCCGCAGAGGTTTCCTGGGGCACATGGGCTGCCTTTAGGAATTTTATCAGAGCCTTAGCGTGCGCTTCCGAGCAAAGTAGTAGTGCCAGCATGGAGATCTTTGAGGGGGTTTGCCCCAGTTGTTCTACCACATCGTAATCACTCCTTTTGATTATCTTCAAGATCTCATCCATTTCTTTCTTGGAGGTTTCCGGGATGACCAAGGGTTGAGCCCTCGTCCTGACGAGCTCATCTTGGATTCCCTTACCTTTATCAGCAGCGGTAGGAGGGACAATACTAGGAACAACAACATCTTCAATCAATGGGGTTCTAGCGGAGAGTTTTATTGGTGCAGGGATAACCTTGTCAGTAGATGAGGGTCCAAAGATTGCTCTTGGAGGGGCAATCTCTGGAGAAAATATTCTCCCGCTCCGGGTGATTTTGCTCGTGCCTGCAATGTTTCCAATGCTGGCTTCTTCATCATCCGAACTTTCTTCAGTTATTTCAATTTGTTTAATACCATGGTAGTAGACGTCACCGCCATAGTTCCATGGTATTGACTTCTCAGAAATATAGGGGACAGGCCCTGGCATTGTTATCTTCAAAGGAACAGATTTCGTAGCTGGTGTAATCTTAACAGGCTTTCTGACGGCCTTGGAAAGATTGGCGTGAATGGTTATGATTGAGACATCTTCAGTATGGGTTGGAATAGCAGAAACTTTTTCAAACAAAATTTGTCGACTGTCCATTAGGCCTTGGATGCCTTTCTTCAGTAACGGACAATCAAACGGCAGAGAGTAACAACAATAGCAATCTTCTTTACATCCCGGGAAGATCCCGACCCTTAACAGATTCAACTTGATGGTTAACAATGGAGTTAATAGATCATTGACATCAGCAACATACAAATCTTCTTCAATGGCATTGACATTTCGGCCGTGCTTCGGCATTGGAGCAAATATCACGTTCGGCTTCTCTGGAGCGTCGAACTCCACCTCCTTCGCCTCTATCAGGTCTTGGATTTTATGCTTGAGTTCCCAACAATCATTGGTGTCGTGCCCGATACTGTCAGAATGGTAGGCGCATTTAGCATTAGGATGATAATGCGAAGAGGACGTATTCACATTTTTTGGTGCCTCTTTGATAGTGGCGAGATTCAACTTTAACAGATGGGGAAGCACTTGCGCTGGAGTCATATTAATGCGGGTGAACTGCCGTTGTGGCCGTTCCACCCGTTGCTGATTTGGTCTGGACTGGTTATAGCGAGGCTGCTCACTTGAAGGGTTTTGAATCATTACGGCCCCCACGGTCGGCCGGTGCTCAGTCTTCCCTGCTCTTCTTTGGGAGTATACAACAGCCGTTTCCATCTTGAAAGGTTTCTTCTCAACACTTGCAGCGGCACCCTTCTGAATCTTTCCTGACTTGATGCCTGCTTCTATTCTTTCGCCTGTTAAGATCAAATCGGTAAACCCCGCGGAAGAGTTACCAATCAGATGATTAAAAAATGGCCCAGATAGGGTCCCTAGAAACATATCAACAAGTTCACGGTCGGTTAAAGGAGGCTGCACCCTGCCAGCCAAATCCCTCCATTTTTATGCATATTCTTTGAATCCTTCGCCTGTTCCCAGTGACATACCCTGAAGTTGGGTACGCGTAGAAGCAAGGTCAGAATTGTACTGATATTGTTTGTAGAAGGCGGTGGCCAAGTCTTCCCAGTTTCGGACGCTGGTTCCCTCTAGCTGATAAAACCACTCCAGTTGAGCCCCAGAAAGGCTGTCTTGAAAGAAATGGATCCAAAGGTTCTTATTTGCCGTATAAGGTTGGATCTTTCTTACGTAGGACCTGAGATGCATTTTTGGACAGGACAACCCATCATACCTCACAAAAACTGGCACTTTGAACTTTGGGGGAATCACAATCCCGGCCACTAAACCCAAGTCTTCGAAATCCAAACCCGGCACCCTTTGTAGCTCCATGGCGGCCAACCTGTCTTCTAAACCTTTGTATTTATCATCAACCGGAGGGTATTGTTGATCAGAGTAGTCTTCATCCTCTTCGACCTCCTCTTCTTCCACATCGGACTCGGACGGTACCGCAGCCCCACCTCCTTTACTGGTCCCTTCATCAGAAGTAGGAGGAAATTCAAGCACTCTCCTGGCCTCTCCTTCAAATCTTCTCCCTAAAGTAGCCACCCCGAGTCTATTTTTCTTCTTTTTCACTGGGTCTTTATTCCCCAGCAAGGTCTTGAGATCCTCCTGACCCTTAGCCAAGGTCATCAGGAGTTGCTAGAACTGTGCATTTTGAGCTTGTAGGTCTTTGACTGTTTGCTCGAGATCCATCCTACTGAAATAAACAGCAGACAGATAAGGAAACCTGGAGTGAGACCTGATTATGCACATGATGAATGATATTCTTATGTATGCAATGCATTCAAGGATTTAGAACATTCAAAATTGTTGCAGACAAAGAAGAACGCATGTCATATTAATAAGAAGAAATTTGTTAGTACATAAATGCCCCATGGGCCAAATATTACAAAAACAACTTATCAAGGTAAAAAGACATTGCGCATCCTCTTTGGTGCGATGTAGGTGTTGAGGGCCTCTTGCTTATGGAGTCGGCGGGTAAGCTCTAGAACCTTCTTCTCACTAGCGTAGAAGCTGGCTTCAAAAGTGTTCCGTTCCTCCTTGAGTTGAATCCAACTTTTCTGCATTTCCTCCCACGATGTAGGCATGTCAGGATGTAGGATGGTGTAGGGAACCTCTCCTTCCTTGACGGTCTCTTTAATCACAGGGAAAACATGAGGATAAGGCATCATTAGAATCTGGGCTCGGGCTCGTACCCACTTGAGGTAAGGTTCAAGAGGGATGGAATTCTTGTGTTCCAGTGTCTTGCTATCAACCTTGTTGGGCATCCTCCAAGCTCTGATGAATCTTTGGCGAAGTCCTTGCGCATCGTTGTCGAAGTCAAAAACTAGGTCAGAAATCAACATGTCGTGAGGGCCATCCCTCCGTGCATATCCAAATTGCCTCAAAGCTAGGCAAGGGTTGTAGGTAATGCCCCCTCTAATGCCAAGTAATGGGACATTAGGGAACTCTCCACAACGATCGACGATGATGACATTTTCTCTGGACCGAGAACACCAATGTACATCAGAGTGAGTAAGAGTCATCAACCGTTGGGACCACCTTGAGCCTTGGTCATTCTTCAAGACAAATTATGGAAGGTGCGAAATAAACCACCTTGCAAGGAGAGGAGTACATCACATGAGAACACCCCTCTTTCTCATTGTTCCTGTGTAAAATGAGTGAAGGATGTCCCCAAGAAATGTTGGTATTGGATTTCTGGACAAGAAGATTTTGACGGCGTTGACATCTACCAATTGGTCAGAATTTGGGAACAAGACTAACCCATAGATAAGGAGTGCCACAATTTCTTCAAAGGCTTGTAGGTCCAATGAATTCCAACATTCTTGTGCCTTCTCAAACAAGAATTTTGCTAAGAATCCTTTGACGCTGCTTCTGGTTTCCCAATGCCCCTTGATATCGGATGGTTGTAGATGTAATGCTCGAGCAACATCTTCCGGCTTTGGTTCCTTTTCCGTACCGTTGAAGGGTAGTTGATTAAGGATAGGAATTCTCAGGAGTTGAGAAAACTCCTCCAAAGTGGGCACCAACTGGTAATCGGGGAAAGTGAAACAGTGGTGAAGAGGGTCAAAGAACTGGAATAACACTTTCATCATGTCTTCTTCAATGTTGGTGTTGACTAAGCTGAGAAGTCTACCATGTCTTTCAATGAAGGATGAGCTTTCCGGAATTCTTGAGGTGAGCTCCTTGAGTTGAGGAGAGATTCTCACAAGGTTGACTTGGATGGTTTTTCTGCGAGGAATTTCCATGACCTACAAAACAAGAACAAAGATGAAGATCTAAACCCTTGAAGTGGTTAGTGAATGCATATGATGCTTTATGATGTTTATGATGTATGCACAAACATATGTACAAGCAAATCACACCAAACCCTAGTTTCAGGCTTGCATGGGGTTTCATAGGTAAGTACCCTCTTGAGCGTAGTTGGCTTAAAAACCTGTCCTATAAATAGTAACCGGGTTCTAAGGAGCTCAATATCATTGGATTGTTTTCATTATTCATTGTTTTGGTTTAGCCACTTAACTAGCGACCAAAATATTCCAAGAAAACAACCCTCAATGAGTGTAGTATCGAGTATCTACCAACTTCAGACTGCACCAAAGCCGGTCATCTCACTACCCCTAATGAAAGGCCAAGATGGTCAAGTAAGGTTCTAGGTCATTAGTGCTTAGTGACATCACTCAGCGGCCCTGTACTCTCCTTGATTGAACTCAAGGGTTACCGGTACTCACAAATATGTCGCACTAATATAGCTATTGCTTCGACCGTGTCGGTATACCCCGCACAGTTTCCACAATGTATTGCTATCTATGAATGTTTCCCAAAATCCGGGTGTAGGATTGCAAACCCAAATAGGAGAGCCAAGATATAAAGCAATCAAGACAAACAATTAGTCATGCAAGAGGGTGATCTAAGCCCTAAGGTTACTCCACTTTAAAGTTGTCCCCAGCAGAGTCGCCAGTTCTATGATACGGTGGGAGAACTGACTATGGTTTTGCGTTTGTTTTCGCAAATGTTTCGGTTGAGCAAGAGTCGCCACCGACTTTTTATTTTATCCTAAGGAAAGGTTTAAAAAGCATAGCAAAAACCTTTGAGATGTTTTCTTGGGTTCGGGGAGTAGATTATAGAAAGGGAAGGTATTAGCACCATTTCTATCCATGGTTATCCATGGGCTCTTAGGTACTTGCTTAGATCAACTTGCCTTGGTTTTCAATTGTTTGAAATGGTGCTTTGTGTGTGGTTTTGAAAATGTTTTGAAAAAGATGCCTTGTCTAGGCTACCCTTGTAACAATTCTTTACTCGAATGTTTTACAAAAGGTGTTTGTATTTTTGAAAAGATGTTTCAAGGTTTTTTTGTTTTGAAAATGTGGTTTGAAAAATAGGCAAGTGTTTTTGTTTTGCAAGTTGACAAATACTTAAGAGCTATCTACCCTAAAGTTCTCAAAGATTATTGTTATGTTTTAACCCTTTTAACAATTTTGTTCCACCATTGCATTTGGTGGACAATCTTGTGTTAGGATGTGAAAGGGACGGGCGCGGGTCATCGTTTAGACCATAATTGCAATGGTGTCAAGTATCTTTGGACAATTTTCCTTTAAGGGACTTGATCATTTTTTAGGCAACTTTCGAAAGCGTCGTCGAGGGACTATGATCATTTGAATTGTTTGTTTTGCCCAAAGAGACCTAACATGCAATATGGCCCATTTATTGAAGGTAACAAGTGGAATACCCTAGGGGTGCAAGTGTGATTAGTGTTGTCCATTTTCATGCTTGTTTATCTTGAAATTAGGTCAAACTATTTTTGTCGTTTTTGATTCGCATACAAACCCTAATTCTAACATGGTATATTTAGAAAGCATTAAAGTGCGAAAAATAAAGTTCCTAAGCTATTACAACACAATATGGGAAGGGGGGTACAAATGTTCAAATGGGGGGATTTTGACAAGGAATTTAAACCTAGGCTATTACATCAAAAAAAATTGAATTATTTACAAGATATTTAATATACAATAATTAAATAAAATGGAATAAATATGCAAGATGCAAAAAGGCTTTTTATATGTATGAAAAAAAAGTATTTTTTATGTCAAATAAACAAAAATAAAAAGTATTATTTTTTTGGAGTTTTTATGTTTAGGGCAAAACCCTAATT
Source organism: Vicia faba (assembly GCA_948472305.1). Lineage (NCBI taxonomy): Eukaryota > Viridiplantae > Streptophyta > Magnoliopsida > Fabales > Fabaceae > Vicia > Vicia faba. The sequence goes on from OX451740.1 coordinate 806,001,296, forward strand.
TTATTAAGTAAAAGTATTAATTATTTAATATATACAAATATTTAATAATTATGTATAAGAATAAAATAAAAATGAAGTATATTTGTAAAAGGGTATTTTTAATATTAAATATTAATAAAAAATAAAAGTGTGTATATTTTGTATTTTAACCTAAATATATTAATATATATATATGTATTTATATTATATGATAAATATATTAAACATGGATAAAAAATATAATATTTAATATTTACGAAAACAAGTATTTTTGATATAAAATGTTTTCAAAAGAGAAAATGAAATAAAAATCAGAAATAAAATATATTTGCATTATTTTTTTCTAGTTATTCTAAATAATAGTATTTATATTATTTATGCACAAAAACTAAATAAGACTAATAAATATCAAAATAAATGCAAAAAATGTGGAAAAATGGATTTTTATATTTTTTCATACTTAAATAAAAATATAGAAATGAAATCAAAAGGAAAAAATGGAAAATGATAAGTAAAAATCAAAATGGGCCAGGGAGGTTCAAAAGCAAAAGCAAGGTGCAAATAAGAAAAATAGAACAAGCCCAACCCAATAGGACCTTCTTCAACCTCTGGCCAGAACTTTGACAAAAAACGCGCGCTTGTACACTGATTCAAACACCTGGATTCTTGGACCTTTAACACAAACTTACAACATAAGAAATGTTAAGCATCAAGCCACGATTCTGGACATGTAAAGAACTCATCCTAACTCTCAGAAATGAGAGAGAATTTCTCCATTCCCAAATCTTAACCTAACTTTTTATCAATATTCAGACCTTAAATTCTCACAGCATATGCAAAATAAATGAAAAGTAAAGGTATGTACAATTTCAGGGGCATGAGTAGAACACTTTTTATTCACAAACCTAGAGCTAACAATGCCTACATTGAGAGTTAGAAGTTCATGAATATACCTGCTCAGTTGGAATCGTGTCTGGCAATGGAGGAGTTTTCAGGGCAAGATGATGATCTGTACAACTTGCTTGAAGTGTGAGGATGCTATTCCAATACTTGGTATGCTTTGAAACCTTCTGTATCAAGCTGCAGAAGTCAACCTGCAAGAGGAAGAAATGAAAATGGCCAAACTGATTAGAGGAGTTACAGTCCATTTCTAATGCTTTGGATAGTTTGGATTGATGGTAAGGAAAGTGTTTGAACTGGTTTTGGCCAAGATGCGCGATGGAAATGAGTTGTGGGATTCAAGTTGCAGAATATGCCCTGTTTTGCCACAAAACTGTGATTTTCTGTGTATGGATGGATGAAGGGTTGTTTGGTCATGCTTTAGGTCAGTTAGGGAGTTTGAAATGTGAGGACAAAGTTTGCTTAGGTTGGTCTTTACTGAGATGAGAGTTCTTGTACAAAATGCAAGCTTTCTTCTTACTTAAGAAAAAGTTGTCAAGTTGGTTCTTAGGCCAAGGCAGGTCCCTCCTAATGTGCTGCACACTTAGTCTTGATCAATGTAATTAGTCTAATCACTTGTGCCAAGAAGATATGCATTGTACTTGCTTGGATTACCAATTGACATAAAGTTCCACTTTTGCAAAAATGGCCATTATGCTTTTTCTACTTTGGGATTAAACCCTTATGCAATGCTTGAACACATAGAATATGGTCTTGGTACAAAGAGTTTGCATTAAATTTATGAGTGTAAAAAGGATTTAGGGCCTGTAATCAAGAAATGCATGCTGATTTGAAAATTGCCTAAGTGTATGAACATGGAAATTGGCCATAACAAAAGTGAATTGTTTCCCATATTGCCAAATTCGATTCTCTCTAACCATGAGGTTGTTTGATGAGTTCTTGGACATTTTGGAAAGCTTGGAATGTGTACTACAATCCATCTTTGAAATGCAAATTGAAATTCCAAGTGGAAGTATGTGAAAAATGGTCTTGAAGTTAGGCAAAAATCCTGCCTAAAATAGGGCAAATTTTCTCTAAGTTAAGAATGGTTTGGTACCCTTGTTCCAAAACTTGTAACTTGAGATGCAAGCTTCTTTTGGGAAAACTTTGTGAATCAAAGTTGTAGATTTTGCAATAGGCTACAACTTTCATGTTTTGACTTTTGCTTGAATCCAAATGAATCTTGGTGAGAAAGTGGGGCAAAGTTAGGAAAAAATTAGGGTTTTTCATAACTTAGAAAAATTATAAGTTATGAAAAATCTTCATTTCAAACCCTAATTTGCAATTCTTGATTTCTTGATGAACAAGTTTCATGATTTGTCATGTTTTAATGAAAAATGAATCTTGACACTTGATTTTGACCAAAAAGTCAAAGTTTGACTTTTCAGTATACAGTCAAAACTGATCAATTGACTGGGAAATTCAACTGCCAATCTTGTGTATTTGGGATCTTTTGAACTTGTTGAGTATGTCAAGACAATTCCATGGGGTCCTTGAGTCCATATGTGACCTTGGTTTGCCATTGGCTAGGTCAAACAGTCAAAAATTGCCTTTGTGCAGTCAAAACCCTAAAAATGACCATTTTGCCCTTTTGGTGATCTGATCAAATTTTTTGTGGAATTGTGATCCAAACTTGATCAAATGGTCCATGTGAGTTCATAATGTTGATGTGGGTCAATTTTCATGGGATTTGACTGTCAATTGGCCACAGTTGACTTTTCCCCCAATACAGCTGATTTCTAGGTCAACTGTCCAATTGACTGGGCAAAGTTTGGAATCAGGGCTTGAAACTTGATGTGGATAAACTTGGGAGTCCAATATGAAGCATGAAAGTCATCTTAGGCAATTTTGGTCAAAACATCTTTGTGCAAACACAAACCCTAATTTGGGTCAACAGTGCAAGGAGAAGTCTTGAGCAGATGAAACCCTAACTGGATCTTGAGCTCCAAGGGCTTAGTGATGAGAAATGTTGAGAAAATGGGAGGGCAAATTTTGGGGTACAACAGTTAGCATACCAGCAACTCAGAAGCACAACAATAGGCATCTCAGAATAAGGCGACAACAAACTCTGAAGAAAGCAATCAGAATCAAACAGAGGCAAGCATTCAGACTATAGTGTCATCATAAAGCATCAAAAAGAAGAAAGATACGAGGTTACCAGGAAGGCCACAAAGCTAGCATCACATACTCCCTCCGCCTCCGGCCACCTGAGAAGCGCTTCCGTCCTCCTCCGTCTACTCTCTAAAGGTAGTAATTTCTTCTCCCTTTTTACACACCTCACATCAACATGTAACACATAAAAATCAGAACATACAAAAATAAATCATGCAAGATAAATACTTGAAATCCTAAAGTGCGTCTGAAGAGAATACCTTTTCTCATCACTGCCTTGCTCAACCATGGAGAGAGGGAGATGGAGGTAGCGTCTGGCAGCTGAGGCGAGGGGAGGAGTATCAATGGCCTTCGTTTGAGAACGAGAAAGACGAAGAAGACGATGAAGAAGCGGCGCCGTTCTAAGCCTCTGTAACTCTATTCTGAGGCAAACAAGATGAAACCCTAACAAAAAGTGTCAAACCCGTTTTAGGCATGTCCCCAACCAAAGCCCTTAAGCCCATCAATTTTTGGCGTTACACCCCCCCCCCCTCTAATTCTCTTTCAATTTTGTTTTGGGCCTGCCATGTACATAATGCCTCAGCCCATTTATTTTCTTTATACAAACTAATATCCTTTTTTTATTATATCACTTTATTTTCTTAATTCTTTTTTTGTTAAATAAATAATATATTAATTTTTCATAATAAATTTATTTTAACAATACTTTTATTATACCTAAAATACGTAAATATTAGATTTATTAGGTTAATAGATTTTTTGTCTTAAAACTTTTTTTTGTTTAATAAATCTTTTTATATAAATTTCTAAAAACACTTAAAATACATTAAAAAAAAACAGATTTTTTTAAAGTTAAATACTTTTCTATTATTAAACCTTTTGTTTATATAATATTAACAAAAAAAACACAAAAATAAATAAATACTTAATAAATACATTAGGTTAATATTTGCATCATTTGTAAATAATCACATCATGTGCATCTTACATACTTTTTATTTCTCTTTGATTCTTATACATTGTTATATTTTACATTGAGAATGCGATTCGATTTGGTTGTAAATAATATTTGGACACTACTATCCTGATAAGACTTATCCCCATTTGTAAATATTTGTACCCTCATTCCCGGATACATATTTGTAATAATTTAGGACTTTAAATTTCCGCATTTAAAAGCTTTCAAATTGTGCCATGATAGACCTAGGGTTTGTATGTAAATAAAACCAACAAATAGTTTGACCTAAACACAAAGATAAATGCATGAAAATCAATACACAAATCACACTTGCATCCCTAGGGTAATCCCGCTTGTTGCCTTCAAAAATGGGCCATGTTTGCATGTCGAGTACTTTGGCAAAACAAAAATAAATCAAATGATCATAGTCCCTCGATGACGCTTTCGAAGTTGCCTAAACAAAATGATCATAGTCCCTCAAGAAAATTGCCAAAATACTTGACACTATTGCATTCATGGTCTAAAATGATGACCCGCGCCCGTCCCGTTAACATCCTAATGCAAGGTTGTTCACCAAATACAATGGTGAAACAACACTGTTAAAAGGGTTAAAACATGAGAAAGATCTTTGAGTAAAAATAGGGTAGACAACTCTTAGTCACTTGATCAAACTTGCAAAACACACTTGCCTACTTTCAAAACACACTTCACAAACACGACTTCAAAACAAACTTTCAAAAACATTGAAATATCTTTTCAAAAAGACAAACACCTTTGCATATACTCAAACAAGAGTCATTACAATGGTTGCCTAGACAAGGCATCTTTTTCAAAACATTTTCAAAACCATACACACAAAGCACCATTTCACACAATTGAAAATCAAGGCAAGTGATCTAAAACAAGTAACTAAGAGCCCATGGATAACCATGGATGAAAAGGGTGCTAGCACCTTCCCTTTTCATAATCTACCCCCGAACCCACAAAAACATATCAAAGGTTTTTCCTGTGCTTTTTAACCTTTCCTTTAGGATAAAATAAAAAGTCGGTGGCGACTCTTGCTAAACCGAACAAGTGCGAATACAAACGCAAAACCTCAAGTCAGTTCTCCCACCGTATCACACTTTAAAATCATTACATGCGCATCCCATTATCATGCACATCATTACAGGTACCACTACAGGTTTCTCATCTTCTTCGCTGTTTATTTCAGCAGAAATGTCTTCCGATTAAGTTATCAAAGATCTTCAGGCACAGAAAACCCAGTTCCAATAGATGTTCATCAGTCTGGCAAAGGGGCAAGAGAATCTGAAAGCCCTCATTCTGAAAGAGAAGAAGAAGAAGAAGACTGGTATTCTGAATATGGGCAGAAGGTTTGGAGAAAGGTTGAAGCATTAAACTGATCTGACCTCTTCATCCAAGGAAGGGGAGAACCAAGAAAGAGAGAAGGACCCTAGTCCTACAGTTTCTGACAACGATACAGATTACAATGATGAGCAATATCCTCCTGCTGAGGATAGATACAAGCAATTGGAAGACCGTCTGAGTGCCATGGAAGTCCAGAAGATACCTGGTTTGGATTTCGGAGAATTGGGACTGGTATCAGGAGTAGTCATCCCTCATAAGTTCAAAGCTCTGGTTTTTGCCAAGTATGATGGAGTATCCTGCCCAAAACTCCATCTCCGCTCTTATGTCAGAAAAATCCAACCTCACACCGTTGATATAAATCTGTGGGTGCACTTATTTCAAGATAGCCTGACAGGGACTTAACTTGAATGGTTCTACCAGTTGGAGGGAGCCAGTGTCCGAAACTGGGAAGATCTCGCTGCTTCTTTCTACAAGCAATATCAGTATAATGCCGACCTTGCTCCCACTCGTACTCAGCTCCAAAGTATGTCCATGGGTGCAGGTGAAGGTTTTAAAGATTACGCTCAAAAATGGAGAGACTTGGCTGGGAGAGTTCAACCCCCTTTGTCTGATAGGGAGTTGGTGGATATGTTCCTTGGTACGCTTTCTGGTCCATTTTTCAATCACTTAATCGGCAGTTTGTCATCTGGTTTCACTGAGCTGATTTTAACTGGAGAAAGAGTAGAAGCTGGAATTCGGAGTGGTAAAATACAGAAGGATGCCTCCTAGAGTTCAGCAAAGAAGCCTTTTACTGGTAAGAGGTAATCCAGTGAAGTCTATAGCCTGAGGGGCCAAAGCATATCTGAACATCGTCAAACGGTAAATACTGTAGTGATACCAAGACCCGCAGTTGCTCCACAATGCAACAGTCAACAAAGGATGGAAAGACCACAGCGGCAGTTTACCTGCATTAGCATGACTTTGGCCGAAGTTCTGCCTCATATATTAAAATACAACTGGGCAACCTTGAGAGAGGCTCCCAAGAATCCAAATACTACATCTCCCAGATATAATCCCAATGCGCGATGCGCCTACCATTCTGAGAGTCCTAGCCACGATACAAATGATTGATGGGCTCTGAGAAACAAATTATAAGATTTTCTTGAAGCCAAGGAGATAGAGTTTAATGCTCCAGAAAAGCCGAATGTTATAACTTCTCCCATGCCCAAACATGGTCGTGGAGTTAATGTTGTTGACACTAATTTATTTGTGACCTTTGTTGAAGAAATTTCTACTCCTCTTATGACTGTTAAGAAGAATTTTCTATTGGCCGGTTTATTTCTGGGTTATGGTCAAAGTTTCCATATGTGTTTGATTCTACTTTCTGGTTGCCGTTTGTTGAAGTCAGGTGTTCAGCGTCTGATGGATAATAAAGAGATTTTGTTCAGAAGACTATGATTCCTGTTGTTCTAAACAAAGACGTTGCCATTATAACTATTTCCTCCAATCCTTCCACGGTTTCCTCGAGAAGACCTGTTAGGATTACACCTATTCAAAGAATTGCTTCGCTGATAATCATTGTTCTTGGTCCCATCCCGTACACCTCAGATAAGGTTGTCCCATGGAATTATGGTGTTGATGTGTATTATCATGGCATTAAGCAAGATCTGAAGAATGAAGAAGCTGATACTGATGTCGATAATATTTTTGGGACTAGTAAGGTTACTCGAAGTGGAAGGATTTTCTCTCTTGAGATTTATCCGCTGATCATCAAGCCTATTGTTATTCCAACTACTACTCCAACCAGCACTCCTAACATTGCTCCTATTCCTACTCCAGTTATCACCCCTGCTGTTGAGCCATCTGGGACTCGGGGCAAGGAAATTATAGGTGAGCCTGCCCAGACGGAGGCACCTAAGAAAATCGTTGTGGAAGCCTCTAAACAAGAAATAGAGGAAATATTTAAAATCATCAAGAAGAGCGACTACAATGTGGTCGAGCAGCTGGGGCATACCACATCAAAGATATCCATGTTGTCTCTGCTGTTGTGTTTTGAAGCCCATGCGAAGGCTTTGATTGCATTTCTCAAGACTGCGGATGTGCCACAAGAAACTTCAGCAGATCAGTTCAAAGATTGCATGGCCAGCCTGACTGCTTACAATGGGATAGGTTTTTCAGATGCGGATCTGACACCGAAAGGAAGGAATCATAATGATGCTCTGCATGTCTCGATTGAATATAGGGGCACCACTATAGCTCATGTGTTGTTAGATATCGGGTCTTCACTGAATGTTCTACCGAAGAAGGCATTGGACTGTTTGGATTGTGAGGGTTTTACTCTAAAGCCTAGTAACATTGTGGTGAGGGCTTTTGACGGATCGAAGAGAATGGTGCACGGGGAGGTGGACATCTCTATCAAAGTGGGTTCTCAGACTTTTGGGTCCACCTTCTATGTAATGGATATCAGGCTGTCGTATTCTTGCTTACTGGGTCGTCCTTGGATCTATGAGGCTGGGGCAGTTACTTCCACACTCCATCAAATGCCGAAGTATCCGGTGAAGGGAAAGACCGTCACAGTGCGAGGTTAAGAAGAATATATGGTGAGTCACCTCAATTCCTTCTGCTATGTAGATATGGACGGGGAATTCATAGAAACTCCTTGTCAAAATTTCGAAGAGGTCCCCTAGGTCTTGGCATCAATCGAAGTTACTACCAACAAACCTTCGTTGAAGATGGCTTCTCTCAAGGACACCAAGGCTGTAGTTGAAGAAGGTGGGTGTACCAATTGGGGTCAGCTCCCTCATTTTACTCACAAAACTGATAAATTTGGTTTGGGCTTCACTACAAGGGCTCAAAGGGCTGTTAGGCGTGCTCGGGCTGGAAGACCTTCGCTACACATCATCAATCGGGGAATTAATGCAATTTAAGACAGTGAAGAGGATTCAGACATCGACATCTAGATCTACCCAACGACCAACGATGGACCGAATAACTGGACGACAAAGGACTTCATACATGTTTCTTTTATTCCACAGTAATTGACTCATTTGTTTTAAGATTTGTAATAAACAATTTGAAACTTTACGGCCCAGTGCCTTGCCAGAGGCACCTTAGCTTTTCTTGTGAGAGCTATTATTTGTCATTTCATATATCATTAATAAAGCATTGGATGTTTATTGCATACAAATTTTGCGCTCCTTGTTTTTTTTTTGTCTCTCACTTTATCAAAATGGCTATTCGCTTACACACACTCACGTATCATACTGCAGATCCATATCCACTCTGGATCCCATTGATAACAACTCTGCTACTGCCAGTTATGATTTCAAAAATTCGATCAACCAAGCCGAGGACGAAGGTGAGGATGATTGTGAGGTTCCTGGAGAACTTGCTATACTTTTACAGCAGGAAGAAAGGGCCATACAGCCTCATGAAGAGCCAGTTGATTCAGTGAATTTAGGTATAGAGGAAGACAAGAAAGAGGTTAAAATAGGTGCGAATCTGGAGCCTAGTGACAAACAACGGCTAATACAGATGCTACACGACTATGTCGAGATCTTCGCCTGGTCCTATGAAGACATTCCTGGTTTGGACACTGATATTATGGTACATCGCCTGCCGACTAAAGAAGACGGCCCTCCGGTAAAGCAGAAGGTCCGTCATATGCGCCCTGAAATGTCAGAGAAAATTAAGGCAGAGGTCATGAAACAGTTCGACGCAGGATTCTTAACTGTCACTTCTTATCCGTAGTGGGTTGCTAACGTCGTTTCGGTACCTAAGAAGGACGGTAAGGTACAGATGTGGGTGGACTACAGAGATCTGAATAGGGAAAGCCCCAAGGATGACTTCCCACTTCCTCACATTGATGTTCTAGTCGACAACACCGCGTAGCACAAGATCTTCTCCTTCATGGATGGTTTTTCTGGCTACAACCAGATCAAGATGGCTCTTGAGGACATGGAGAAGACAACCTTCGTTACACAGTGGGGAACCTTATGTTACAAGTTAATTCCTTTTGGGTTGAAGAATGCTGGGGAAACCTATCAGCGCGCCATGGTCGCTTTGTTCCACGATATGATTGACCACGAGATCTAGGTTTATGTTGATGACATGATAGCTAGGTCCCAGACTGAGGAAGAGAACCTTGATCATCTCCAGAAACTGTTTGACAAGTTGAAGACGTACAAGATGAGGTTGAATCTGAACAAGTGTACCTTCGGGGTAAGGTCTGGTAAGCATCTGGGTTTTGTTGTCTGCGGCAAAGGTATTCAGGTAGACCCAGTAAAGGTAAAATCCATACAAGAGATGCCAGCTCCCCGCACAGAGAAGGAAGTTAGAGGTTTCTTGGGACGTCTGAATTACATCGCCAGGTTCATTTCACATCTGACTGCTACTTGTGAGCCAATCTTCAAGCTACTGAAGAAAGATCAAGTGGTAAAATCGAATGATGAATTCCAGACCGCTTTCGAAAGAATCAAGGAATACCTTCAAGAACCACCAATTTTGATGCCTCCAGTTAAAGGAAGACCTTTGATATTATACTTGACAGTGCTAGACAGTTCAATGGGGTGTGTGCTGGGGCAACATGACAAGTCTGGCCAAAAAGAGAACACCATTTACTACCTTAGCAAAAAGTTTATCAACTGTGAGACCCGATACTCATTGCTCGAGAAAACTTGATGCGCTTTGGCATGGGCTGCTCGCCGGCTGAGACAGTATATGCTGACTCACACTACCTTGTTGATATCAAAGATGGATCTGATCAAATATATTTTCGAGAAACCTGCCTTATTCGGAAGAATAGCAAGATGGCAGATGATCTTAACCAAGTACGACATCCAATACACAACCCAAAAATCAATCAAGGGGAGTGTATTGGCGGATCATTTGGCGCATCAGGCCGTGAATGATTACCAGTCTATGAATTTCGAGTTCCCGGATGAGAATATCATGTTGGTAATCGACTGCGAAGAACCTGGACCAGATGAAGGACCCGAGGAGGGATCCCGATGGTCTATGTATTTTGATGGAGCCTTGAACGCATTAGGTAATGGCATTGGCGCTGTAATCATATCTCCTGGAGGTTGTCATACTCCGTTCCCCGCCCAATTATGTTTTAACTGCACTAACAATATGGCGGAGTATGAACCGTGTATCATGGGTATTCGAGCCCCTATTGACCTAAGGATTAAGTTCTTGAGTGTAAACGGAGATTCCGCTCTGGTGATAAGTCAGATCAAAGGCGAGTGGGACACGAAGCACCTGAATCTCATTCCTTACAAAGAGTATGTACTGACATTGTTCCCACACTTTGAGGAGATAACCTTTGTACATTTCCCACGAGAAGAGAACCAGTTGGCAGATGCGCTAGCTACCATGTCTTCTATGTTCAAAGTCAGGTGGGACAATGAAGCTCCCCAGATTATCATTGGGAGGATGGATGAACCTGCACGTTGCTGTGACATTGAGACTGAAGAGGTAGTAGATAAACCCTGGTTTCACGAGGTAAAGAGGTATCTTGAGGCCCAAGAATACCCCGAGGGGGCATCTGTTAATGATAAGAAGTTTCTGAGAAGGTTTGCTGCGAAGTTCTTCATTAGTAATGGAATCCTCTATAAGCGTAATCGTGATTTAACCTTACTGCGGTGTGTAGACAAGAGCGAGGCAGAAAGGATCATGGAAGAGTTACATGAAGGCACCTTCGGAACCCATTCTAGTGGACACACCATAGAGAAGAAAATCCTACGGGCAGGATATTATTGGTCCACTATGGAAGCCGATTGTTATCAGCACTCTCGGACATGTCATAAGTGTCAAGTCTATGTTGATAAGGTGCATGTACCTCCGGTTCCCCTGAATGTTTTGACGACTCCTTGGCCTTTTGCGATGTGGGGTATTGATATGATTGGCGAGGTCAGACCTGCTACGTCTAACGGGCATCATTTCATTCTGGTGGCTATTAATTATTTCACGAAGTGGGTTGAGGCAACTTCCTTAGCTACAGTAACCAAGAACGTCGTGGCGCGGTTTATCCGACATAATCTGATTTGTCGATATGGTGTCCCAAAGAGGATTATTACTGACAATGGTACAAATCTCAATAACACAATGATCACCGAGCTCTGCAAACAGTTCAAGATTCAGCATCATAACTCTTCTCCCTACCGGCCGAAGATGAATGAGGCTGTTGAAGCGGCTAACAAGAACATCAAAAAGATTGTACAGAAGATGACAGTGACATACACAGACTGGCACGAGATGTTACCATTCGCTCTTCATGGGTACCGTACCTCATCACGGACGTCGACAGGGGAAACACCCTACTCTTTGGTGTATGGCATGGAGGCATTCCTACCCATCGAAGTCCAGATACCCTCTCTCAGGATTATGAAGGATGCGGGTTTGAACGAAGACGACTGGATCCAAACTCGACTTGATCAGCTGAATCTAATCGATGAAAAGAGACTTACTGCTATCTGTCATGGTCAGGCGTATCAAAAGCGAATGATCAAGGCTTTTAACAAGAAAGTCAGACGTAAAGAATATCAAGTCGGGGATCTAGTGATCAAACGCATCATACTACCGCAAGGTGATCCCAGGGGAAAATGGACCCCCACATACGAAGGACCATTTGTGGTTAAGAACATTTTTTCGGGAGGAGCTATGATTCTAACCACCATGGATGGTGACGACCTTCCTCACCCTGTCAATGCAGACATAGTGAAAAGATATTACGCATAGTCAAAGACCCGCTAGGTTGACTGGCTTAGGCAAAAATAAGGGCTTCCCGGCGAACCAAAAGGGTTCGGGCAAAAGTAAGGGATGAAAATTAAAAAAAACTGTACACCCGATAAGTTGAAAACCCGAAAGGGCGACTTGGGCAAAAAAGGGTTTCCCGGTGGACTGAAAACCCAAAAGGGCAGTCCAGGAAAAAATTAGGGATCAAAGCGTAACACTATGTCTCATTGGATCATCTCGCAGCCAGACTTCAGTATCGACTATCAAGCTCGGACAACACCAATCAACCTGATCCACCTTCGACCAAGTAGCAAAGTGATGAGATGCTTGAAGATATAAAGGCAATAGCAGAGTTGGAACCCAATGGGATTGTTTCACATAGTTGTTTTTCTTTCTTTTACACAAATTGTAATTTCTATCTTTCGGCGACGTTCTCTTACTAGGACGTCAGTTCCTTGTATAAAACACCTATTACGGGCCAATTGCAAAAATCGATACAATTCATTTTCACAAGAAATTTCAACTTGTTTTTCTTTTTCTGTTTTATTTTGGAAGAACGTCCAATGATTCATTTTTTATATATGAATTTGAAAATGATTGATGCTCATAAATATTTACACAAGAAACAAAAGACAATTACTCATAATTCCAGGAACAGGGGAAAACAAGAAGTGCCCAAACCTTACAGTTACTCTGCCCATCAGGTATCGGGATAGAGCCATCTGGAGAACAATGAGTAGTGGTACATACACTCCCCACATAGTAAAAAGTATCCAAAGACAAAGATGTTAGCTTTCCCAAATAGAACATAACTCTCCCCAGCTGAGGTTCACAATCGCGAGTGAGTCGGTAAATTTTTCCCCAGGCAGAGTTTATTTCTCTCACAAGCAGAAATTCAATCTCCGACATAATTCATTATCACCAGCAACGGAAATTCATCCTTAGTAGAGTTTATTTCTCCAAATTAGTAGATCTATCAACAGAGTATCTCCTCTCCAACAAAGTTATTCTCTCACAGAGTTGTTCTGAAATAAGGTCTCTCCTCGGAAGAATATCCGTAAACGATGGGTAAATCCCCAGCATAGTCATTTTTGTTCACCATCCCCAACAGAAGCAGAGGAACTATGGTTCTTTATAAGCAGTCAAGAATACTATTTCTCATACTCTCCAAACGGTAGTCAGGGATTTATTTTCCCGGACTCAGATTATTACGTCAGCATTTCATGTTCATACATCATGACATGTGCATACGTTACATATAACATAACCTCAATTATTTTAAGAATCTCATCACAACGCATCTCATGCATCGCACATAACTAACCCTATATTTCTTTCAGGAAAGACAATTATTATCAACAATTTCCAGCAAGCCCATGATCGACACTCGAAGCTAAACAGAGTAATCATCGATGCGACAAAAGCAACCTTACCCAGGTTCCCTCTGCAGTTTTACCCAAACTCATTTCGAAGTAACCCTACTACTCGGGTTCCTTCTCGCAGCCCTACTATCCAAGCTTTCATCCCGAAGTAGCCCTACTATCCAGGTTCCTTCTTACAACCCTATTACCCAGGATCTCATATCGAAGTAACCCTACTATCTAGGTTCCTTCTTACAACCCTACCATCCAGGCTTTCACATCGAAGTAGCCCTACTATCCAGGTTCCTTCTCATAGCCCTACTACCCAGGCTCTCATATCGAAGTAACCCTACTATCCAGGTTCCTTCTTACAGCCCTACTACCCAGGCTTTCATATCGAAGTAACCCTACTATCCAGGTTCCTTCTCACAGCCCTACTATCCAGGCTTTCATCTTGAAGTAACCCTACTATCCAGGTTCCTTCTCACAGCCCTACTATCTAGGCTTTCATATCGAAGTAACCCTACCATCCAGGTTCCTTCTCACAACCCTATTATCCAAGCTTTCATATCGAAGTAACCCTACCATCCAGGTTCCTTCTCACAGCCCTACTATCCAGGCTTTCATATCGAAGCATCCCTACTATCCAGGCTTTCATATCGAAGTAACCCTACTATCTAGGTCCCTTCTCATAACCCTACTATCCATGCTTTCATATCGAAGTAACCCTACTATCCAGGTTCCTTCTCATAGCCCTACTATCCAGGCTTTCATATCGAAGTAACCCTACTATCCAGGTTCCTTCTCATAACCTTACTATCCGGGTTCTTCCTCTCTTATCCCCAAACAACAGTTCACAACACTGTAAGACCGGGGCCCGATCAAACACAATTGATTTCACATTTCCCAAGAAAGTCACATTGCAGCATATACCCCAACCAAACACACAGTTCACTTCCACTTCCCAAACCGGAATTATTCCCCAGTAGAGTAACGGACAACCAAAGCTCCCAAAACTCTATTTCTCTCAAGACAGAGACCAGCATTCCCCAACGAAGACCTCCTCAACAACAGGTATACGGGTTCTCACAAAGGAATCTCTTATGCGATTGAAACTTCTTCAGATGGCATCTTTAAGCCCATATCTGACAATTCTCTAGCAACTACCAAATGGCATCTATAATCCCATTCCCTATATCACAAATCAAGTATCACTTCATGCGAGTGCAAATTTTTGGGCACTCTAGTGTTCAATCATCTTCCACCTTCAGATCACGAAAGGCAGACGAGCCAATCTACATCCTCAGGTTTAAGAAGATTGAACAGGGGCAGCTGTTGTACCCCAAAATTTTCTCTCCCATATTTCTCAACACATGGCAAGTGAGGTCCCCAAATTGCTCAAGGAAGTTCAAGAGTTGACCAGACAAACTCTCTCCTAAGGCAGTATACCTCAAATTAGGGTTTCTATTTTCATCAAGATGTGTGAACCACAAAGAAATCAAATGCTCACCATTGTCCTAATATGTTCTCAATATCATCCATAACAAGTTGCAAGCCTTGCAGAAGAAGTTTGCTAAGTCAATTGCTCAAATGCCTGAGAATCGACTATACTAGGTCAAAAGTCAATTGTGGCCCACATACAGTCAAACTTCAAGATTTTTAGTCAACATCCTCATTTTGAAGTATTATTCATCATTTGATCAAGGGTTGATCATGATTCCTTAAGGATTTCTCACAATCCATCAAAACCCAAAAGTTGCTAAATTAGGGTTTTACAGGAAGTCAACTCAACTTTGATCAAGCATAACTTTCTCATACTTTATCAAGAATGACCCATCAAAAGCTCATTTTGAAGAGGATGCAATTCACTAAAATTCATATTCATCTCCCAAGTTCAGAATATGCACTCACAAAAAGATATGAATTTTGACATTATAGGTCCTTTTGGAAAGTCAACAAAAACAAATTTTGTGTCAAAGCTTCATACATGAACATGGAAGACTCAATTGAGACGAGACCAAAATTTTTGATTATAGGACATCCTAAGCTTTCTAAAAAGTCCAAGAACACATCTCTAGGGTCAAAATTGAGAGAGTTACGCATTAGCCAAGTTGACCATTTTTGAAAAATTGCCAAAAGTCAAATATGTTCAAATTTGCATTTTTTGCTAAATGGGCCCAACTTTTTATGCTTGTACTTCAATTATAATGTGGTCCACGACTCAAATACTTATCCACTCATTATTTGCTTCATTTTTCAATTTATTTTGATTTTTTTATTAATTAAAAAGTGCATTAAATCAAATAAATGATGAAAATTATCAAAGATATGATTTGTTTTTTTGTCAGTTTGGCAATCAAGATATGCTGAGTAAACAAGATCAATTCGAGTTAAGGCCAATTGGTACAAGAAAGGCATGAGTTGGCTTAAAATAGGAACATATCATACAACTTGAAAATTTTTGTACCCCAAAATTTTCCCTCCCATATTTCTCAATACATTTCAAGTGAGGTCCTCAAATTGCTCAAGGAAGTCCAAGGGTAGACCAGACAAACTCTCTCCTAAGGCAGTCTACCTCAAATTAGAGTTTCAGTTTGCATCAAGATGTTTGAGTCCAAAGGATTCCAAATGCTCACCATTGTCCTAATATGCTTTCAAGATCATCCATGTCAAGGTTCAAGCTTTGCAGAGGAAGTTTGCTCAATCATTTGCTCAAAGGCCTGAGAATCGACTGTGATAGGGCAAAAGTCAATTGTGGCCCACATACAGTCAAACTTAAAGATTTTTGGTCAAAATTCTCATTTTTAAGTATTATTCATCATTTGATCAAGGGTTGATCATGATTCCTCAAGGATTTCTCACAATTCATCAAAACCCAAAAGTTGCTAAATTAGGGTTTTGCAGGAAAAGTCAACTCAACTTTGACCAAGCATAACTTTCTCATACTTTATCAAAAATGACCCATCCAAAGCTCATTTTGAAGAGGATGTAATTACCTACAATCCATCTTCATCTCCCAAGTTCAAATTATGCACTCACAAGAAGATATGAATTTGGACATTATAGGTCATTTTTGAAAGTCAACAAAAATACCTTTTGGGTAAAAGCTTCATACATGAACATGGAAGACCCAATTGATATGAGACCAAGAGGGTTGCTTAGATTACATATTAAGATTTCTAAAAAGTCCAAGAAAACCTCTCTAGGTTCATAATTGAAGGAGTTATGCATTGGTAAAGTTGACCCTTTTTGCAAAATTGCCAAAAGTCAAAAGTGCCCAAAATTGCATTTTTTGTCAAATGGGCCCAACTTTTTATGCTTGCATTGAGTTTGTAAAATGACCCATGACCCATGAGCTCTTCCATTTTTCATTCTTTTATTTTTATCATTTATTTTGATTTTATTTAAATTAAATCAAATAAAATCAAAATAAAATCATGAAAATATCAAAAACTAATCAAAGCTTGAGATTTTGTGCATGTTTAGGTCTATTATACAGCTGGAGATGGAATCAAATCGTGCAAGGATCATTTGGACACAAAAAAGATTGCATTTTGGATTGATTTGGAAAGATTTTGTACCATGATCAAATCATGAATCAATATCTTAATTGGAAAAGATTTGAAGCAAATTTGTAACCTAATTCCTTCTAGGGTACATAAGGAACATGTTCAGATAAAATACAAGGGGATTGGAGGCGTGAAAAACAGGGAAAAAAAACTTACAAAAATTCAACAAAAATGGTGAATCAATTTCCAGTTTTCAGGCCATCTCAAGCCTTTCCAGCCATCTCAATCGCTTGCCGGATATCTCTGGACCATATTGCAACCGTTAGCAAGTATTCTCGTGCCCTGAAACACACTATAAGATTCGCGCGGTATCCATGCGCACTCTTAGGGTATACTCTCACTTTGGTTGCCTTCGGTAAATGGTTATTAAGTATAGGGTGTTTTAGTGGTCGCCCTCCTGTCTAAACAAAGATCAAAAGTCCCGTTCAGAAATGTTGCCTCGGAAATGTTACCTCGAATATGATCTTAAGACATTAGGGTTATTACTAAGACGTCCTAACATTGCTTTAGTGATCGTACGTCCCTTTCGAATTGACCCTTACAAACTCCAATGACGGTCCTACCTATTTCTCAATAGTAGGATAATGCTGTCTAAAGGAAACGAGAATAGAAACAATCTTTTTTCGAGTAGGTAGATACTAGTAGGTACTTGCTCAAAATAAACTCTTTTACACCAAACACTTTTCAAACAAATTTTCAAAAACACTTCGTAACACTCTTGAGGACTGATACAAGGGTTAAAACGAAACAAAACAAAAAATTTCAAAACAAACACACACAAGAAATTTTAAAAGATGAGCAAGTAACTAAGAGCCTGTGGAAAACCACAGATAGAAAGGGTGCTAATACCTTCCCTTTCTATAATTTACCCCCCGTACTCAAAATCTCGAAAAAGGAATTTTTCTGTGATTTTTTCCTTTCCATTTGGATAAAATAAAATTCGGTGGCAACTCTTGCTTACCGCGACATTTTGCAAACACAAACACAAAATGCAAACTAGCATTTTCCAAAACAATCGGTTTTGCCACTGTATCACAGAACTGGAGACTCTGCTGGGGATAAATAAGTGGGGTATACCTTAGGATTTAGTTCATCATAAATTGATTCTCTTATTTGTTTTGGTTGCTTTACTTTTAAGGGTTGTATTAGGAGTTACTATAGATCCTAACCCGGATCTGGGGGACACCTTTTAGATAAGTAGCAATAAACTGTGAGGGAACTATACGGCGTAGACCGATATGGTTGAAGCAATAGCTACATTGATGTGGCACATTGGTTGGTATCGGTATCCCTTGTGGAGAAACGAGGAGAATATGGGTCCGCTGCATGGTGTCGTTAAGCATCAACTGACCTTAGAACTTTTAATCGACCAACTTGGCCATTAAGAAGTAGTGAGATAGCCGGCGTCGGTGTAAAGTTGAGAACTGGTTGATACTCGATACTACACTCATTGAGACCATACCCTCGAGATAGTTCCGGCTGCAAGAAAAGATTGCGTGAGCTAAAACCATTACCGATGGAGGATGGTCAGTGATATTGAGAACCTCTAGAACCCGGTTACTTTTGCTAGGACAGGTTGAAACCAACTGAACTTTAAGAGGGTAATACCTTTAACCCCATGCAATCTTTAAACTTAAGGGCTTTTGTGTGACTTGTTTGCCTTTGCCATGTATGTTATCTGCTATACATGTTGTGTGTTTTATCATGACATCATGCATCATAACATAGCATGCATACTTCATTATACTAACCATTTCAAAGACCGAGGGGATTTATCTT
Source organism: Vicia faba (assembly GCA_948472305.1). Taxonomy (NCBI): domain Eukaryota; kingdom Viridiplantae; phylum Streptophyta; class Magnoliopsida; order Fabales; family Fabaceae; genus Vicia; species Vicia faba. Next base: position 806,020,078 of record OX451740.1, read on the forward strand.
TGTTCGGTTTTGCAGATTATGGCTTCCGTGCGCAGAAACACCATCTGAGTTAACTTTGTGCAAATACCTGCTCAACTCAAAGAGTTAGCCTCAAGAGTTTCTGAGACTTCTTCGTTCATTAAGAGACATGGTCAGCTTCTTACTTTGGTTACCTCAAAGTTTGATGAGCAGATGATGAGTGTGCTTTTCCAGTTCTTCGATTCGGTGCATCATTGCTTCACCTTTCCAGACTACCAGTTGGTTCCCACTTTAGAAGAGTTTTCTCACTTATTGGGCATATCCATCCTTGAGCATATGCCCTTCACGTGTATGGAAGAGACTCCTAGACCAGAAGACATTGCTTCAGCTCTGCATCTAAAAAGGGCTGATGTAGTGTCCAATTGGGAAACACAGAGCGAGTTTGAAGGTTTCTTATCCAAGTTTCCGATAGATCAGGCTCAACTATTCTGGGATAATTTGGACTTTCAGGCTTTTGAAGATATCTTGGCTATCCTTATCTACAGTTTGCTTCTTTTCCCGAATCCATATTCCTTTATAAATGTGAATGCGGTTAAGATCTTCCTGTCTCACAATCCTGTGCCTACCCTACTGGGTGATATCTTGCATGCCCTCTACACTCGTAATGTGCGTAGAAGAGGGACTCTTATGTGTTGCATGACATTGTTGTCGAGGTGTTTTATTTCGCACCTCCCTAAGTCCGTGTTGAAGAATGAAGAAGGTTTGGGATGGTCTTACAGGATAATGTCACTTGCCCATGCAGATATTCTTTGGAGTTCCAAGGTTATGGAAAGCACTGCAGTCATTGATTGTTGTGGGGGATATCCTAATGTCCCATTGCTTGGAATCAGAGGGGGAATAACCTACAATCCTTGTCTAGCTTTGCGACAATTTGGTCGTTCTCGGAGAGACGGTCCCCATGAGCTACTTCTTACGGATATTGCATTTGACTACAAGGCAGACATTGACGAGCATCATCGGAGGTTTATACGAGCTTGGGGCATGGTGAACAGATCTGACCCTCAAGAACTAGGACCAAGGACTTCCTTTCCTATGCAGCCTTATCTCCAGTGGGTCCGAGCTCGTGCCCAAAAGCTTGGGATGCCTTATGAAGTTGTGTTGCCAGTGATTATGGAGCCCACCAATGAAGAGGGCATTCCTTACACAGTTCTTTATCCTTACATGCCCACTGATCCTGGGGCATTGAAGAGGTCTTGGATTCAGCTGAAATAGGAGAGGGATACCTATCGGGAAAATTACCATGAGCAAGAAAGGAAGACCTTGAAGCTCACCAGGCAACTCGAGAATGAAAGAACGATCAATGACTACGTCAGCACAAAGGGGAAGCATCCATGGGATTTTTGATTTTGCTTTTTCTAGTTTAGATTTGTTTTTCATTTACTTCTTTGTAACGCCTCAAAGGCATTGTTGAACCTTTTTATAAGTTAATCTAATAAAGTTTGTTTATTTTTGGTTTGAAAATTTAAATCTCCCAGAGTATTTGAAATCATTACATACGCATCCCATTATCATGCACACCATTACAGGTTTCTCATCTTCTTCGTTGTTTATTTCAACACGAAATGTCTTCTGATCAAGCCATCAAATATCTTCAAGAACAGAACGCCCAATTCCAGCAGATGTTCTTAAGTCTGGCTAAAGGGCAAGAGGATTTGAAAGCTCTCATTCTGAAAGAGAAAGAGAAGAAAAAGAAGAATGTCGTTCTTCTGAATATGGGAAAAAGGTTTGGGGATAGGTTGAAACAACAAGCTGATCTAACCTCTTCATCCAAGGAAGGGGAAAACCAAGAAGAAGAAAAGGGCCCCAGTCCTGCCATCTCTGATGATGATACTGATTATGATGAGGAGCAATATCCTCCTGCTGAGGATAGTTACAAGCAACTAGAAGACCGTCTGAGTGCTATGGAGATTCAAAAGATCCCTGGTTTGGATTTTGGAGAGCTGGGACTGGTATCGGGAGTGGTGATCCCTCATAAGTTCAAAGCTCCGATTTTTGCCAAGTATGATGGGGTATCCTGTCCAAAACTCCATCTCTGCTCGTATGTCAGAAAAATCCAACCCCACACTGCTGATAAAAATTTGTGGGTGCATTTCTTTCAAGATAGTCTGTTAGGGATTCAACTTGAATGGTTTTATCAGTTGGAAGGGGCCTATGTCCGAAACTGGGAAGACCTTGCTGCGGCCTAATACATGTAGTATCAGTATAACACCGACCTTGCTCCCACTCGTACTTAGCTTCAGGGTATGTCTATGGGTGCAAGTGAAGGTTTTAAGGACTATGCTCAAAAGTGGAGAGACTTGGCTGGAAGAGTCCAGCCCCCTTTGTTTGATAGGGAGTTGGTTGACATGTTTCTAGGGACGCTATCTGGTCCATTTTTCAATCATCTGATCGGCAGTTCATCATCTGGGTTTACTGAGTTGATTTTGACTGGAGAGAGAGTAGAAGCTGGTATCCGAAGTGGTAAGATACAAAAGGATGCTTCATCAAGTGCAGTAAAGAAGCCTTTCACCGGTAAGAAAGAAGCTAGTGCAGTCTATGGCTCGAGGAGCCAAAGCAGGCCTGAACACCGTCAAGAAGTAAATGCGGTAGTGATATCAAGACCCATCGTTGCTCCACAACGCAACAATTAGAAAAGGGTGGAAAGAACACAGAGGCAGTACACTCGGCTCAATATGAACTTGTCTCAATTTCCACCATAATTATTGAAGACCAATCTGGTAACTCTGAGGGAAGCCCCGAAGAATCCCAACACCACATCTCCTCAATATAACCCGAATGCCCACTGCGCCTATCACTCCAAAAGTCCAGATCATGATACAAACAACTGTTGGGCCTTGAAGAATAAGGTGTAAGATTTGATCGAAGCCAAAGAGATTGAGTTTGACACTCGGGAGAAGCCCAACGTCATAATTGCTCCCATGCCCAAACATGGTCATGGAGTAAATGCTGTGGACGATGATTTATTTGTGACCTCTGTGGAAGAAATTTCTACTCCTTTGATGACAGTTAAGAAGAATCTATTGTTGGTCGGTTTATTTTCGAGTTGTGGCGAAGGTTGCTGCATGTGTTCAATTTTGCCTGCTGGTTGCCACTTATTAAAGTCAGGTGTTCAACGCCTGATGGATAACAAAGAGATCCTGTTCGAAAAGACTATGATTCTGTTAGTTCCAATTGAAGATGTTGCCATCATAACCATTTCCGCCAATCCTTCCCAATTTTCCTCGAGAAAGCCTGTTAGGATTACATCCGTCCCAAGAATTGCTCCGTTAATAATTATTGTCCCTGGTCCTATCCCATACACTTCGGATAAAGCTGTCCCTTGGAACTATGGTGCCAATGTGTATTACCATGGAGTTAAACAAGACTTAAAGAGTGAAGAAGCTGATGTTGATATTAGCAATATTGTCGGGTCTAGTAAGGTCACCATAAGCGGAAGACTCTTTTCTCCCGAGATTTCCCCTCCGACTGTTCACAAACCTGTTGTCATTCCATCTGCTAGTATATCCGCTGCTATCCCAGTTCCTATTCCAGTTATCACCCCTGTCGCCGAGCCATCTGAAACTCGGGGCAAAGAAATCACATGTGAGCCTTCCCGGACGGAGGCACCTAAGAAGATCATTGTAGAAACCTCTAAGCAAGAGATAGAAGAAATTCTAAAGATTATCAAGAAGAGCGACTACAACGTAGTCGAGCAGCTGGGGCAGACCCCGTCGAAAATCTCCATGTTGTCCTTATTATTATATTCTGAAGCCCATGCCAAGGCTTTGATTGCTTTCCTCAAGACTGCGCATGTGCCGCAAGAAACTTCAGTCGATCAATTCAAAGATTGCATAGCTAGTTTGACTGCTGACAATGGGTTGGGTTTCTCAGATGCAGATTTGACTGCTAAAGGAAGAAATCACAATGATGCTCTGCACATCTCGAACAAGTGCAGGGGCACTACTATGGCCCATGTACTGGTGGATAATGGGTCCTCATTGAATGTTTTTCCAAAGAAAGCGTTAGACCGTCTGGACTATGAAGGTTTGATTCTGAAGCCGAGCAATATTGTGGTCAAGGCTTTCGACGGGTCAAAAAGGATGGTGCACGGGGAGGTGGATGTCCCTGTTAAAGTTGGCTCTCAGACTTTTGCATCCACTTTCTACGTGATGGATATCCGGCCATCATATTCTTGCTTGCTGGGTCGCCCTTGGATTCATAATGCTGGGGCAGTAACTTCCACGCTCCATCAGATGTTGAAATATCCGGTAAAGGGGAAGATTGTCACGGTACGAGGTGAAGAGGAGTATATGGTGAGCCATCTTAATTCCTTTCGCTACGTGGAGATGGATGGGGAATTCATCGAAACCCCATGTCAGAACTTTGAAGAGGTCCCCCAGACCTTGGCGTCAACTGAAGTTGCTACTGATAAACCTCTGATGAAGTTGGCTTCCCTCAAGGATGCCAGGGCTGTAATTGAAAAAGGTGGCTGTGAAAATTGGGGTCAGCTCCCTGATTTTGTGCACAAAACTGACAAGTTTGGTTTGGGATTTACTACAGGGGCTCAAAGGGTTGTTAGGCGCGCGCGGATTTGAAGACCTCCTCTGCACATCAGTAATCAGGGAGTGAATGCAATTGAGGACAATGAAGAAGATTTAGATATCGACAGCTGGATCTACCCGACAACCAATGGTGGATTGGACAACTGGACGGCGAAGGACTTCATACCTGTTTCTTTTATTCTACAGTAATTAACTTTTGTTCTAAGATTTGTAATGAACAGTTTGAAACTTTACGGCCCGGTGCCTTGCCCGAGGCACCTTGGCTTTGTTTGTGAGGGCTTATTATTTTTCATTTTCATATATCATTAATAAAGCATTGGATGTTTCTTGCATTACAAATTTTGCGCTCCTTGTTTTTCTTTTTCTGTCTCTCGCTTTATCAAAAATAAGTATTGTCTTACACACACTCACGTATCATAATGCATATCCATATCCACTCTGGATCCCATTGATAACAACTCTGCTACTACCAGTTATGACTTCGAAAATCTGATCAACCAAGCCAAGGACGAAGGTGAGGATGATTGTGAGGTACCCGGAGAACTTGCTAGACGGTTGCTATAGGAAGAGAGGGCCATACAACCTCATGAAGATCCAGTTGAATCAGTGAATTTGGGTACAGAGGAAGACAGGAAAGAGGTCAAGATAGGTGCGAATCTGGAGCCTAGTGTCAAGCAACGGTTGATACAGATGCTACGTTACTATGTTGAGATATTCACTTAGTCTTATGAGGATATTCCTGGGTTGGACACCGATATTGTGGTACACCTCCTACCAACCAAGGAAGATTGTCCTCCGGTAAAGCAGAAGGTTCGTCGTATGCGCCCTGAGATGTCTGAGAAAATCAAAGTTGAGGTCATGAAACAGTTCGACATGGGATTTCTAGCTGTTACTTCTTATCTACAGTGGGTTGCCAACATTGTTCAAGTACCTAAGAAGGATGGTAAGGTACATATGTGTGTGGACTATAGAGATCTGAACAAGGCAAGCCCCAAGGATGATTTCCCACTTCCTCACATCGATGTTCTAGTCGACAACACTGCGCAACATAAGATCTTCTCCTTTATGGATGGTTTTCCTGGTTACAATCAGATCAAGATGGCTCCTGAGGACATGGAGAAGACAACCTTCGTTACGCAGTGGGGAACCTTCTGTTACAAGGTAATGCCTTTTGGGTTGAAGAATGTTGGGGCAACGTATCACCACGCCATGGTCGCTTTGTTCCATGACATGATTCACCATGAGATTGAGGTTTATGTTGATGACATGATCGCAAGGTCCCAGACTGAGGAATAACACCTTGATCATCTCCATAAACTGTTTGACAGGTTGAAAACGTATAAGCTGAGGTTTAACCCGAACAAGTGCACCTTTGGGGTAAGGTCTGGTAAGCTGTTGGGTTTCATCGTCAGTGATAAGGGTATTCAGGTGGACCCTGCCAAGGTAAAAGCCATACAGGAGATGCTGGCTCCTTGCACAGAAAAGGAAGTTAGAGGCTTTTTGGGACGTCTGAATTACATTTCCAGATTCATTTCACACCTGACCGCTACTTGTGAGCCAATCTTCAAGCTGCTGAAGAAAGATCAAGTGGTAAAATGGAATGATGAATGTCAGACCGCTTTCGAAAGAATCAAAGAATATCTTCAAGAACCTCAAATTCTGATGCCTCTAGTTGAAGGAAGACCTTTGATCTTATACTTGACAGTACTGGATAATTCAATGGGGTGTGTGTTGGGGCAGCATGACGAGTCTGGCCGAAAAGAGCATGCTATTTACTACCTTAGAAAAAAGTTTACTGACTGTGAGACCCGATACTCACTGCTCGAGAAAACTTGTTGCGCTTTCGCATGGGCTGCTCGCCGACTGAGAGAGTATATGCTGACTTACACTACCCTGTTGATATCAAAGATGGATCCAATCAAGTATATCTTCAAAAAGCCTACTTTGTCTGGAAGAATAGCAAGATGGAAGATGATCTTAACTGAGTATGACATCCAATACACAACCCAAAAATCAATCAAGGGGAGTGTGTTGGCGAATTATTTGGCGCATCAGGCCATGGATGACTACCAATCCATGAATTTCGAGTTCCCGGATGAGAACATCATGTTGGTGACCGACTATGAAGAACCTGGATCGGATGAAGGACCTAAGGAAGGATCCCGATGGTCTATGTATTTTGATGGAGCCTAAAACGCATTGGGTAATGGCATTGGCGCTGTGATCATATCTCCTGAGGGTTGTCATACTCGATTCACCGCCCGATTATGTTTTAACTGCACCAATAATATGGCGGAGTATGAAGCATGCATCCTGGGTCTCTGAGCGGCTATTTGCCTAAGGATTAAGTTCTTGAGTGTATTCGGAGATTCTACTTTAGTGATCAGTCAGATCAAAGGCGAGAGGGATACGAAGCACCCAAATCTTATTCCTTACAAAGAGTATGTACTGACATTGCTCCCACACTTTGAGGAGATAACCTTTGAACACTTCCCAAGAGAGGAGAACCAACTGGAAAACGTGTTAGCTACCATGTCTTCTATGTTCAAAGTCAGGTGGGACAATGAAGCTCCCCAGATTACCATTGAGAGGTTGGACGAACCCGCACATTGCTGTGATATCGAGACTGAAGAGGTAGCAGATAAACCATGGTTCCATGAAGTAAAGAGGTATATTGAGGCTCAAGAATACCCCGAGGGTGCATCTGTTAATGATAAGAAGTTCTTGAGAAGATTCTCTGCAAAGTTCTTCATCAGTAATGGGGTTCTTTATAAGCGTAACCATGATTCAACCTTACTGTGGTGTGTAGACGAAAGCGAGGCAGAAAGGATCATAGAAGAGTTACATGGAGGAACTTTCGGAACTCATTCCAGTGGACATACCATGGAAAAGAAAATCCTATGAGTAGGATATTATTGGTCCACTATGGAAGCCGATTGTTATCACCACTCTCGGACCTGTCATAAGTGCCAAATCTATGCTGATAAGGTGCATGTACCTCCGGTTCCTTTGAATGTCTTTACATCTCCTTGGCCTTTCGCAATGTGGGGTATCGATATGATAGGTGAGATCAGACCTACTGCGTCCAATGGGCATCGTTTCATTTTGGTAGCTATTGATTACTTTACAAAGTAGGTTGAGGCAGCTTCCTTTGCTACAGTAACCAAGAACTTCGTGGCGCGGTTTATCCGACACAATCTGATATGTCGATATGGTATACCATAGAGGATCATTATGGACAATGGCACAAATCTCAACAACACAATGATCACTGAGCTCTGCAAACAGTTTAAGATACATCATCATAAATCTTCTCCCTACTGGCTGAAGATGAATGGGGTTGTTGAAGCAGCTAATAAGAACATCAAGAAGATTGTGCAGAAGATGGCGGTGACATACAAAGACTGGCATGAGATGTTACCATTTTCTCTTCATGGGTACCGTACCTCGGCAAGGACATCAACAAGGGAAACACCCTATTCCTTGGTGTATGGCATGGAGGCAGTCCTATCCATTGAGGTCCAGATACCCTCTCTCCGGATTATGAAGGATGTAGGTTTGAGCGAAGATGATTGGATCCAGACCCGACTTGATCAGCTGGACCCAATTTAAGAGAAGAAACTTGCTGTTATTTGTCATGGTCAGACGTATCAAAAGAAAATGATCAAGGTATTTAACAAGAAAGTCAGACGACAAGAGTATCAAGTCAGGGATCTGGTAATCAAGCGCATCATATTGCCGCAAGGTGATCCCAAGGGCAAATGGACCCCCACATATGAAGGGCCATTTGTGGTTAAGAACATTTTCTCGGGAGGAGCTATGATTCTAACCACCATGGATGGTGACGAACTTCCTCACCCGTCAATGCAGACATAGTGAAGAGATACTATGCATAACAAAGACCCGCTAGGTTGACTGGCCTAGGCAAAAATAAGGGCTTCCCGACGAACCAAAAGGGTCCGGGCAAAAGTAAGGGATGAAAATGAAAAAAACTATACACCCGGCAAGTCGAAAACCTGAAAAGGAGGCTTGGGAAAAAAAAGGGTATCCGGGTGGACTGAAAACCCGAAAGGGCGGTCCAGGCAAAAATTAGGGATCAAAGCGTAACACTGTGTCTCATTGGATCATCTTGCAACCAAACTTCGGTATCGACTATCAAGCTCGGACGACGCCAATCAATCTGATATACCTTCGACCAAGTAGCAAAGTGATGAGACGCTCGAAGATATAAGGGCAATAGCAGAGTTGGAACCCAATGGGGTTGTTCAAATAACTGTTTTCTTTCTTTTTCACAAATTGTATAATTTATGTCTTTCGACGGCGTTCCCTTACTAGGACGTCAGCCTCCTGTACAAAACTCCTATTACAGGCCAATTTCAAAATCAATACAATTCATTTTACAATAAATTTCAAAATTGTTTTGCTTTTTTCTGTTTTGTTTTGCAAGAACGTCCAATGATTCATTTTTGATATATGCATTTGAAAATAATCGCTGCTCATAAATATTTACATGAAAAACAAAATACAATTACTCGTAATTCCAAGAACAGGGGCAAACAAGAAGTCTTCAGACCTTACAGTTGCTTCACCCACCAGGTACAGGGATGGAGCCAGCTTGAGAATATGACTAAAGATATATACACTTCCCGCAGAGTAGGAAGTATTCGAAGACAGTGGTGACAAATCTCCCCAGCTGAGGTTCATAATCGCGAATGAGTCGGGAAAATTCTCCCCAAGCAGAGTTTATATATCACCAACAATAGAAGTTCACCATCAGTGGAGTTTATTTGTTCCATAGGCAGAAATTCAATCCCCGATAGAGTTCGTCATCACCAGCAACGGTAATTCATCCCCAGTGGATTTATTTCTCCAAATCGGTAGATCGCCCAACAAAATATCTCTCTTCCCCACATAGTTATTCTACCACAGGTTTATTCTCAAATAGAGTCTCCTCCGATGGAATATTCTCAAACAGAACAGACGCAAGTCTCTGGCTAAATATCTTCGGTCACTATCCCTAGCGAGAACTAAGAACTCAACTCCTTGCATTCTCCAGCAGCAGTCCGGGATTTATTTTCCCCAGTTAGAGAACATCACAAGAACAGTGCATATCCATACATCATGGCATGCGCATACACATCATACAACACAATCTCATTTATTTTGAGAACATCATTACTCAATACATTTCATACATCATGACATTACATACGACTAACTCTTTTCCTTTCAGGGAAAGATATAATCAAGTTCTCACAAGTTTTCTCTGGTTCAGTCAAATCAATACTAGGATTTCTGTTCCAGTTCAAGCTATGAAGCCCATATTCGACCGGATAATATCTTGATTTCTCCAAAATACTACGAAGCCTGGAAGCGACCAGATAGTGGTATATCTTAAATTCAAGCTATGAAGCCCGGATTCAACCGGATAATATCTTGATATCTCCGAAATACTACGAAGCCTGGAATCGACCAGATAGTGGTATGTCTTAAATGCAAGCTATGAAGCCCGGGAATCGACCGAAAAACAGCTTAACCCCTCAGCAAGTTATTGTGAAGCCTGGAAATCGACCAAATAGCAATATAAGATACCATGAAGCCTGGAATCGACCAGATAATGGTATAAGACACCGTGAAGCCTAGATCACGACTAGATAGCGGCAAAGGATACTGAATCCTGGGACACGACCAGATAACAATATAAGACACTGCGAAGCTTAGAATTCGACCAAATAGCAGTTTACTCGGCCAATTACTAAGAAGCCCAGAACCGACCGGATATTAGTATTGCCTTAAATTCAAGTTGAAGCCCGGATGCAATCGGATAACAACTTAATTCCTTCTGAAGCCTGGAGCACGACCAGATAAGAAGTGAGAAATTGCGAAGCCTGGATAACGACCAGATAACAAGTTTAATCTCATCCCCCCAGTAAGTATCTGTGAAGCCTGGAGCACGACCAGATAGAAGTCAGTCTTATTTTTTTTCAGCAAATCACTGTGAAGCCTGGAGCACGACCAAATAGCAGTTCTTTTTCACCTCTTCGACTAAGAGATGATTCCCCAGTAGAATAACGGACGACTGAAGCTCCTAAATTTCTACTTTTACCAAGACAGAGACTAGCACTCCCCAGCATAGTCCTCCTCGACAACAGGTATACGGGCTCTCACAAAGGAATCTCTTATGTGATACACACTTCTTCTGATGGCGTCTTTAAGCCCATCTTCTGACATCAACCTCCAAATCGAATCTATAAGCCCATTCCCAATATCGCAAGACCAGTACCACTTCAAGCGAGTGCAAATTTCTGGGCACTTTAGTGTTCAATCATCTTCCACCTTTGGATCACGAAAGGCAGACAAGCCAATCTACATCCTCAGGTTTAAGAAGATTGAACAGGGGCAGCTGTTGTACCCCAAAATTATCCCTCCCATTTTTCTCAATACATTTCAAGTGAGGTCCTTAAATTGCTCAAGGAAGTCCAAGGGTTGAGCAGACAAACTCTCTCTCCTAAGGCAGTCTACCTCAAATTAGGGTTTCTATTTTCATCAAGATGTTTGAGTCCAAAGGATCCAAAATGCTCACCATTGGCATAATATGTTCTCAAGATCATCCATGTCAAGTTTCAAGTTTTGCAGAGGAAGTTTACTCAGTCAATTGCTCAAAGGCCTGAAAATCGATTGTGTTAGGGAAAAAGTCAATTGTAGCCCACATACAATCAAACTTCAATATTTTTGGTCAACATTATCATTTTGAAGTATTATTCATCATTTTATCAAGGGTTGATCATTATTCCTCAAGGATTGCTCACAATTCATCGAAACCCAAAAGTTGCTAAATTAGGGTTTTGCAGGAAAAGTCAACTCAACTTTGACCAAGCATAACTTTCTCATACTTTATAAAAAATGACCCATCCAAAGCTCATTTTGAAGAGGACGTAATTACCTACAATCCATCTTCAGCTCCCAAGTTCAAATTATGCACTCACAAGAAGATATGAATTTGGACATTATAGGTCATTTTTGAAAGTCAACAAAAACACCTTTTGGGTCAAAGCTTCATACATGAACATGGAAGACCCAATTGAGATGATACAAAAAGGGTTGCTTATAGGACATCTTAGGATTTTAAAAAGTCCAAGAACACCTCTCTAGGGTCAAAATTGAAGGAGTTATGCATTGGTAAAGTTGACCCTTTTTGCAAAAGTGCCCAAAATTGCATTTTTTTTGTCAAATGGGCCCATTTTTTTATGCTTGCATTGAGTTTGTAACATGACCCACGACCCATGAGCTCTTCCATTTGTCATTCTTTTATTTTTATCATTTATTTTTATTTTATTTCAATTAAATCAAATAAAATCAAAATAAAATCATGAAAATATCAAAAACTAATCAAAGCTTGAGATTTTGTGCATGTTTAGGTCTATTATATAGCTAGAGATGGAATCAAATCGTGCAAGGATCATTTGGACACAAAAATATTTCATTTTGGATTGATTTGGAAAGATTTTGTACCATGATCAAATCATGAATCAATGATCTTAATTGGAAAAGATTTGAAGCAAATTTGTAACCTAATTCCTTCTAGGGTACATAAGGAACATGTTCAGATAAAAAAAAGGGGATTGGAGGTGTGAAAAACAGAAAAGAAACTTGCAAAAATTCAATAAAAGTGGTGAATCAATTTCCAGTTTTTAGGCCATCTCAAGCCTTTCCAGCCATCTCAATCGCTTGCTGGATATCTCTGGACCATATTGCAACCGTTAGCAAGTATTCTCGTGCCCTGAAACACACTAAGATTCGCACGGTATCCATATTTTCTTGATTTCGAATCCATTAATTCTGGTATCTTTAGCATGAATAATTGACATATTCTCAATCCTTATGATGTTTGCAAGCTTATGTTCATATTTAATTGCATTTTCATTAACTCTATAGCAAAGTGCCATGGTTAGGGTTTTCTCTTCGTTTTTAGGGTTTTTGTGTACATGTACAATTGGCCATGGATAATGGTACCATGATACTCGTGAGGTTGAAACGACTTGATTGGTACCATTGTTTTGCATTTATCATGTTTGTATAGGATTTTGGAGAAACACAGGGTTGTACCTACGCCCATTTGTCCGTAGGTAAAAGTCAAGGAACCTTTAGCAACGGTGGGAGGAAGAAGAAGGGTAGCGTGGCACTCCCTGACCTGCCCATTCAAAAATTCGCGTGTTTTGTAAATACCATTTTTTCCATATAATGCTTGTTTATTGTTCTTTGTACAACTAACTAAGCCAGCTCAGCTGGCAAGCGCGCAGGGGTAGAATGTCTAACGGCCTGGGTTCGATCCCCAGGTCCCCATATTGTTTCATGATATTTTTTCTTGCATAATCAGGCACACGTGCATATAATGAGCCTACCATACACCATCAATATCCAGCCAACAGATCTTCAGCAAGGCAGATCTAACGCTTTATCCATGAAGGTCCACCTTGCACTGGAGTCAAGCATATACATGGGATCTGGAAAAGTCAAACAGGGCCAGGCGCTATTGGGCCCAGAATTGCAATTCATACCCCCCTTCTTACTACAAAACCAGGCCCATTTTCTTTCTTTTCTCATATTTCATTTATTTAAATTAATTTGTTTACTTATTTTTCTAACCAAATAATTTCTTTTTATTCAAAATCATAAAATCAATTTTTTTTCACAAATTTAGGATTAGATTTTTATTTTAGAAAATTAATTTAATGTTTAACTTAGGATTAATTCTAATTTATCATATATTTAAAATCAACTAGAAAAAATTAGGGTTAACATGCGATTTAATTTTTATTTCTTTTCTTAATAAAACAAAAATACAAATATAGGTTAACTTAATTATTTTTCTTAATTTAAATTAACTAGTCATTAGGTATTTATTTATTTATTCAATTAAACCTCATTTTCTCAAAAACAATCAAAGACAAAAAAATGATTTTTCTTTTAATTAGGCTTAGTCGGGGTCAAAACCCTAGATCTCTCGTTCTCGATTCATCGTGTGCACTTTATTATTTTGCAAATATTAATGTAACTTCTCACGGTATATAATAGTTTAATTAGGATTTTCTTTTATTTTATCGTTTTACGGGTTTTGGCTATGTAATTAATCCCCCTCCCCGAAGCCTTGTAATAGTGTAGGTTTTATTTTCCACATTTTAATTCTCGCAAATATTGACTGTTAGATGTATGTTAATAGGACTGTATGGCAAGATTACATGACAATTTAAAATGGCTAGCAAACCCTAAATGTGCAAAGATAATAACTTGAAATCAAATCACTCGTACATGCACACTCTTAGGGTATACTCTCACTCCGGTTGCCTTCGGTAAACGGTTATTAAGTATAGGGTGTTTTAGTGGTCGCCCTCCTGTCTAAACAAAGATCAAAAGTCCCGTTCGAAAATGTTGCCTCAGAAAGGTTGCCTCGGAAATGTTGCCTCGAATATGATCTTAAGACATTAGGATTATTACTAAGACGTCCTAACATTACTTTAGTGATCGTACGTCCCTTTCGAATTGACCCTTACAAACTCCAACGACAGTGCTACCTATTTCTCAATAGTAGGATAGTGCTGTCTAAAGGAAATGAGAACAGAAACAATCTTTTTTGAGTATGTATATGCTAGTAGGTACTTGCTCAAAATAAACTCTTTTACACCAAACACTTTTCAAACAAATTTTCAAAAACACTTCGTAACACTCTTGAGGACTGATACAAGGGTTAAAACGAAGCAAAACAAAACTTTTCAAAACAAACACACACAAGAAATTTTAAAAGATGAGCAAGTGCCTAAGAGCCTGTGGAAAACCACGGATAGAAAGGGTGCTAATACCTTCCCTTTCTATAATCTACCCCCCGTACTCAAAATTTCGAAAAAGGGATTTTTTGTGCTTTTTTCCTTTCCAGTTGGATAAAATAAAAGTCAGTGGCGACTCTTTCTTACCGCGACATTTTGCAAACACAAACGCAAAACGCAAACCAGCATTTTCCAAAACAATTGGTTCTACCACCATATCACAAAATTCAAATCAAATCTTGGATAAATGCAAAGATTCATGCCAAGTTTGTTAAGATAATTCATTCTAGGTTATATAATGAAGCTTGCCAGATCAAAAAACAGGGGTGAGAGGTCGTGTAAAACCAGAACAAAACTTGAAAATTTCCAAGAAAAGTGTGAGACGAATCTTCTTCCACAGGATAATTCAAGGTGTGATAGCCATTCTAATCACTTGCTAGACATCCCAGGAAGCTATTCCAATCACTCCCAGGGCCTGAAACACTCAGAAACTCGCTCTACACCTCACGCGCTTTGGTATATTTTTCAAATTTGATTACTGCAATTTACGTATCATTAGCACTTTTAATTGTTATAGTCATGTTTGTAATCATGTTTGCAAGCTAAACATGCCATTTAATTGCATTTTTGATGCCTGTACGTGATATTTCCATGGTTAGGGTTTTGTGTTCTTGTTTAGGGGTTTTCAATGCAGACAAAATTGCGCTTTGATTCTGGTACCATGATGCTCGTGAGGATGAGACGAGTTGATTGGTACCAGTACTTGTCATTTATCTTGATCATATGCAAATTTGGAGATGAATAGGGTTATACCTACAGCAAACGTCTGTAGGTAAAAGTCTAGTTTGCTAAAAAGACGGTTCAAGGAAGGAGACGAAGGCGTGGCAGTGTGGGACTGGCCCGTTTGAATTTTGTGCATTTTGAAATCAGATCTTTTGCTTTTTCTTATATTATATTGTATTATTATTATTATTACAACTAACCATCTTGGCTCAGTTGGAAAGCTAGCGTTGGAATTGACTATAAGGACCTGGGTTCGATCCCCAGGTCCCAGCATTTTATTTGTATTATTTTCAGTTAGCTGATCCAGCACGTTGCTTATCATGACGTCCACCATACAATCTCAACATCCATCCTTTGATCCATCATGCCATCAGATCTGACGCCCAGATAGCAAGGGACCACCGTACACCTCAAGTCAACACATGTACCTAATCTAGCATGGTCAATACAGGCTTTGGAATCTTGGGCCAAGGAAATCAGATTTGCACCCCCCCTCCAGAATTGCTAACACACATACCCATCTCTATATTTTTTTATTTTCTTCTTTTTTTTAATTCTTTTAATATTTCCTTTAATTATTTTAATTAACACCATTAATCTTTTTTTTTATAAAATCATAAAATGAAGAGTTCACAAAAATTAGAATTAGGTTTTTTATCAAATTTAATTTTCAATTAATTAGTTTAATTTAATTTAGGGAAATTTTAACTTGTTTTTTTATTATTAAAACTAATTAGAAAATTATGTTTTAGTTCTTGGTTTAATTATTTTCTTTTTCAAACTAAAATACAAAAAATAGGTTTTTAGAATGAATTAATTTATTTTTCTTAAAATTAATTAGAACTTAGGATTTTCTTTTTAATTCAATTATTTCATTATTTTCTTAAATAACAAAAACGACAAAAAAATGATTTTTCTTTAATCAATTGCAATTAGGTTTAGTCAAGGGTCAAAACCCTAATCGTCTCGTATTTAATTCGTCGCGCGCTTGTTAATTATTTTGCCAATATTTTTGTAATTGTTCATGGTTTGTAATAGTTAATTTAGGGCTTTTACTTATCGCTTTTCCCCAATTTTTTTTGTTATGTAATTAATCCCCCTCCCTGAAGCCTTGTAATAGCGTAGGTTTATTTTCTCGCATTTTTAATTCCCGCAAATATTTAACTGTCTAGATGTATACTAATAGGATTGTATGGCAAGAATGCTTGATAAAATTAATACAGTTAGAAAACCCTAATGTGCAAAGATAAATAACTGAAAACAAATCACTCGCACATATCACTCTTAGGGTATACTCTCACTTCGGTTGCCTTTGGTAAACGATCATTAAGCATAGGGTGTCTTAGTGGTTTCCCTCCAGTCCAAAAGATCAAATTGTCCCATTCGAATGTTGCCTCGGAAATGTTGCCTCGGAAACGTTGCCTCGGAAATGTTGCCTCGGAAATGTTTCCTCGAATATGATCTTAAGACTCTAGGGTTATTACTAAGGTGTCCTAATATTGCTTTAGTGATCGTACATCCCTTTCTAATTGACCCTTACAATTCTAACGACGGTTCTACCTATTCCTTAATAGTGGGATAGTGTTGTCTAAAGGAAACAATAATAGAAACGATCTTTTTTCGAGTAGTTAGATGCTAGTAGGTACTTGCTCAAATTAAAACTTTTTCACACTTACACTTTTCAAACAAACTTTCAAAATAACTTCGTCACACCTTTGAGGACTGATACAAGGGTTATCACGAAGTCAAACTTTTCAAAAACAAAGCACACAAACATAAGCAATTTAAAAATGAGCAAGTACCTAAGAGTCCATGGAAAACCATGGATAGAAAGGGTGTTAACACCTTCCCTTTCTATAATATACCCCCCGTACTCAGAATATCTCGAAAAAGGTTTTTTATGTACTTTTTTCCTTTCCGGATGGATGAAATAAAAGTCGGCGGCGACTCTTGCTTACCGCGACATTTTGCAAACACAAAACCCCAACCAGTATTAACAGTCGGTTCTGCCACCGTATCACAACATATGTTGAGTAAAATGGGAGGGAAAATTTTGGGGTACAACAGCTGCCCCTGTTCAATCTTCTTACACTTGAGGGTGTAGATTGGCTTGGCTTCCTTTCATGATCTGAGGGTGGAGGATGATTAGACACTAGAGTGCCCAGAAATTTGCACTCGCATGAAGTGCATGGTGATCGATCGATAATATCGGGAATGGGCTTACAGATGCCATTTGGAAGGTGATTGAGAATCTTCGGAGATGGGCATAAAGATGCCATCTAGAGAAGATATCGGTTGCATAAGAGATTCCTTTGAGAGAATTCATGTACCTACCACTGAGGAGGACTTCACTGAGGAAAGTTGATTTGTGTCTTGGGAAATAGAGTATAGCAGCATCAGTTGTCCATTACTCTACCGGGGAGTTAATTCTTGATTAAGGAGGTGGAAGTGAACTGTATATTTGGTCAGGGTCCAGGCTGCACAGTGACTTACTGGGGAAAGGTGGACTTGACCGTAACTGGTCGGGTCCATGTCTTACAGTGTTGTAAACTGTTATCTGGAGATAAGAGAGAAGGAACCTAGATAGTAGGGTTGATTTAAGGTGAAATCCTGGATAGTAGGGCTATGAGAAGGAACTTGGATAGTATGGTTACTTTTGGATGAGAGCCTGGATAGTAGGGTTATGAGCAGGAACCTGGATAGTAGGGTTACTTCGAAATGAGAGCCTGGATAGTAGGGCTAAGAGAAGGAACCTGGATAGTAGGGTTACTTCAAGATGAAATCCTGGATAGTAGGTCTATGAGAAGGAACCTAGATAGTAGGGTTACTTCGGGATGAAAGTATGGATAATAGGGCTGTGAGAAGGAACTTGGATAGTAGGGTTACTTCGAGATGATAGTCTGGATAGTAGGGATATGAGAAGGAACCTGGATAGTAGGGTTACTTAGAGATGAAAGCTTGGATAGTAGGGCTTATGAGAAGGAACATGGGCCGTAGGGTTACTTCGAAGTGAGAGCCTGGATAGTAGGGCTATGAGAAGGAACCTGGATAGTAGGGTTACTTCGAGATGAGATCTTGGATAGTAGGGCTATGAGAAGGAACCTGGATAGTAGGGTTACTTCGAGATGAAAGCCTGGATAGTAGGGCTATGAGAAGGAACCTGGATAGTAGGGATACTTAAATATGAGAGCCTGGATAGTAGGGCTATGAGAAGGAACCTGGATAGAAGGGTTACTTCGAGATGAAAGCCTGGATAGTAGGGTTTATGAGAAGGAACCTGAGTCGCAGGGTTACTCCGAAGTGAGAGCCTGGATAGTAGGGCTTATGATAAGGAACCTGGGTCGTAGGGTTACCTCGAAGTGAAAGCTTGGATAGTAGGGCTTATAAGAAGGAACCTGGGTCGTAGGGTTACTTTGAAGTGATAGATTAGTTGACCTATTTGGCTTCGGGAATTGAGTTTCCATAAGTCGTCTGCAGACGTGACCTGTATAATTGCTGGATTTGTTGAAGATAATTGTCTTTCCTGAAAAGATACCAGGGTTAATTATATGCAATGCATGAAATGCCTTGTGAGAGGATGTTCTCAAAATAAATGAGATCCCACTGTATATGATATGCATGCGCATGTCATGATTTATGTCCATGAAATTACATTGGGGTATGTCCGATTTTGGGAAAATAAATCCCTGATTGCTGCTAGAGAATATAGCATTCCTGACTGTTGTAGAGAATTGTGGTTCTTCTACTTCTGTCGGGGATGGTGAACGGAACTGACTATGCTGGAGATTTACTCTTTGTTATTTGTCAGGGAGAGATTCTGTTTGAGAATAACTCTGCAGGGAACAACTTGGAAAGTAAATTTTTCGTAGCTGAAGTAATAAGCTCTGTCGCGAATTGAGCTTCTGTATCCAGAGAAATAAACTCTACTTGGGAGACAAAATTTATCGACCCGCTCGCAATTGTGAAATTTGGCTGGGGGATGTAGTTGTCAGGTTTCTGAATGACCCTGGCTGGGGAGATTACTTCCTATTTCGGGAAAGCCGACATCAATGCTTTTGAATACTTTTACTCAATGGGGAGTGTATGTACTGATGATTATGCTCCAAAGTTGTCTCTATCCCGGTACCTATTGGGCAGAGTAATTATCGGGTTTGACACTTCTTGTTTTCGCCCCTATTTCTGGAATTACGAGTAATTGTCTTTTGTTTCTTATGTAAATATTTATGAGCGGCAATCATATTCAAATGCATATGTCAAGAATAAATCATAGGAATTTCTTGCAAAAACAAAACAGAATAAGGGAAAACTCAAAGTTTCTTGTGAAAATGATTTTGTATTAATTTTTGAAGTTGGCCTATAATAGGCGTTTTCGTACAAGGAGGCTGACGCTCTAGTAAGAGAACTCTACCATAAAAATAGAAGCTATACAATTTTTGTGTAAAAGAAAACAGCTCTGTGAAACAATCCCATTGAGTTCCAACTCTACTATCGCCCTTATGTCTTCGAGCGTCTCATCACTTTGCTACTTGGCTGAAAGTTGATCAGATTGATTGGTGTCATCCGAGCTTGATAGTCGATATTGAAGGCTGGTCGCAAGATGATCCAATGGGACATAGTGATACGCTTTACATCCCTAACTTTTTCCTAGACTGGCCTTTCAGTTTTTCAGTCCACCAGGATACCCTTTTTTGTCCAAGCCGCCTTTTCAGGTTTTCAGCTTGCCGGGTGTACAGATTTTTTCATTTTCATCCCTTATTTTTTCCCGAACCCTTTTGGTTCACCGGGAAGCCCTTATTTTTGCCTAGGCCAGTCAACCTAGCGGGTCTTTTAATTAAGCGTAGTATCTTTTCATTATGTCTGCATTGACAGGGTGAGGAAGGTCGTCACCGTCCATGGTGGTTAGAATCATAGCTCCACCCGAGAAAATGTTCTTAACCACAAATGGCCCTTCGTATGTGGGGATCCATTTTCCCCTGGGATCACCTTGCGGCATTATGATATGCTTGATCACTAGATCCCCGACTTGATATTCTTGACGTTTGACTTTCTTGTTAAAAGCCTTGATCATTCGCTTTTGACACGTCTGACCATGACAGATAGCGGTAAGTCTCTTCTTGTCGATTAGATTTAGCTGATCAAGTCGAGTTTTGATCCAGTCATCTTCATTCAAACCCGCATCCTTCATAATCCTGAGAGAAGGTATCTGGACTTCGATGGGTAGGACTGCCTCCATGCCATATACCAGAGAGTAGGGTGTTGCCCCTGTTGACGTTCGTGCTGAGGCACGGTATCCATGAAGAGCAAATGGTAACATCTCATGCCAGTCTTTGTATGTCATCGTCATCTTCTGTACAATTTTCTTGATGTTCTTGTTAGCCGCTTCAACGGCGCCATTCATCTTCGGCCGGTAAGGAGAGGAGTTATGATGTTGTATCTTAAACTGTTTACAGAGATCGGTGATTATTGTGTTGTTGAGATTTGTACCATTATCAGTAATAATTCTCTCTAGCACACCATACTGACAGATTGGATTATGTCGGATTAACCGCGCCACAACGTTCTTGGTTACAGTAGAAAAAGAGGCAGCCTCGACCCACTTCGTGAAGTAATCAATGGCCACTAGAATGAAGCGATTTCCGTTGGAAGCAGTGGGCCTGATTTCTCCGATCATGTCAATGCCCCACATTACAAAGGGCCACGGAGATGTCAAGACGTTCAAGGGAACCGGAAGCACATGCACTTTATCAGCATAGATTTGGCACTTATGACAAGTTTGGGAGTGCTGATAACAATCTGCTTCCATAGTGGACCAGTAATATCCTTCCCGTAGGATCTTCTTAGCCATGGTATGTCCAATCGAATGGGTTCCAAAGGTACCTACATGTAGATCTGTCATAATCCTCTCTGCTTCACTCTTGTCTACACACCGTAGTAAGGTAGAGTCATGATAGTGCTTGTATAGGATTCCATTACTGAGAAAGAATTTCGCAGCGAACCTTCTCAGAAACTTCTTATCATTGACAGATGCCCCTTCGAGATACTCTTGAGTCTCGAAGTACCTTTTCACTTCATGAAACCAGGGTTTGTCTTCCACCTCTTCAATATCAACTTCACAGTAGTGTGCTGGTTCATCCAACCTCTCAATGGTGATTTGGGGAGCTTTGTTGTCCCACCTGACTTTGAACATAGAAGACATTGTAGCTAGTGCATCCGCTAACTGATTCTCCTCTCACGGGGAATGTTCAAAAGTTATCTCCTTAAAGTGTGGGAGAAATGTCAGCACGTGCTCTTTGTATGGGATGAGATTCGGATGCTTCGTATCCCATTCGCTTTTGATCTGACTTATTACCAAGGCTGAATCCCCAAAAACATCCAAAAACTTGATACTAAGGTCAATAGCGGCCTTGAGACCCATGATGCAGGCTTCATACTCTTCCATGTTGTTAGTGAAATTGAAACATAGCCGAGCAGTGAAAGGAGTATGACATCCCTCCGGAGATATGATTACTGTGCCAATGTCGTTACCAAGTGCGTTCGAAGCTCCTTCAAAAACCATAGTCCATCGGGATCCCTCTTCGGGTCCTTCATCCTGTCCAGGCTCTTCATAGTCAGTCACCAGCATAATATTCTCATCCGGGAACTCAAAATTCATGGACTGGTAGTCATCCACAGCCTGATGAGCCAAATGATCAGCCAATACACTCCCCTTGATTACTTTCTGGGTTGTATATTATATATTGTACTCAGTTAAGATCATCTGCCATCTTGATATTCTTCTGGAGAGAGCGGGTTTCTCGAAGATGTATTGGATTAGATCCATCTTAGATATCAACAAAGTAGTGTGGGTCAGCATATACTGTCTTAATCGGCCAGCAGCCTATGCCAAAGCGCAACAAATTTTCTCGAGCAGTGAGTATCGTGTCTCACAGTCGGTAAACTTTTTGCGAAGGTAGTATATTGCATGCTCTTTTCGACCAGACTCGTCATGCTACCCCATCACACACCCCATTGAATTGTCTAGCACTGTTAAGTATAATATCAAAAGTCTTCCTTCAACCAGAGGCATCAGAATTGGCGGTTCTTGAAGGTATTCCTTGATTCTTTTGAAAGTTGTCTGAAATTCATCATTCCACTTTACCACTTGATCTTTCTTCAGAAGCTTGAAGATGGGCTCACACGTAGCATTTAGATGTGAGATGAACCTGGCGATATAATTCAAGCGTCCCAAGAAACCTCTAACTTCCTTCTCTGTATAGGGAACTGACATTTCTTGTATGGCCTTTACCTTTGCAGGGTCTACTTGGATGCCTTTGTCGCTGTCAATGAAACCTAGGAGCTTACCAGACCTTACCCCGAAGGTGCACTTGTTCGGATTCAACCTCAGCTTGTACGTCTTCAACATGTCAAACAACTTTTGTAAATGATCAAGGTGCTCTTCCTCGGTTTGAGACCTGGCTATCATGTCATCAACATAAACCTCGATCTTATGGTGGATCATATCATGGAATAAAGCGACCATGGCATGCTGATAGGTTGCCCCAACATTCTTCAACCCAAAAGGCATCACCTTGTAACAGAAGGTGCCCCACTGTGTGATGAAGGTTGTCTTCTCCATGTCTTCAGGAGCTATCTTGATCTGGTTGTAGCCAGAGAAACCATCCATGAAGGAGAAGATTTTGTGTTGCACGATATTGTCAACCGGAATGTCAATGTGAGGAAGTTGGAAGTCATCCTTGGGGCTTGACCTGTTCAGATCTCTTTAATCCACACACATCCGTACCTTACCGTCCTTCTTAGGTAACGGAACGACATTAGCAACCCACTGTGGATAGGAGGTGGCAGTTAAGAACCCTGCATCGAACTGCTTCATGACCTCTGCCTTGATCTTCTCTGACATTTCTGAGCATATACGGCAAGCCTTCTGTTTAACCAGTGGACAATCTTCCTTAGTCGGCAGACGATGTACCACAATATCAATGTCTAAACCTGGCATGTCTTCATAAAACCAGGCGAAGATCTCAACGTAGTCGTACAACATTTGTATCAACCGCTGTTTGATCTTAACTTCCAGATTTGCGTTGATCTTGACTTCTTTTCTGTCTATCTCCGTGCCCAGCTTTATCATCTCAACCGGCTCTTCATGAGGCTGTATAGCCCTTTCTTCCTGCTGTAATAGTCTAGCAATTTCTCTAGGAACCTCACAATCATCCTCACCTTTGTCTTCGTCTTGGTTGATTGGATTTTTGAAGTCATAACGGACAGTAGCAGAGCTGTTATCAATGGGATCCAAAGTGGATATGGATCTGCAGTATGATACATGAGTGTGTGTAAGAGCATAGCTGTTTTGATAAAGTGAAAACAGAAAAGAAAAACAGAGAGCGCAAAATTTGTATGCAAGGAACGTCCAATGTTTTATTGATGATATATGAAATGACAAATAATAGCCCTCACAAACAAAGCCAATGTGCCTTGGGAAAAACACAAGGATGTAGAGTTTAAATTGTTTATTACAAATCTCAAAACAAGTAAGACAATTACTGCGGAATAAAAGAAACTGGTATAAAGTCCCTAACCGTCCAGTTACTCGGTCCACCATTGGTAGTTGGGTAGATCCAGTTGTCAATGTTTGAGTCTTCCTCGCTGTCTTCAATGGCATTAATTCCCCGATTGCTAATGCACAGGGGAGGTCCTCCATCCCGAGCATGTCGAACAACCCTTTGAACTCCTGACGTAAAGCCCAAACCAAACTTGTCAGTTTTGTGAGTAAAATCAAGGAGTTGTCCCCAATTGGTATACCCACATTCTTCAACCACCGCTTTGGCGTCTTTGAGAGAAGCCATCTTCAGAGGAGGTTTATTGGTAGTAGTTCCAGCCGATGCCAAGATTTGGGGAACCTCTTCAAAGTTATGGCAAGGAGTCTCTATGAATTCCCCGTCCATCTCTACGTACCTGAAGGAATTAAGGTGGCTCACCATATACTCCTCCTCACCATGCAGTGACAATCTTCCCTTTTACTGGATACTTCAGCATTTGGTGCAGTGTAGAAGTAACTGCCCCAGCTTCATGGATCCATGAAGCTGGGGCGGTTACTTCTACACTGCACCAAATGCTGAAGTATCTAGTAAAAGGGAAGATTGTCATTGTGCATGGTGAAGAGGAGTATATGGTGAGCCACCTCAATTCCTTCAGGTACATAGAGATGGAAGAGGAATTCATAGAGACTCCTTGCCAGAACTTTGAAGAGGTTCCCCAAATCTTGGCATCGACTGAAACTACTACTAGCAACAAACCTCCTCTGAAGATGGCTTCTCTCAAAGACACCAGAGCAGTGGTTGAAGAAGGTGGGTATACCAATTGGGGACAACTCCCTGATTTTACTCATAAAACTGACAAGTTTGGTTTGGGCTTTACTTCAGGAGCTCAAAGGGTGGTTCGACGCGCTTGGGCTGGAGGACCTCCCCTATGCATCAGCAATCGGGGAATTAATGCCATTGAATACAGTGAGGAAGACTCTGACATTGACAGCTGGATCTACCCAACTACCAATGGTGGACCGAGTAACTAGACGGCTAGGGACTTTATACCAGTTTCTTTTATTCCGCAGTAATTGTCTTACTTTTTTTGAGATTTGTAATAAAAAATTTTAAACTCTACAACCTTGTACCTTGCCCGAGGCACATTGGCTTTGTTTGTGAGGGCCATTATTTGTCATTTCATATATCATCTATAAAACATTGGACGTTCCTTGCATATAAATTTTGTGCTCTCTGTTTTTATTTTCTGTTTTCACTTTATCAAAACAGCTATGCTCTTACACACACTCACATATCATACTGCAGATCCATATCCACTCTAGATCCCATTGATAACAGCTCTGCTAGTTCCAGTTATGACTTCGAAAATCCGATCAACCAAGCCGAAGACGAAGGTGAGGATGATTGTGAGATGCCTGGAGAACTTGCTAGACTATTACAACAGAAAGAAAGGGCTATACAGCCTCATGAAGAGTCAGTTGAGATGATAAACCTGGGCACAGAGATAGACATAAAAGAAGTCAAGATCGGCGCAAATCTGGAAGTTAAGATCAAACAGCGGTTGATACAAATGTTGCACGACTATGTTCAGATCTTCGCGTGGTCGTATGAAGACGTGTTAGGTTTAGACATTGATATTGTGGTACATCGTCTGCCGACTAAGGAAGATTGTCCTCCGGTTAAACAGAAGGTCTGCCGTATGCCCCCTGAAATGTCAGAGATGATTAAGGAAGAAGTCATGAAGCAGTTTGACGCAGGGTTCTTAGCTGTCACTTCTTATCCACAGTGGGTTGCTAATGTCGTTCCGGTACCTAAGAAGGACAGTAAGGTACAGATGTGTGTGGATTATAAAGATCTGAACAGGGCAAGCCCCAAGGATGATTTCCAACTTCCTCACATTGATGTTCTGGTTGACAACACCGTGCAGCACAAAATCTTCTCCTTCATGGATGGTTTCTCTGGCTACAACCAGATCAAGATGGCTCCTGAAGACATGGAGAAGACAACCTTCGTCACACACTGGGGAACCTTCTGTTACAAGGTGATGCCTTTCGGGTAGAAGAATGTTGGGGCAACTTATCAGCGCGCCATGGTCACTTTGTTCCACGATATGATTCATCACGAGATCAAAGTTTATGTTGATGACATGATAGCCAAGTCTCAAACTGAGGAAGAGCACCTTTATCATCTACAAAAGTTGTTCGACAGGTTGAAGATATACAAGCTGAGGTTGAATCCGAACAAGTTCACCTTCGAGGTAAGGTCTGGTAAACTTCTGGGTTTCATTGTCAGCGACAAAGGCATCCAAGTAGACCATGCGAAGGTAAAAGCCATACAAGAGATGCTGGCTCCCCATACAGAGAAGGAGGTTAGAGGTTTCTTGGAACGCTTGAATTATATTGCCAGGTTCATTTAGCATCTGACTGCTACTTGTGAGCCCATCTTCAAGCTTCTGAAGAAAGATCAAGTGGTAAAGTGGAATGATGAACGCCATACCGCTTTCGAAAGAATCAAAGAATAACTTCAAGAACCGCCAATTATGATGCCTCTGGTTGAAGGAAGACCTTTGATATTGTACTTAACAGTGCTAGACAATTCAATGGGGTGTGTGCTGGGGCAGCATGACGAGTCTGGTCGAAAAGAGCATGCAATATACTACCTTAGCAAAAAGTTTACCGACTGTGAGACATGGTACTCACTGCTCGAGAAAACTTGTTATGCTTTGGCATGGGATGCTCGCCGACTAAGACAATATATGCCGACCCATACTACTTTGTTGATATCTAAGATGGATCCAATCAAATACATCTTCGAGAAACCTTTTATCTTTGGAAGAATAGCAAGATGGCAGATGATCTTAACCGAGTACGATATACAATATACAACCCAGAAAACAATCAAGGGGAGCGCATTGGCTAATCATTTGGCTCATCAAGCCGTGGATGACTACCAGTCCATGAATTTTGAATTCCTAGATGAGAATATTATGCTGGTGACTGACTACGAAGAACCGGGACCGGATGAAGGACCCGAGGAGGGATCCCGATGGACTATGGTTTTTGACGGAGCTTCAAACGCACTCGGTAACGACATTAGCGCAGTAATCATATCTCCTGAGGGTTGTCATACTCCTTTCACTGCTCGGCTTTGTTTCAACTGCACTAACAACATGGCGGAGTATGAAGCTTGTATCATGGGTCTCAAGGCCGCTATTGACCTCAGGATCAAGTTCTTGGACGTTTTCGGGGATTCAACCTTGGTAATAAGTCAGATCAAAGGCGAATGGGATACGAAACATCCTAATCTCATCCCATACAAAGAGTACGTGCTGACATTGCTCCCACAGTTTGAGGAGGTAACTTTTGAACATTTCCAGCGAGAGGAGAACCACTTAGTGAACGCGCTAGCTACCATGTCTTCTATGTTCAAAGTCAGGTGGGATAACGAAGCTCCCCAAATCACCTTTGAGAGGTTGGATGAACCAGCACACTACTGTGAAATTGATAACGAAGAGGTGGCAGACAAACCCTGGTTTCACGAAGTCAAAAGGTATCTCGAGGCTCAAGAGTATCCCGAAGGGGCATCTGTCAACGATAAGAAATTTCTGAGAAGGTTCGCTGCGAAGTTCTTCCTCAGTAATGGAATCCTCTACAAGCACAATCATGACTCTACATTACTATGGTGTGTAGACAAGAGCAAAGCAGAGAGGATTATGACGGATCTACATGAAGGTACCTTAGGAACCCATTCCAGTGGACATTCTATGGCTAAGAAGATCCTACGGGAAGGATATTACTGGTCCACTATGGAAGCCAGTTGTTATCAGCACTCTCAAACTTGTCATAAGTGTTAAATCTATGCTGACAAGGTGCATGTGCCTCTGTTTCCCTTGAACGTCTTGACACCTCTGTGGCCCTTTGCAATGTGGGGCATTGACATGATCAGAGAAATCAGGCCCACTACTTCTAATGGACATCGTTTCATTCTAGTGGCCATTGATTACTTCACGAAGTGGGTTGAGGAGGCCTCTTTTGCTACTGTGACCAAGAACGTTGTGGCACGGTCATCCGACATAATCTAATCTATCGGTATGGTGTGCCAGAGAGAATTATTACTGACAATGCTACGAATATCAACAACACAATGATCACCGAGCTCTGTAAACAGTTCAAGATACAACATCATTACTCTTTTCCCTACCGGCCGAAGATGAATGGCGCTGTGGATGACAACTAACCAATGCAGCAAAGATGGCAGGGGTAGGAACGTGTGAAGCAAGGGACCTGGGTTCGATCCCAGGTCCAAACATTTTCTTATTTTCTGACCATTTAAATGCAGATCCAGCGTGCCTCATAACTTAGCGCCCATCGTGTACCCCAGATCTTAGCCCTGAGATCCATCATCAGACCAAATCTCACGTTCCAACGTTGAGGGACTACCATGCATCATCAAAGGAGAAAAACACAGGATATGGTGCAGATTGGGCTCAGTGTGCATGAGCCTAACAAAATTCAGAAACACACCCCCCTGGGTTGCTTATGTAGGCCCAATTTCACTTCTTTTTTTTTTTAATTCTTTTCTTATTATTTTCTAATTATGTCTTTTTTTAAATAACTCAAAAAATCATGTTTTTTTATTTAATAAAAAAAATCATAAAAAACATCAAAATCTTTTTTTTCACAAAAATATTTTATTAATTAATTAGTTTAATTAAACTTAGGTAATTTAATGTTTTTTTATATTATAATTCAAAATAATTAGAATTAGAGTTTAATTTTGTACTTAACCTAATTTTTTCCTCAAAAACAACATAAATATTTTCTCAAATTAGATTTTCAGGTCGCCTAATTATTTCTCGCATTTAATTTGCCGCGCGCTTTTAATTTTCCTTTTTTTTATTATTATTTGTAACTGCTCCGAGTTTGTAATAGATTTAAATAGGATTTTAATTCCGCATTTTATTTTCGGTCAAAATAATTATGTATATGCCCAAAGCCATGTAATAATTAGGACTCTAACTGCTCGCATTTTAATTTCCGCAAACTATAAACTGCTTAGATGTATGTATAGGATTGTATGGAAAGACAAATTGAAATCAAAACAGTAGAAAACCCTAATTGTGTAAAGATAAATAAACTGGAAAAAAACACACTTGCACATGCTCACTTCTAGGGTTTACCCCACTCCGGTTTCCTTCGGTAAACAATCATGAAGTATAGGGAATGTTAGTGGTCGTCCTCTAGTCCCAAAAGATCTAAAATGACTCATTCAGATGTTGCCTCAGAAAAAGATCTTTAAGGCTTTAGGATGATTACTAGAATTTCCTAACATTGCTTTTGTGACCGTACTTGTCCCTTCGAACATACCTTAAAAATTCCAACGACGGTGCTACCTATTCCTTAATAATAGGATAGCGCTGTCTAAAGAAAAACAAACAGTCTTTTTCAAGTAGGTAGATTAGTTCCTAGGTACTTGCTCAAACAAATATAATTTTTCACACAAACACTTTTCAAAAACAGTTTCAACACAACTTCGTCACACTCTTGAGGACCGATACAAGGGTTATCACGAAGTAAAACAAAACATTTAAAAACATGCACGCACAAGCAATTTCAAAATGAGCAAGTACCTAAGAGTCCGTGGAAAACCACAGATAGAAATGGTGCTAACACATTCCCTTTCTATAATCTACCCCCCGTACTCAGAAACATCTTGAAAAAGGTTTTTATGTTCTTTTCCCTTTTCCTTTGTTGGATAAAATAAAAGTCGGTGATGACTCTTGCTTACCGCGACATTTGCAAACAAAAAATGCAAACCTGTATAACAGTCGGTTCTGCCACTGTATCACACTAGGAAATCCTTGAAATGGTTAGTTATGATATGCCATGCTTATGATGTCATGATTATGCTAGAAAATCATAGGTATAGCAAACAACAAGTAAGTCACACCAAGTCCTTAGGTTTAAGGCATGCATGGGTTTTAAGGTCATACTCTCTTGAAGTTGGATTGGTTCAACCTGTCCTATAAATAGTAACCGGGTTTTAAGGGATCTCAATATCATCGATCTTTCCCCCAGCTTCGTTCAATAGGCGATTGACTCGCAACAAAACAAAACTCAAGAGTCAAACCTCAATGTGTGTAGCATCGAGTATCTGTCGACCTTGGGAATATACCAAAGTCGGCCATCTCGCTACGTCCTACTGGCCAAGTTTTGTAATTAAAGGATCTAAGGTCATTTGATGCTTCACGACACCATGTGGCGGCCCTGTACTCTCTCTGATTAGCTCAAGGGTTACCGGTACCAACCAAAGTGCCACATCAACATAGCTATTGCTTCAACCGTGTCGGTATACCCCGCACAGTTCCCTCACAGTTTATTGCTACTTACCTAAAAGATGTCCCCAGATCCGGGTGTAGGATCTATATAACCCCAACAGATGCCCTTAAAATAAATCAATCAAGACAAGCAAGAGAAGCAATTAAAATGACCTATATCCTAAGGTATACCTCACTTTATTAGATAATTCCCCAGCAGAGTCGCCAATTCTGTGATACGGTGGCAGAACCGACTGTTAATACTGGTTTGCGTTTTTTGTTCGCAAATGTCGCGGTAAGCAAGAGTCGCCACCGACTTTTATTTATTCCAACTAAGGAAAAGGAAAAAGAACAGAAAAAACTTTTTTTCGAGATGTTTCTGAGTACGGGGGTAAATTATAGAAAGGGAAGGTGTTAGCACCCTTTCTATTTGTGTTTTTCCACGGGCTCTTAGGTACTTGCTCATTTTTTAAAATTGCTTATGTGTGCTTGTTTTGAAAAGTTTTGTTTTGCTTCGTGATAACCCTTGTATCGGTCCTCAAGAGTGTGACGAAGTTGTTTTGAAA
Organism: Vicia faba; assembly: GCA_948472305.1. Taxonomy (NCBI): domain Eukaryota; kingdom Viridiplantae; phylum Streptophyta; class Magnoliopsida; order Fabales; family Fabaceae; genus Vicia; species Vicia faba. The sequence continues at coordinate 806,050,657 of OX451740.1, forward strand.
ACTATTTTAAAAACTGTTTTGAAAAGTGTTTGTGTGAAAAATTGTATTTGTTTGAGCAAGTACCTAGGAACTATTCTACCTACTCGAAAAAAGTCTGTTCGTTTTCCTTTAGACAACGCTATCCTATTATTAAGGAATAGGTAGCACCGTCGTTGGAGTTTTAAGGGACGTTCGAAGGGACAAGTACGATTACCAAAGCAATGTTAGGAAATTTTAGTAATCATCCTAAAGCCTTAAAGATCTTTTTCCGAGACAACATCTGAATGGGTCATTTTAGATCTTTTGGGGCTAGAGGACAACCACTAACATTCCCTATACCTTATGACTGTTTACCAAAGGCAACCAGAGTGGAGTAAACCCTAGAAGTGAGCATGTGCAAGTGTATTTTTTCAGTTAATTATCTTTGCACAATTAGGATTTTCTACTATTTTAATTTCAATTTTTCTTTCCATACAATCCTATTAACATACATCTAAGCAGTTTATAGTTTACGGAAATTAAAATGCGAGAAATTAGAGTCCTAACTATTACAAGGCTTTCGCAGATACACAATTATTTCGACTGTAAATAAAGGTGCATAAATTTAAAACCCTAATTGCTATTACAAACTCGGAGCAGTTACAATAATATAAAAAAAAAGGAAAATTAAAGGCGCGCGGCGAATAAAATGCGAGACATAATTGGAAAACCTAAAAATCTAATTGAAAAAATATTTAGGTTATTTATGAGAAAAAACTAGGTTATGTACAAAATTAAACCCTAATTCTAATTATTTTAAATTATAATAAAAAAGAATTAAATTACTCTAATTTAATTAAACTAATTAATTAATAAATATTTTTATAAAAAAATGATTTTTGATGTTTTTATGATTTTTTTGATTAAATAAAAAAACATGATTTTTGGTGTTATTTAAAAAAGAAATAATTAATAAATAAATAAAAAAAATTGAAATAAAAAAGAATAGACTTGGGCCTGCATAAGCAATCCAGGGGGTGTGCTTCTGAATTTTGTCCAAGCCCGTTATGGCTGAGCCCATTCCCTGCGCTTGATTCAGTGTTGGTGCACCTGGAGAATGCACCATGGTCCTTCCTTGGTTTGAGCGTTGGATCTGTGTTGGCAATGATCTAGTGGCTGGAATTTGAGGTCACGCGGTAGGCGCTTGGAACATGTATACATGGAATCTGCAAAGTAACATTAAGAAAATAAAGAAAACACAGGGACCTGGGATCGAACCCAAGTCCTCTCCATTATCCAACGCACGCTTCACCACTGAGCCATATTGTTTAGTTGTTATTATAATAAGATCAAATAATAATATATAAAACAAAGTGGATAGGATGGACAAAATAAAAAACGCGCGGATCATTCAAATGGACCAGTGGGGTGGTGACAAGTCATCATCTTCTTCCCTGTCCGTCGTCTTAGGTGTCAGATTTATACCTACGGACAGAACTCTATAGTCATAAACCTGCAATCTTCAAAAATCCATACAACGCATGATAAATTAATTCTAAATACACCAATCAACTTGTCTTGATCTCACGAGTATCATGGCACCATTTTCTTGGCCTAATTTTACCTGTATAGAGAAGCCCTAAAACGGCTTCTTAAACCCTAGCCATGGCAATTAGCGAAACAATCATCAAAACTCAAAATTAATTGAACCAAAACATTCCAAATGATGACACAAATACAATGCTATGCTTAAAAGTGGTTAATCATGCGTAAATTGTAATATCAAAATCAAACTGATATGTGCAAACCGTGGGTTTACCAGGAGCGATTATGGGCTTGTGAAGGCTTGCAAACAATCGTGTTCGCTTCAGGAGATATCCAGGAATCATTTAGAAGCTTTGGAACATCTTGAATCACCCTCTATGTGAGAAAACGATCCACCACTTTTTTGCCAAACTTTGAGTTTTGTACTTCAGTTCTCACGACTGCAACACTTGTTTTTTTGCATTGTTTATGTTCAGTATATGTAGTGTGATGAATTAGGGCAACAAAAACAACCTGAATCTTTTGGAATCATGGAGATTGAATGTGATCTGTTTGCTATATGATATCTTTCCAAAACCATCCTAATCATGCTATTTTTGCCTCAATTTTCCTTGATTCGATTTGATCTGATTAGGCCAGCTTAATTAGATTTGATTCTAACAAAGATCAGATCAAAAAACCAATCTTTGATATTTTTTGTCATTTATTTGATTTAATGTGACTTTTAAATAATAAAAATCAAAATAAAATAAATAAATAGAGAAAATAATATACGGATGCTGATTTTGGTCGTGGACCATGTCTTCAACAAGATGTAATCATGAAAAGCTAGGCCCATTTGACAAAAAAATGCACTTTTGAGCACATTTGACTTTTGGCAATTTTCCAAAAATGGCCAAATTTGTCAAAGCATGTCTCTTCCAATTTTAACCCTAGAGAGGTTTTCTTGGACTTTTATAAAGCTTAGGATTTCCCCTAAACAACCCTTTTGGTTTCATCTCAATTGGGTCTTCCATGTTCATTTTAGAAGCTTGGACCCAAAAGGTGTTTTTGTTGACTTTTCAAAAGGACCTATAACGTAGAAATTCGTATCTTTTTATGAGTGCACTTTTTGAACTTGAGGGCTGAAGATGAGTTGTAGGAAATTGGATTTTCTTCAAAATGAGCCTTGGATTAGAAATTTATGATAAAGTATGAGAAAGTTATGCTTGGTCAAAGTTTGGTTGACTTTTCTTGAGAACCCCTAATTTAGCAACTTTTTAGTTTTGATGAATTAGAAGCAATCCTTGAGGAATCATGATCAACCCTTGATAAAATGATGAATATCACTTCAAAATGTTTATGTTGACCAAAAATCTTGAAGTTTGACTATATGTGGGTCACAGTTGACTTTTGACCTAATAAAGTCGATTCTCAAGCATTTAAGCAGTTGACTGAGCAAACTTCTTGTGTAAGGCATGCAACTTGGCATGGGTAATCTTAAGGACATATAAGGACCATGGAAAAGATTTGAGGCATTTGGATTTCATCCATCTTGATGAAAAGGGAAACCCTATTTGGAGGTTCCTTGCTTTAGGAGAGGGTTTGTCTGGTCAATTCTTGAGTATCCTTGAGCAAGTTGAGGATCTCCATGAACATATGTTGAGTAAAATGGGAGGGCAAATTTTAGGGTACAAGAGGTAGTAATCATTCCAGATTCCTTCATTTTTTGTTGAGGCAGTAATCGTCCAAGATTCCTTCATTATCCGTTGAGGTAGTAATTGCCCCAGATTCCTTCATCATCCGTTGAGGTAGTAATCGTCCAAGATTCCTTCATTATCTGTTGAGGTAGTAATCGTCCCAGATTCCTTTATCATCCGCCGAGTTAGCAATCATCTAAGATTCCTTCATCATTTGCTGAGGTAGTAATTGCCCAAGGTTCCTTCATTGCCTTTTGGAATAGTAATCGTCCAAGCTTCCTTCATCATCTATCATCATCAAGCTTAATACCTGAAACCAGACAAGATAAATATCTATGAACAAATCAATTATAGATCAATTCCCGAAACAGGACATGGTGACTATCTACATGACGAATACTTCCTTCAGGCCTCTGCTGGTTCAGTTTAAATCTCAACAGTTTATCCTGATTCTTTCTGGTAGACATTTTCTCTGGTTCAGATAAATCGCTCCAAGATTTATTCTGATTCTTTCCAGATCTCTGCTGGATCAGTTTAAATCTCTAAATGGTTTATCTTGATTCTTTCCGATAGACATTTTTCTCTGGTTCAGATAAATCGCCCCAAGATTTATTCTGATTCTTTCCAGTTAAAGATTATTCAAGACTTCTGTTGGGTTCAGTTTTAAATCGACCAAAGATTTATTCTAATTCTTTTACCAGTTAAATTCAAGCTTAGATTTAGTCTAATTTCTATCAACAATCACCTTCGGATGGCATCTATAAGGCCATCTCCACCAACTCTCCATCATTTCTCCAAATGGCATCTTTAAGCTCATTCCTTACACCTCAACCACAATATCATCAAGTGAAAATTTTTGAGCACTCTAGTGTTCAATCATCTTCTACATTCAAGTCACGAATGGCAGATTTGTCAATCTAATTCTTCAGGTTTAAGAAGATTGAACAGGGGCAGCTGTTGTACCCTAAAATTTGTCCTCTCATTTATCAAGGGATCATCCTGGACCCTCAGGATTGCTTCTGTCAAGTTTCAAGTCTCGGATTACAATTTTCCAATAAAGTCATTCACAAGGGGAAAATGGTCAAATGCATACTGAAAAGTCAAACTTTGACTTTTTGATCAAAATCAAGTTTCAAAAATCATATTTCATCAAGACATGAAATTGGTTTATCAAGAAATCAAAAGTCAGAAATTACTTTGGAAAAAAGTAAAATTTCTAAACACTTAGAAAATTTTCTAAGTGTTAAGAAAATATGATAATTTCAGAACTTCTGGGCCAGTTTTCACACAAGTGCAATCAGAATTTGCAAAAATGATTCAGAACATGACTCTTCGATCAGAACATATGGAAGTTGTGTTCTTCGATCAGAACATGACTCTTCAAATCTCATTCTTCAACACATCACACAGTCCTGGTGTTTCCACTCTTCGATCAGAACATCACCAAGCCCTAAAACATTATTTTGAACAGTCTACTGCATTACTATGACACAATCCTGCATCCAGGTGCCACAACACTCCAAATTGCTGTTGATCTAGTGCACGCCTGCATTTTTCTCAAACCCCATATTTGCACCAAATTAGAACATAAAAGTTGTGTTTTAAAAGCAATGAAATAGTATGCCAAAAAGGTTCAAATCCCATTTGTCTTCCCCCCCCCCCCCCCCAAACCACAACAAACTCATCTATAAATAAGTTATTCCACCACACGTCTAAGGGGCTGGATTTTAGAAGGAGAGAGTTATCAAAAAAAGAGAGAAAAGAAAATATTCAAACATTCTTAAAACCAGAATTCTCAAAACAATACCTTTGTTCTTCCCTTTGAACTAAATAACATAACATTTTTGTTCCGTTTCTTGCTAACCCCAGAACATTCGAAGGCAGTAGCTCAAGTCCAAAACACACGCGTCAGATTCAAGGTAAGTCATCCTGATTTTGAACTTTTCATTCAGAACATCATTAAAAATGTAGATATCATAGTGTTAAGACTGTATATATCATTGCTCAAGTAGAAAAATTGTGGATCAGAACTTCTTAAAGAAAACTAGGCTCAAAATTAGGAATAGAACTTCTATAAATTGTCGTGCTTTTATTTTTCTATTTTGCTGTTGCTAAGAACTGAATAAGTCGCAGATGCTCTGGCTAATGTAAGGAAGGAGATGAAGTGTAACACAAAACTTATAGGTCTTTCTCACTGTTGTAACACAACACACATAACTTCTAGGTTTTTCTCACTGTTGTAACACAACACACATAACTTCTAGGTCTTTCTCACTGTTGTAACACAACACACAAAACTTCTAGGATTTGTCTCACTGTTGTAACACAGAACTTATAGGTTTTTCTCACTGTTGTAACACAACACAAAGAACTTCTAGGTCTTTCTCACTGTTGTAACATAACACACATAATTTCTAGGTTTTCCTCACTATTTTAACCCTCAGAACTTTAGCGCGCAGCAACCCAGAACTTCTGGTTTCCTCTAACGTTTCTTTCTGAACTACAGCGTGCCTAGCATCAGAACTTCTGGTTTCCTCTAACGTTTATTTCTGAACTACAGCGTCCCTAGCATCAGAACTTCTGGTCCCCCTCATTTTTGTTTTCAACAACGTGTTGATCCTGTTTTCGTTATTTCTCCTTTTCTTTCTTATTCTTATTATTTTCAGCATTAATACTATTTTTATTAATAGAAAAAAGACATAAAAAATATTTTATTTTTATTAACTAATTATTTTTTTCTTTTAACTTATTAAGACAAAAAACCATTTTTAAAACAAATCCTTTCCATTTTCTTGTATTGTACAATTCAATATGGTTGTAATAGATAATTAGGATTTAAATTCTTGCAATCCCCATTTGTGAACATGTATCCCCGTCCCTGAAATAATGTAATAGCTTAGGATTTATTTTCCGCATTTTATTTGCTTTCATATATTGTTAGTAATTAGGATGTATGGCAAGATAAAATCAACAATAGATAACCTTTAAATGCAAGACAAAATTCATGCAATCAAACACACTTGCACACTAGCACCTCTAGGGTAATCTCACTTTGTTGCCTTTCGGAAAATAGTCAAGTCCCTCGAATATGGGCGTTTTAGCAAAGAACCTCGATAAAAGATCGTAGTCTCTCGATGACCCTCAATGTTGCCTTCGGTAAACGATCTAGTCCCTAAAAGACATTGCTAAAATGTCCCATAGGTTGCCTTCTATGACTATACAAACGTCCCACGCCCGTCCCTTCACATCTAATGATGGGGCTTCTTACCAAATCAATGGTAAGATAGAAACATTTAAAGGAGGAGGAAAAGAACATTTAAGACCTTTTGAGTAGGTAGGATGCTCCAAGTTGCTCGCTTGCTCACAACAAAAACATTTTATATACCCACACTCTCATTTGGAACATTTTCAAAAGACAAACACTTTGTACGGGTTCTTATAGAAACGAGAACAATTACAAAGACACCTTTTCAAAATCACTTTTAAAAACACATTCCACAAACACTTCTTTGAACTATTTTCCAAACAACACTTTGTACGCGTTCTTATGGAAACGAGAACCATTACAAAGACGTTTTCAAAATACTTTCAAATCCCACACCACAAGCACATTTTTAAACAAAAGTAAGTGATCTAGCAAGAAACTAAGAGCCCGTAGATAACTACGGATGGAAAGGGTGCTAACACCTTCCCTTTTCATAACCTACCCCCCAAACTCAAGAAATAATCTCAAAAGGTCTTTCCTGTTCTTTTCAACCTTTCCTTACTGGATAAAAGAAAAGTTGGTGGCGACTCTTGCTATCTGCAACAATTGCGATCAAACGCAAAACACCCAAGTCAGTTCTCCCACCGTGTTACACAGACTTACTCTCAAAACTAACGAGCACAAAAAATAAACATGGGACCAAATCTGTCATCCAAGAATCCCTTTCTCGTCCAAGCATTGAGAAATCCATTGCATCGCCCGAGGTGAATGCCATTGGTGACAATGCGTGTTGGATGACCTTGGTGTTTACCTTTCTCACAATAGGAGTAGTTACCACTGACCAAAAAAATACGACCGCGACCAAACGACGAGCCTGTTCTTATGTGGTGATCGAGCATAAACTTTATCACCGGGGATTCTCCATCCCGCTCCTAAAATGCATCGAGGAATCCAAAATCCCAGAGGTATTACCGAAAATCCACGAGGGGATCAACATCCAACATTTGGGCGGAAAATACTTGGCATGAAAGGCACTACGAGCAGGCTATTACTGGCCCACCATGCAGCTGGATGCGAGGAAACACGTCAAAAGATGTGAAAAATGTTAGACACACACGGACATGCACCTCGCTCCCCCGCACAAACTCAAAACATTGTCGTCCCCGTGGCCGTTCTCCTGGTGGGGAATGGACATCCTCGGTACATTTGTGAAAGGTTCATATCAAAATAAGTTCCTGATCATGGTTGTCTACTATTTCACGAAGTGGATAGAGGCCGAAGCCCTGGCCAGAATCACATCACACAATATCCTCCATTTCTATAAGAGAAACATACTTGCCTGATTCAGGATACCACAAGCACTCGTCATTGACAACGGGACACAATTCAATGATCAAACTTTTCAAAACTTTGTCGCCAAGCTCGACACCAAACAACATTTCACTTATGTCGAATACCCTTAAACTAACGGGCAAGCTGAGGCCGCGAATATAGTCATCATGTGAGGACTCTAGCGCAGATTGGGTGAAGCCAAAAAAGGATGGGTCGAAAAACTTCACAACGTTCTATAGGCATACCGAACAACACCACACTCGATGATCGGTGAGACCCCATTTCGGTTAACTTATGGTACCGAAGCAGTCATCGTCGTGGAAATCATGGAGCCCTCTGGGCTAACTGAAGTCCCTCTAGACGAGGAATTGAATGATGAAGCCTTAAAGGAAGAGCTCGACCTGGTCGAGGAAATCCGGTCAGGAGAAGCTCTTCGCGAAGCCACACTGAAACATCAGATAGCCCTTCGCCAAGACACCAAATTCATAAAGCGTGAATTCCTTGTCGACAACCTAATGTTACGGAGAAATCAGAAATATTCTCGTGAGGGAAAGATGGCTGCCAACTGGGAAAGACTGTACCGCGTCTGCAGTGCTAAAGGCACCAGCGCATACTACCTCGAACACCTAAGTGGAGAACCTCTGCCTCGACCATGGAATGCTATAAAGTTGAAACAATATTATAGCTAGGTCCTTGCTAAATTGTCGGTCCCTAGAAGTCAACGGCTCCTCTCTGACAAACGAAGGGACGTGCTCAACCACAGAAGCATGTCGAGGTATGGACATAGCCTCCAACCATTAAAAAAGGCGGGTTTGTTTCCCAAATCTCGAGCATAACCTTAGCCCAACAGGGACACCTCGATCGAGCTCCACTATCGAAGTACCCAACAGGTAGAACACCCAGCTCATGATGGACAATTCATGCCACGAAGTCAAGACCCCAACCGCAATCTTGACTTTGTTTCCTGGATTCCTACTCCACCTCCTCGACGCATTCCAACATGCATCGATCACAACCAAGGCCGAACACAAATCTCCACTCATGGAGGTACAAAATTTCACGAGCTTCAAAAATCAAGAACAACGACAAGCAAATATTTAACAAATAATTAAGGGAAATTAAAAGCATCTATAAATGCCGACCATGAAGGCTAGTGTTGTCCAAATAATTACAAAGATATAGGTACGCAGACCCAAACAAAAGCAAAACGGGCAAAGCCCCTGTCTAATTTACAAAAAAAATATATGGGCACACAGGCCACTAATCCAAGCTAAAATAAAGGCGGGCAAGCAGGCCCGAAAGAATCTCAAATCTCGTCCTCCCCATCACTTTCTTCCACGTGATCATCATCGAGGGGATAAAAGATCTTACCATCAACCACCTGATTAAATGGCCCCGCACCTTCGACCACCAACTCGACCTCGGGGTTAAGTATCTTGAGATGCTCCACGGTTGTGTTGAAGCCGTAACTAAGAGTATCTATGACATCTTGTTTCAGCACGCGAATCTGAGCAATTAGATCTATCCTAGTTACAAGGGCTTTCTCTGTGTCAGTCTCTTCCTCAGCGGGCTCCACGATCCCTTCCAGCTCTTTTATCCAGCCGACCAGTCACTCATTCTCTTTATTCGCGGCCTCCAGTTGAGGTTGTAACTCATTTAGATTTTTGAGGAGCTGGACATGCGCCTCGTACTTCGCCTCGTGGTTGAAGATGTCGCCCTTCAGCTTCTCATTTATCCCTTGCAGCTTCTGGATCCGGGCGTAGGATTTGTCAAGGGCAGCCTAGGAGCCTGCAACTTCATCGTTAAATGTCAGAGCTAACTCGAGAACCCTTATCACGGCAGCCACATCGTCTGACAGAACTTCCGTCGAGTCTATTTATCTTCATACATGATTGCTTCCCTCTCCTCCTCACGGAGACCTAGAGAACTCTCCCCGATGAAGATATCCCGATTTAGGTAGCAGGGAGGAAACACGTAAACTCCCTCAGCTCCCCTGTCATCCTCAGGAGCTACCCGCTCGGGGTCCCCCACACGCTTCCTCTTTACTGGTGGTTTAGGAGGGGGAGCCTGAGTGTTCGAGGAAGAAGGGGAACCACTTACTTGGGTGGAAGTTTTGGCCTACTCTTGAAGTTGAGTAGCCTGATTCTTGGTCCCCAAGGTGGAGGCATTCTTGGGCATCAACTTGAGTAAGCGCTCAGAGAGGGACACCATTCGGTCTGTAATAAAAAAAGAAACTGTCAGTCACAAGACAAACATACAAAGATAAAGTCACATGTATATCCCCTACCTAAAATCCTCAAAGCCTCCTCGTCTGAAGAACACTCGGGCAACACTTTTGTATTTATCAATCTGTGAACGAGGAAATACCCCCCTTTTATCATCAAAAAGGAAGTTTTTGTCCATGTACACACACCTCACCAGTGTGAAACTCCTGACATAAGCCACCAGCTTTTCATAGGAAAGTTGATCCTGAGCATCCAAGTCCTTAGGCTTCACTACGTAATACTCGGGCTTCTGCTCAAAGTGTTTCCACTGCCATTGATGAGGAAATTTAGCTATCATCTAAACTACTGTTCGACCTTCCTCGACCTTTTCCGAGCGATCGTACAATGAAGCCACGACCGCATTCATGAGAGGCTTCACGACGAAGTACCTCTCTTTAAAGAGGAGAACAAATTCAATATTTGGCCGAAAAAGTTTCCCAAACTATTTAAAAGACAACCACGCTTGTCCCCCTCTGATGGACTGCCTTTGCAAATGGAAGATGCAGAAGAAGAGGGGAAATGTAGCACCAATTTGAAGATATTGACATACAAGCTCAAATGTGCGCATGAACGCAAGCACATTTGGATGAAGCTGAGAAGGTGCCAATTGTAGCCATTGGAAAATCCCCACTTGGAAATCGTTGAAGGGCAAACGCATCCTCGCTTCCTTAAAGGCAAATTCATACATGGGAAAGCGTTTTCCTGGGTATGCTGAGCATATCCTCCTGTTTCGATGAGGTATCTGAAGAGCCCAATTGGTAGGAGCACCCTCTGCTCGAACCTATGGGAAATTGAATGCATCAGAAGTGACCTTCCAAAAACATGACTTTTTGTTCCTAGGCTCGGGCGTGACCCAGGCCAAAGGGTCTTCCATGACAGTAGTGTCGTCCTCATGGGTGGCAGGCACGGCGTCTTCCTTGACTTGGTGTGCCATCGTACCTGAAAGGCAGGGGAAAATATTGAATTTGACATCATCAAATTCACCATTCCACCGCAAATTAAGTGAAAGGGCGATAAATGCATCAAGGAATGAACCTTGACCCAAGCCCTCGACAACCAACCTCAAAATGAACTAAGCCCTGCGCGGGGACATATGGTCGACCCAAAATCCTCCCTGCTACTCGGGGAGGATGACCCCAACACACATCTATGAAGATGGACCTATGAACCTCCATCCGCAGCCATGAACTTTGATGAACACCCATCAAGATTCACGACAGAACCCATGAATATTCATCCAAGAATTCATCCGTTCATGACAAAAACTAAGTATTTAATCTAAAAATTCTGAGAAAAAATGTTATAAAAAAGATATGACTTACTTGGTAAGATGTTTTCTGAAGTGTTCTACAGTGGCGCTAGAACACAGAAGATCCACGAGCAAAATAAGAAGAGTGGAAATGAGAGAGCTTGAGAATGGAAAATGAGCTTATGGATTCCCCTTTTTATAGATTCTCACCCTACGAGGCAGCACGCAAAAAATCATCATTACTTTGGGCTTTTGAACTCCCCTATGAAAAGATGGTACCCCAAAACAACTGCCACGTAGGGTTGACAAACAACCACGTGCCCACTCTTGGAGACGAATTTATCCCTGACTCAATTACAAAACATTGGATACGGGAAAATTGGTGACATTTGACGCTCAGTGGCGGGCAAACTCGCGACCTCATGACACAATCTTACCTACGGGGAACTCTATGTTATTTCTCCCAAAGGCGGGGTAAACGCTCGACATCGAAGCAAGGCCTCATAGACGGCTACGTCAAAAAAGAATCTCGGAGAAACTCCTCGCGTCCTATGGATATATATGCATGGTAGGCACCAAACCAACAATATCAGAATTAAAGACGATCAATGGCCACCCACTGACCTAGTCGACCATGTTGCACGCATGTTTTCTGAATCCTCGACATAAGCCAATGAGTTATCCCCAACAGAGTTGGGTAATTTTCCCTTTGGCCGATGTTTCCCCGACAGTGGAGTTGAACTTAAGTCATCACCATTTCACCTAAGGGCAATAACTTAGGGGGCTCGTGTTCTAGACTGTGCCGGTACTTGCCCCACTGTTGGGGAGGCCTAATCCAGTGCCTTTACGAAATGCCCAAAAGCATGCAGGTCAATCTAAGAACCGTTGGACATTTCCCCACGTGTCGGCTAAGAGGACGTAGACCACGTATCCACATCATCACCATCCTATCCTCTGGGAATAACGGGTTCAGCTCCTGCTTTCTTGGGGTAGTTGACCAGGAAGGAGGCCACGCGTTGGACTCCATACACACGTAAATCCTGGAAGTCTTTGTTGTTGGGCCTTATCGTGGCCCATCATTGAAGACCTTGGCCCAGCGTTTTGAGCTATAAATACTCTCTCGCTTGAGAGGGTCACTCGTTCTGAAGCTTACTTTGGCATCAGAGTGTCTTGTAGAAACCCCCCCCCCCCCCCCACTTCACATTGAACTGCTGCTTAACTCAAAGCTTGAAGGTTTTGACAATTCCTTTTGGTCAGGTACGATCAGATACGAAGATTTGAGCCACCGTTGTCGTCTCTGGCTCGCTTGTTCACCTAGGGCGTCTTATGAAAGAAATATGAAATAAGTTTTATTTTAATTTATCAGTAAACCCTTTAATCTCAGTTAGACAAAGCAACTGTAGTGGAAACTTAAGTCCTATAACAACGGTTGAGGTATTCACCGTTGTTAAATTATTTACAAATTATTTTTAAATAATGGAAATAAGTGACACACGCTTAATGTACTCTAAAAATAGAAAAAATGTGGTTGCTGATAATCGAAGAGTGCTACACACTATTTTTTACCACGACGTTTAAATTCAACCGTCATTAATAAATCCAACAACACACTGAGTCTGAAAATTTTAACCTATTACTACAGTGTATATGAATGCATCGTAAACATAACGATGTTATTTACATGTGTTTTATAGTAGTGTTATTATTTATTGTTCAGATAGTTTGCGTTGACATTCAAGCATATGGATTGTTTCAGGAAGGTCCAGTTGATGATTATGCTTATTATTAAAATCATGAATTTCATACTTCTTAATCTCTTTCAAGAAATATGACGATCAACGCAGAATAACGACTAACCAAAAGCACATAACAAAGATCAATGAAACACGACGGTGACATCAACCAAATAGCACACGATGATGATCAATAGAGAACTTTCATAATGTCAACCGAAGCTTACATGATAACTAAATAAATATTACAAATAGGTGTTTAGATGATTTAGTTGATGTTATAGAAGAATAGTGAAAGGGTTTCAATATATATATAAAAAAAAAAACAATAAAACGTGAAAAAAAGAAGTGAAAAGGGAGGGAGACGAAATAGTCTAAAACAATAATTTATATAAGTGTTTTGATCTATCATTAAAGTAAATGAATGGCTGAGATAATACCACTTTATTTTGTCCAATTTATTTTCTACAGGAGACAATCTGTTCCTTTAATTACACCAACTACCAAGTCTTATTATCGTCAACAACTATTTGAGATAATTATAAATCAAATTTAATTAGATGGATATTTTGGGTGCAAAAGTCAAAGTCTATGATGAATTATAAATCATATTTAACTAGTTAAATATGTTTGTTTGTTTGTTTGTTCATATTGTGAGATCTAAAACATTGATTGGTTTGAGGTTAGGGTTATTATTATAAACGACAAATATTAGTATTATTTGATTTTGTTGATAATGAAGATGGAACCTTTGATTTTCATGTCACTTAGCTTATATCCTCTTGTATCATTTAAAATTCATAAATCAATATCCGAACTGTTTTTTGATAGTGTTATTTAAGTAAATATATTGCGTATGAATATGTTATTTCATATTTTTTTTAATTGTAGTTTTGTATTTTCATATATAATATCATAAAATAAATGTTTAAACTATATATTTTATTTTTCAAATAAAAAATGTTGATTTCGTTTAACAAAATTAACATATTTTTTTATAATGATTTGATTTGCATCTCTGAAAAAATATAACAAAAATTAAATCTAATTAATTATTTTTTAGCAGGTGATTTTATTTTTCTTTAAAGATTAAATAAATTTTTTAATGATTAATTTATAAATATTAACAATTTATTTACATTAATATAATATAAAAAATATAAAGAAAATTGCTAAGAGTTAAATACGTGCAATATGAAAAAGTAAAAAGAAATATTGCTAGAGGTTGAACTTGGTATCAATAACTAGTCCAACTAGCAAATATTATTTGAATTATTTTACCCAAACAAGTTAGGAATGCAAAACAAATTTCTATTAAAGTCCACCAAAACATTGGTACGAAGATCATCCATCAAGAAATTAGGATCAGTGAAAGCATGTAATGTATGCACACTATACAAACCAACAAAATTATATCTGCAACATATATTTAATAGTGATTAATTGATAATTTGATATGCACTCTAACTTGAAAAAGTGTTACACCATAAATACATCACAAGTATTTATATGTGATACTATAATTAAAGAAAAAATCAAACATATATTAAAATTTAATAGTATAAAATATGTTTATAATATTAGTCTATATCAATTAAGTTACGATGGTATGAATTTAGGTAGACAAAACAGCATCCAACTTTTTAAAAGTTGGCCGCCCGATAATTATATTATAAGAAGACGAGTCTATGATTAGGTCACTGACTTTAATTTGTTTGGCTTATTCCCCCACTCTAAAGGTGGTCTTCAGCATTATATTGCCTTTCACTTGTACATGCCCACCAAAGAACCCAACCAGTGGCTCTTTGAAGGTTTTTAGGTCATCTTCATCAAGGCGGTGCCTCTCAAATGCATCCAATATAAGATATCTGCAGAGCTCCTTTGATATAGGGAAGTTGTTGAGTACCTACTTTTTAGGGAATTGTGATCAAGACTTCTTGTGTGAGTGCACTTTTCCATTAGAGATGTTTTGTATGATGTCAAAATTAAGACAACTTTACCATTTTTGTATATTGGACGGTATTCTCTGAATCCTAATGTGCATCTTAGTATTAGGAAACTTAAAATGTGTTTAGAAAAGGTTTTATGCATTAAAAATTAAATTTTATGTGAAAACAGGTCTATGTATCGACACATACGTGCTATGAATTGACACCTATGAATATTTTTTAAATCTTGTAGTCTCTATTTGTATATGTCGACGCATAAAGCATTTCAAGTCGACAAATTCAAGAAATTTTTCTTCTATGAGTCGACACATACGATATATGAATCGACACATGCAGATGATTTTTAAAGCATGTAGCTTCTGTTTGCATGAGTCGATTCATAAGGCTCTTCAAGTCGATACATAGTAGAATATTTACTGCTATGAGTCACACACGCACGCACACACACACACACACACACACACACACACACACACACACACACACACACACACACACACACACACACACACATATATATATATATATATATATATATCTTATATGTGCATCATTTCAAACCCGCTAAAACCATAAACATACAAATAGTTCACTTCTTCTTCAACCTCACATTTATACATACGCAACAAATTACACATAATCATTCTTTGTTGGGTGTCATCTAGATTCAGTGTTGATAACGTCCAATTTAAGTTGTTGAATTATAAATTGGGCTGAGAATCTTTGAGGGTTTCATTGGGAAAAACTGTTAGGGTTTATCCTCCAAGATCAAGGTGTTGATTTAGAAGTTTGACCAAGATTTTACAATTCAGATTCAGCCGAGGGAAAGCTTCTAAGAAGGTGGTTATGTCAAAGGAGTAACACTAACCGGAGGATTGTTTGGAAATCATGGGACACGATAATTCACAATTAGATTCAACCGAGTGAAAGCTTTGAAGAATGGTGGTTTGGTCAAAGAAGTAGCGGTAACCGAAGGGTCAATTGGTATTATCGGGATACTTGATCGAACTCAAGATCAAGGGAAGATAAAGGGTTAGAATCAACACCAAACATTGGGTTTGTAGGATCGTATTGCTACATTTCTCTTGTAAACGATTTTTACAAAGTAAGATTGATATCTTAATTCCATTTGGGGGAAGATGTATCCATCACTACAACATTTGTTATCTCTGGCAACACTTTTTTAGGTAACATGTAGAAATTGTTGCCTTAAATTCATATAGGCAACGATTTACGATTGTTGTCAAAAATATGTTTGCAACCCTTGATAATCGTCGCCTAAAGTACTTTTGGGGACGTTTATGGAGCGATACTCTTTTATTTTTTTGCCAACGATTGTTAATTGTGCCCTTAACTGCTTTTGGGGACGACTTTAGAGCGTTAAAATATTATTTCTTTAGCAATGTTTGACAATTGTCCCCTAAAATATTTTTGGGGACATTTTTAGATTGTTACATTAGTTCTAATAAAAGGCTACATTTCTGAAATGTTGTATAAATTTTTTTAGCATTATCAAATTTTTAGTGGCAATCTTTCCTCCAAAACTTATACACTAAAAAATAAATATTTTTCTCTAAACATTATTAATATATATATATATATATATATATATATATATATATATATATATATATATATATATATATATATATATATATATATATATATATATATATATATATATATATATATATATATATATATATATATATATATATATATATATATATATATATATATATATATATATATATATATATATATATATATCTAAAAAAATTTAACACATAATTATAAAATAATATTTAATTATAAGCATGTATTTATCCACATGGACTTAAAAAACACAAAATTATAAAATCTTATTACATGCTGTATCCACACTTAACAAAAAAATTAAGTCAAAGCATAATTTCCATTACTCCTCTCAACTGCCCACGTCTTATTAAAAAAAAATAGAAAATAGAAAAAAGAAAAAAAACAAAAAAGGAAAACAAAAGCTTTCGATCTTCTTCTTCACACATTCCTCCGCCGAACCTAACAGTACCTCTCTCAGACGCTCCAAGTCCAAGTCCTTCATCCGTTCCGACTCAAACCACTTTCGTCCACAGCCTCCGCCGTATTGTTCGTCACTCCATCCAACTGCCTTCGTTCGTCGTCCGCTCGATTCCAAAAACCCCACCCTAGATCTACCGTACCACATCCCACCGCTGTAAACTTATATACATCGCCATTTCTGATCTGCAACAACGCTCAACACCTTCAGCAGCAACATAACAACACGACGTGCTCAAAATTTCATTATTGGTAACTTCTCTTCATTTTATTTCAATACAGTTTATCGTTGTTGGTTTATGTTGGTGAGAAGGTTCAATGAATGGATGTTAATTTTCTATTGATTATGTTTTTCTGACGTGGGTGTATGTTGGTGTGTTTGTATGTATTTCTGCATTTATATTTCGATTGACATTTCGTATCGTTGTGTTTGAGTTGAATCTGAGTGTTTTGATGGTTGTTTGAGTTTGTGTGGGCATTTTCATATTTGTTGTTGATATAAGAAGTTGACAACATTGAGATTTTATGAGTTTTCTCTAATTTCACTTGATAAGATCAAATACTTGTATATATTATTAATTCAAAGTCACAACTAGTTAGACTTATTGGTAAGGGCAAAACACATGAATCCAAAGAAACATATGTAAAACACATCATCTAATGGATATAGACAAAGACAACCTTAAACTATCTCTTCCATGAAGTAACATATGTAAAATAGTTTAGCTCATTTATTTTATGTTTGTAATGCATGTTTAGATTAAAAGTTCACCAATGTATTCTATGTTTGGTATTGGAATGCATGTTTAGTGTATATTTAGATTATAAATGAAATTTTTATAATAACTATGCATTTGTAAAAGCTACGTTGATATATGAACCATGGTGTTTTCCCATCCTTTATATGATAAAGAGTAATGTATAATTTATTTCATTTTAGAAAACCAAACATGATAAAGAAGGATTGGGTGGAGTTACCTCCACACAGTCAAAGTTATAAGGACGGTGTAAATTACTTTTTGGATATTGCATTCACCAAAGGAATTGTTGAAGAAGAAGAGATTTTGTGTCCTTGTTCTATATGTTGCAATGATAGTTGGGAAGTAAGAGATATAGTGTATGACCATTTATGTAGTAAAGGATTTGTAAAGGGATACACTGAATGGATTTATCATGGTGAAGATGAGAGCCTTATAGATCTTGATGGTGATAGTGATGATGAAACATCATCTCATGATGATATCGATGGCTTACTATTTGAGACATTTAAAGATGTGGCTGAAGGAGGTGGAGTACATGAAGGGATAAATGAAGATGCAAAGAAATTTTATAAACTAGTTGATGATGCAAATCAAGAGTTGAATCCTGGTTGTGAAAAGTTTTCCTCGTTATCATTCACTATTAGAATTTATTTGTTGAAATGTCTCCATGGATGGAGTAATGCATCATTCACTGCTCTCGTAGATTTGTTGAAAGAGGCTATGCCAGGTTTGAACATCCCTGTCTCTTTCAATAAAACAAAATCTATGATAAAAGATTTGGGCTTAGACTATAAAAAGATTGATGCATGTCCGAACAACTACTCTATCTTTGGACACAATAATGTTAAAAGCTGAATGCTCTAAAAAGCTAAACAGGGTGCCAAAATGCCCATCAATGTTGATTGATGATTATGTAGATCTTCACAAGTAAAAGGAAATGGATGCAACCAAGTCAAACAATGGATACAAACCGGGCAGCAGCGTTAACCATAACTCTAATCAAAATCAGCCAAAAAAAGGAACTCGATAAGAAAGTGTTCAAAATCGGGCAAAAGTCAACGAAGAAGATGCAATCACAAATAGAGAAGAAGAAAAAGGTAATTAGTTTCATATTTCATAATAATGATTTCATGTATTATTTACATATTGGTAGCAAACATGTGATATCATGTTGTTGTGTTGATTACTTTATAGAAACATCCCAAAGAAAAACTCATGGGAAAACTTTGTGCAAAAAGATTCATGCAAGAACTTTGGAAGAGCGAGTAGAAGTGACCTTTAATGAGGATTTTCAGCCAATTGGTCCTAGTGAAAAAGTAGTATCTGACTTGAGCCTCTTCTTGGGAACATTGGCTAGGAACTCAACATTTTGTCTTCTACGTTATACCAATTGGT
This sequence comes from Vicia faba, assembly GCA_948472305.1. Lineage (NCBI taxonomy): Eukaryota > Viridiplantae > Streptophyta > Magnoliopsida > Fabales > Fabaceae > Vicia > Vicia faba. Next base: position 806,069,782 of record OX451740.1, read on the forward strand.
CAGGAATGCCAGATGATAATAAAAATCGTTTCTGGAGATATACTAATGTATGTTTTTATCTATGAATTTGAAAGTATAATTATTAAAAAAAGTGTTTTATTTCTTGATCTTTTCTTATCTTATAATTTATGTAGCGGAAGTTTATCTTGCCAGTTGAAGCACGAGATTGGATTGAGACCACTGTTAGAGAGGCATGGAGAAGATATAAGCACAAAATTAAGAAGAATCATTTTTTGAAGTATTCCAACATGACCGAGAGACTCAAAAATCGTCCGCCAAACGTGCCAATAGCCCAGTTTAAGAGTCTTTGTGCTTATTGGAGTAAGGAAACTATACAAGTAAGATTAATAATTTTTTTATGTATGTGTGTGAATTTACACCTTTCTATGTATGCCATAATTAAGTAATATTTATTATAATAATTCTGTCAAATTTAAATATAGACAATCAGTGAAAATAACACTAGAAATAGAGCTCAACTAAAGTGGATGCATCGAATGGGTCCCAAAAACTTTGCTTTGACTCGTGAAAAAGTGGTAACTTTCTTTTGTTCTCAATAAAGTATTCCTTGTATGAATGTTTCTTTGTTCAATTAAAGTATTCGTGAAAAACTTTTCTTTGACTCGTGAATAGGAATTTTAATTCACATGATTTGTTATGGAATTATTTTGATTTGTGCAGCGTGAAAAGGAAAAAAGAGAGCCCACTCAATCAGAAATGTTTGTTGAAACTCGAAAAGGAAATAAAGGAAAGGAACTGGATGTAGAAACTGGAAAAGTAATTGTATGTAACATTGTTTATATAATACGTTTGCTTAATATAATCGGCCAACATTGTCTATAATAGTAGTTAATATTTTTTTTTTTTGTAATTTATGCTAGTCCCAACTTCAAGAAATGGTTGAAAAGGAGGAAAGTGATACAGAAGCTTTTAAAGTTGTTTTTGGAAAGGAGTGTCCAGGAAGGGTACGCTGTTATGGGAGAAACATAACTAAAACTTCCTTAAAGAGAAAGGCAGAGATTAATGCTTTGAAACAAGCCCACAGTGAAGAAGTCTCTACATTAAGGGACGAGTTTCAAGATAAGATTGATAGATTGAAAAATGCTTTTAAGACTGTAATACAACAATGCAATCCTCAAATTAATATAGAGTCAATTGAAGATTTGTTAGGATTATCTCATGGAGATGCTAATAGTTCCCCAAAGGATATAAGACCGCAAATGCATTCATCTACATCAACTCATGCTCCATGTCATGGAAAGGTAACCATATATACCAATACTATTGATTTATATTTTTCTAATTATGTTATAGTATCAAAATGGTTGTTAATGCATGCAAAAATTTGAAAGTAGTGACAACACCTAGAATAAAGTAAGTGGTTGAAATTGTTTAAGTAGTGACAACACCTAGAAGTGGCTGAAACTGTTTAAGATTTGTTATATGCAAAAGAGAAAAATCTAAATTTTCAACTTTAGACATATAGACTTAAAGTAAAACATTGAGTATTTTTTATGAATATTCCTGGTATGAGAAGATAAGTAAAGTAATATAAAGCTCACCCATGACATGAGATGTGAAGAATATAAACAATGTGTTTTTCTCATTGGTTTAGTTTTTATTTGTGCGAGGTTTAATTCTTGTTGGTGTCTTAATTGTCCTTTGGACCAAAAATATTTATGGTTGATGTGTTTTATTTTATTTTCTTATGCAGTAATGTATCAATGAAGATGTTGAAAAGGACGATATAAATGATGAAATTCAAGAGGACGACATAAATGATAAAATTCAAGAGGACGACCTAAATGATAAAATTCAAGAGGACGACGTAGATGACGAATTTCAAGAGGACGACATAGATCTAGATGATGAATTTCTAGAGGACGATATAGATGGTGAATTTCAAGAGGACGACGTAGATGAATAATTTATGGAGGATGACATATCTAAGGAATTTAAAGAGGACGATCTGGATGATTTACTCCTAGAAGACAAACTTGAGTGAGTTGGATGATGTATTTTTTTTGGCTTGTAGTTGAAAGCATTAAACTTGAAATATGATTTTTGTTCTTTTGTTGAACTATGTTTTTAGTTATTTTACTAAGGTCATACTTCAAAGTATTAAAAGTAATGTTACGTTAGGCATTTTGTGTACTCTATATACTATATCTTGAATTAAAGTTTGAACTCGATTTTATTATATTACAACTTTTATGGATGATTGGTTTAAGTTATATAATTAATATTATTTTTGAAACCAATTATTATTGACTATATCATTTTGATAATAATTGCAAAATTGTATATTTTATATGGACACTATAAAACAACAACCTATAAGCTATGGCTACACTTCAAAAGCGATCTTCCTGATTCAGGTTTAAGGCAACGATTGTTAATTGTAGCCAAATTTGGCAACGCTTAAAAAACGTCGTCTCAGAGGCCACAAATAATATTCCCCTATTCCTTTTCTATAGGAGATGTTTTTCAAAAGCGTGCCCAAAAAACATAAAAAAAACGTCGCCTCAAACAATAGGCAACGCTCGCACAGGAGACACCTAGAAAACGTCCCCTATTTGTTTAGGCAACGATTTTCAGAGTTCTAGCAACGCTTTTCAATTGTTGTTGGAGAGGCTAAATGTTGTAGTGATAGCGAGGACGATTGGTGAATTTCTGAAACAAATCCTTGTGTCCCCCCCCCCCCCCTCTTTCTCTCTATCTACCTCACACATTTACTTTTAATTGCAAATTATTAAACTGTTGATTGTTTGATCGATACATTGAGAAAATCATTTTGATTGATACTTCAAAATGTTTTATTGATTTTATTACAATATATGTGATAGTTATTGGTTTCTAACATCAACAAAATTATAAAAAAAATTCTCTTGTATCATTTGCATAACAAGTGTTTGATATTTAGCTTAGCTAAGTTTTTGTTATAAATTTCATTGGAAAAAAGGTGCCTTTGTGATCATATTCCAACGGTTGATTGTGAAATATATTGACTTAATGGATTATAATAATCATTCCTATAAAATTGACTTAACACATATCCGAGTTTTCCAATGACAGTTCGAAATAGACGACTTTTGATCCAGGATTGCTTTTCCGCTTGCCATAGTTCTCAAAGCTTTTAAAACAAAATTTTCATAAGAAATTTTTTAACTTGGGTATCTGTTCATCCCCTGTCTAGATAATTTGCCTTCGATTAACAAGTGGTATCATGAGCTCTGGTTCATTATGTGCTTTAAACATGCTTATTAGATTATGGCTTCTGAACCTAAAGGGGCGTACAATAGAGCTCATATTTTTACCTGTGAAAACTATGGTTATTGGAAAACTTGTATGCATATCCATATCAACTCACATGATAAGGGAGTGTGGGACGCCATTATTAATGGTCCTAATCAAATTACAGTGACCGATGCTAATGGTATTGTCACACCTAAACCGGAAGCATAAAGGGATGAAAATGATAAGAAATTATGGTCTCATGATTGGAAATCACAAAATATTCTCATATCCGTACTTGGAGTTTATAACTATTATCGTGTTTCCGATTGTGAAACAACAAAAGCTATGTGGGACACATTACAAGTTGCCCATGAGGGAACTAATGAAGTAAAATAAGCTAGAGTCAATACATTAAATCAAGAGTTTGAACTATTTTTCATGAAACATGGTGAAACCATTGTTGAAATGCAAAAGAGGATCACTCATCTCATAAATCGTTTGAATGCACTTGGTCAGTCGGTTTCTAATTAAATTGCTACTAATAAAGTTTTGAGTTGTCTTAATATGGAATGGAAACCTAAGGTCACTGTGATTAAGGAAACTAATGATCTTGCAATATTAGACCTTACTACATTGTTTGGTAAGCTTGAAGAACATGAGTAAGAAATCAGTTGCTTAGAATAACATGAGAAAAAGCATGTGAAGCTAAAGAAGGAGAAAGGCAAGGATAAGGAGGTAGAAAATAAGTCCGTTATTATAAAGGCTTCTAGTTCGAGGTCCTCAACAAATGAGAAAATTGATAGTGATACTAGTGATAACGAGAATTCAGATGATAAAGAAACATGGTTGTTTGTGAAAAGGTACAATATGTACATCAAAATAAATGGTCCCAACAAAAACCTCATAAAATTTAGAAGACAATCAAACTCCCCAAAGGAAGATGATAATAAGAAAGGAAAATCAAAATATTCATGTTAAAATTATGGCAAAGCCGACCATTATAGTCGGATTGTCCATTCTTTGACAAAAATAAGGAAAAGGGTCAACACAAGAAATATAACAAGTCTAGGAGAACTTATATTGATTAGGAGAGTGAAAGTGACTCCTCAAGTGATAATGAAGTATAGGAAAATGTATGTCTCTCGTCCCATCAACGTCAAAAGGAGAAAAAGAATGTAAGTCATTCTAAATATGAATGTGTTGATAAATTTTCTTATTCTGAGTTATAAATGGCTTTTGAAAATCTACATACAGAAGCCATAGACGCTTTAAAAAAGTTAGCTTCAAATAAAAGAATCTTTTCACACTTAGAAGATAAAGTTATACAAACCTAAAAGAAAACAAAATATCTTATTCAATATATGGTAGATATTCAAAATTTAAGGATAAGAATAAAGAACCATGATGGTTCTGTTGTTAAACTTGTCACATTTGTAAAACAGAGGTCAATACTCTTAAGGATAAATTAGACAATGCATTACAACCAAAGATTACATTTTCTATTGATCCTACAAAGTTTAAAAAATATTTGAATAAACCATATAAAAAGCATAGACTTGTTAAAAAGGATCCAAAGTGTTATACCCCAAAATTTTCCCTCTCATTTATCAAGTAATCTCTCACAAGATCTCCCTTGGTTCAAGACTGCACAAGGGTTAATCAGCTCAAGACACCTCCTCAAGCACTGATAACTAAAAATTAGGGTTTGGGTCTGCACAAGGACAAATGGACTTTTAATGCCTCATATGAATTTCATGGATCATTTTGGACCCTCTAGATTGCTCATGTCAAGTTTCAAGTCTTGGATCACATTTTTCCTCAGTCAATTGATCAGTTGACCTAGAATCAGCTGTATTGGGGGGAAAGTCAACTGTGGTCAATTTACAGTAAAACTTCATAATTTTTTGTCCATATCAACATTATGAACTCATATATGTCACTTGATCAAGTTTGGATCACAATTCCTCAAGAAATTTGATCAGATCATCAAAAGGGCAAAATGGTCAAAATTAGGGTTTTGACTGAGAAGGTGTAATTTCTGATTTTTGACCTAGCAAATGACTTATTGGTTTGAGAAATTATATAAAGGATTAAAATGATTCATTTTGACCTAATGGAATGGCTCAAAACATCTCTCAAGATCAATTGATTGACAAATGAATTTCAGTCAATTGATGAAAAGTCAACTGTACACTGAAAAGTCAAACTTTGACCTTTTGATCAAAATCAAGTATCAAAGATCACAATTCATCAAGACATGTCAAAATATGAAACTTGTTCATCAAGAAATCAAAAAGTCAATATTTCATTTTGAAAAGTCAATATTTCTAAACTTAGAAATTTTTCTAAGTGTTGGAAAATTCATATTTCCACCATGATGCAAGATGATTCAAAGGAAACTTCCAACATGAAAGTTGTAGATATCAATGAGATCTAAAACATTTTAGAACACAACTTCTTATATAAATTCATGGATTTCAAGTTATGATTTTGTGAAGACATGTTCATGAAACTTGGAAACTTAGTGAAATTTTGCCCTAGTTTAGGCAGGATTTTGACTTAACTTCATGGCAATTTTTCACATAGTTCCAAGATGAATTTTCAAAAATGTAATAGAGGTTGTAGAGGATGTTACAAGCTTTCCAAAATGTCCAAGAACTCATTGAGTTCATGCTTGAGCAAGGAGAATCGAAGGTAAGAAGTTAGGGTTTCATTCTTGAATTACAAGTCATTTCTTGATGAACACATAATTAAATTTCAATGTTAGAATGCACAATCTTACTTTGCAGGCCTTCTAACTTGTGTATCTATCCATCATTAATGTAGTACACAAACTTTTGAGCTATAATCCAAGTGGTTTAAGCTTTATCCAATTCACATTGCCATTTTGGGAAGAAAGTGAAGAATGTCATTCTTGAAAAGTAAGATTTATGCACAAAGTCATTTCTTGAGCCTCTAACTTGTTCCCTCTGATCACACTCCATCTACAAAGTCAGAAGAAAACGTGTTTAAAGCATAACCACTCTATATTAGCAAGTACACAAGGTATTGAAACTTGGATTTCTCAAAAAACACATTTTGAGTTTAAACATTTGTTTTTGAACTCTGATCAACAACAAGTCTCCAAACTTGTTGCTTATAAATAGAGGCATTATTTTTGAACTAACATACGAGCATTAACACCCTGAAACACTCCCAAACTCCCTCAAACTAGAAATTACCCAAAAAACTCCATTGTTGCACAGTTTCTGACCTTGAACTCCAAACTCATATTTCCCTCGTGCGTTTCATGGCCTTTTGGTTCCTAAAGTTCCTATACATCAAATATAACCTATACATGTCCCTATTACACGACTGTAACTCAATTTCCATCATCCTCCATAACAAAAAATAGAGCATTGCGGGTTGAGTTCTCCAAGCCATTCCAGCCATCCATTGCTCAAGCTAATCTTTGCATTAGCTTCCTGGGAACTTGAGGAAGCTAACTTGATCATTGCAACACCTTGAATCAAGCTCAAACTCATTTCACGATTTCCAGTTTTGAGGTATATTTTCTGAACTTTTATCTTCTCATTTAGGTATTGTTAGACTTGCATTTGTGAAGATAAAATGTAGACATCATTACCCTGAAACTATACATGTCCATAAATTTCAATTATATTGCTTGAGTAGTGAGAATTATGAGTTTAAACTTTCTGAAATAATTAGGTCACGATTTGGTACTTTTATAAATTCTCATTCATCTTTGATTTATAGCTTATGATATTTACATGGTTGGATTCATATGGAAAAATGGAGCAACTTTCATGTTTGCATATTTCATTTTTATTGAGAAATGGTGAAGTTACAGGATCCATGGCTGGGGGTTGAAGATGAAGTTACATTCAGAACATAAGTAGTGTTATGTATTTATTGTTTTGTCAATATTACCGGATGTACAGTCACCCCAGTGGCAACGGTAGCGCGCGTGTATGTATGAGGTCAGGAGTTCAACACTCAACGCTATCTTTTGTGTATTTTCTCACATTTTCTCTCTTTTTTGTCATACAGTAGCGCCCGGGCCCTAAATCATTAGGCTTTGTCCTTTTTTGCTTCTTCTGACCCCGTGTCTACTTTTGCACCCCTGGCCCATTATTTTCTTTATTATTTCATTTTCTCTTCTTTTATATTTTATTTTCATTTCATATATTCTTTATTATTTTTATTATTATTATTATTATTATTATTATTATTATTATTATTATTATTATTATTATTATTATTATTATTATTATTATTATTATTATTATTATTATTAATAAAAAATCCAAAAATATTTTGTTTATTATTTTTACACATATTTAGTTTATTTTCTTTATAAGACAAAAAAGATAAAAAAAACATTTTCTTAAACAAATTAATTTCCTTTTCTTAAATAATTAATTTTTAGACTTAGGTTTAATTTTTATTTTATTTTCTTTTTATTTAAAATTAATTTAGAACTCAGGTTTCTTTTAATTAATTAATTTTTATTTTGTTTTATTAAACTTAAAACCTTTTTTTTCATAAAAACCCTAAAAATACTTTTTAACTTAATTTATTTCTTAATTAGTTTAAGTTTAATTTTGTTTATTTTTATTTAATCATCTCTCTTAATTAGGTTAAAACCCTTTCATGAAAACCAAACAAAAATCATTTCTTTGTCCATTTACATTCTTACATTTTATTTTCAATTCTTGTACAATATTCAATATGGTTGTAATAGATAATTAGGTTTAATTTTCTTGCAAATCCCCATTTATAAATTTGTATATCCCCTCACTTAATGATGTAATATCTTAGTAATTTTACTTTCCGCAATTTATCGCTTTATATAAATGCTAGTAATTAGGGTTTATATGGAAAGACTAAAACCAACAAGTAGCAAACTCTAATCCAAGATAAACAATGCATATCAAACACACTTGCACACTTACACCCTTAGGGTAATTCCACTTTGTTGCCTTACAAAAATGGCCATGTTATGCATGTGGGATATCTTAGCAAAAAACAATTAAAAATACAAGATCATAGTTCCTCGATGACACTATTAATGTTGCCTTTCAAAATGATCTTAGTCCCTCAAAGAGAAATTCTAAGATATCTTACAACATTGTTATCATGGCTATACGATGACCCACACCCGTCCCTTTAACATCCAAAGATAAGGCTTCTTACCAAATCAATAGTAAGATAGCAATATCAAAGGAAAGGAAGAAATGAACAAAGACTTTTGAGTAGGTAGATTTTTCCTAGTTGCTTGCTCATTTTCAAATCAAATATCCTTGCTTATTTTCAAAACAAACACCAACACTTTCAAAAACACTTTCAAAACATTTTCCAAAACATGAAACATTTTCAAAACCCAACACTTTGTACACGTTCTTACGAACGAGAACTATTACAAAGTTTTCCTAAACGAAGGCGCCCTTTTCAAAATACTTTCAAAAACCACACAAAGCACATTTTCAAACAAAAAGCAAGTGACCTAGCAAGAAACTAAGAGCCCATAGATATCTATGGATGAAAAGGGTGCTAACACCTTCCCTTTTCATAATCTACCCCCCGAACTCAAGAAAGAATCTCAAAGGTCTTTCCTGTTCTTTTCAGCCTTTCCTTTTGGATAAAAGAAAAGTCGGTGGCGACTCTTGCTAACCACAACATTTGCGATAAAATGCAAAACACCCAAGTCAGTTCTCCCACCGTATCACAGAACTGGTGACTCTGCTAGGGAATTTTTCTTAAAAGTGGGGTTACCTTAGGGCTAGATCACCTTTACTTGCTTTCATTGTTTGATTTGTTTGCTTTACATTTTGGTTCCTTGTTTGGTCTTGTTCTAATCCTCTACCCGAATTTGGGTTACCTTATAGGTAAGTAGCAATACATTGTGGAAACTGTGCAGGGTATACCGACATGGTCTAAGCAATAACTATGTTAGTGTGACATATTTGTGGGTACCGGTAGCCCTTGAGTAGCCAAGGAGAATACGGGGCCGCTGTGTGATGTCATGAAACACTAACTGACTTTAGAACCTTTACTTGACCAACTTGGCCATTAGTATGTAGTGAGATAACTAACTTTGGTGCATTCCAAAGTTGGTTGATACTCGATACTACACTCATTGAGGTTTGACTTCTCTGGATATTTCGGTCGATGTGAAAGAGGCTTGCGCTGAAACAATGTCCGAGAAGACAGATCAGTGATATTGAGATCCCTTAGAACCTGGTTACTATTTCTAGGACATGTTTGATCCAACTAAACTTCAATAGGGTACTTACCTATGAGACTCCATGCAAGCCTAAACCTAAGGACTTGTTTACCTTGTTTGTATATGCTTACTTGTACATGACATCATAAACATCATAACATCATACTCATTCTCACTAACCATTTCAAGGATTTTTGGTATTTATCTTTGTTCTGTTTTGTAGGACATGGCTTCTATCCGCAGGAATACTATCCAAGTCAATCTCATAAGGATTCCTCCTCAACTCAAAGAGTTAGCATCAAGAATTCCTGAGAATTCTCCATTCACCGAAAGACATGGTCGCCTCCTAAACTTGGTTACCTCTAACACTGATGAAGATATGATGAAGGTGTTGTTCCAGTTCTTTGATCCTCTACACCATTGATTCACTTTCCCCGATTATCAGCTTGCACCAACTTTGGAAGAATTCTCTCAACTCTTGAGGATTCCCATTCTCAATCAACTACCTTTCAACGGTACATAAAGAGATTCAAAACCCGAGGAGGTTGCCCAAGCACTACACTTGCAACAATCTGATATCATAACTAATTGGGAAACAAGGAGTGGTGTCAAAGGTTTTTTAGCCAAGTTCTTGTTTGAGAAAGCTCAATATTGTTGGAATTCTTTGGACTTACAAGCTTTTGAAGAAATCTTGTCCCTTCTTATCTATGGATTGGTTTTGTTTCTAAACCATGACCAACTCATAGATGTAAACACTGTCAAAATCTTCATGTCTTGCAATCCAGTGCCTACTTTGTTGGGAGATATCCTACATTCTTTTCACTCTCGCACTATGAGGAAGAGAGGGATCCTCATGTGTTGCACTCCTCTCTTGGTAAGATGGTTTATTTCGCATCTTCCCTGATCTGTGTTGAAGAACGAGCAAGGTTTGAGGTGGTCCCATAGGTTGATGACGCTTAGACATTCAAATGTTCATTGATGTTCTTGATCCTTGGAGAATGTTACTATCGTCGACTGTTATGGAGAATTACCTAATGTCCCTTTACTTGGTATTAGGGGAGGTATCACTTACAACCCCTGCTTAGCCTTATGACAGTTTGGTTATGCCCGAAGGGATGGTCCACATGAGATGCTCATCCAAGGAGTGGTATTCGACTATGAGAGCAATGATCAAAGCTACCGCCAGAGGTTCATACGAGCTTGGAGGATGGTAAGCAAAGTGGATAGTAAGACACTGGGACACACGAATTCCATTCCCCTCGAGCCTTACCTTAGATGGGTACGAGCTCGTGCTCAGAAACTTGTGATGCCTTATCCCTCCATCTTACCAGTCATCATGGAACCCGTGGTTGAAGGAGATGTCTCGTACACTATCCTCCACCCCGACATGCCTACCTCTCTTGAAGACTTGCAAAATGGTTAGATTCATCTGAAGTAAGAACGAGATACTTTTGAAGCTCATTTCTATTCTAGCGAGAAGAGGGTATTGGAGCTTACAAAGCAGCTATAAGAAGAGCAAAGTGTGAACGCCTACCTTGCGCCGAAAAGGATGCGTTCAATATTTTTATCTTAGAAAGTTATTTTGTAAGCCCAAGAGGCATGTTGTATTCCTTTTGAGCTAATTAATTAAAATTGCCGTTTTTTCATTCTTTTGTCTATACGAATTTAAATTTCAATAAATCCTTGAAATCATTTGCATATACATCTTCCATGCATCATAACATAACATGTTTCCTTATCTTTCTGTTGTTTATTTTAGCAAGATGGATCTACAGAAAACTGTGAAGGATCTTCAGGCACAAAACTCTCAATTCTAAGAGACTCTACTGGCCCTAGACAAGGGGAAGAAAGATGTGATGGCATTGCTGGCAGTCAAGAAGAAGCCCAAGAAGAAAGCTCTGGTGAACATGGGCAAAAGGTTCAAAGAGTCGGTTCATCAGATCCCGGTAGTGGAAGACTCATCTGAAGAAGACGAGAATCAGATTGGTGAGGTTAAGAGTACCCAGGCTGACTGTGTTAATGATCAAGCGTCTGATGATGATTATTTTGACGAGCAGTATCCACCCGCCAATGTCAAGTACAAACAACTAGAAGACAGGTTGAAGGTCGTCGAGATCCAAGTCGTCCCCGGTTTAGATTTTGATGATTTGGGTTTGATCTCTGGGGTTGTTATTCCCCACAAATTCAAAATTCCAATCTTTGCAAAGTACGATGGAGTCTCCTGTCCAAAACTTCACCTAAAATCTTATGTGAACAAGATACAACCGCACACTACTGATAAGAAGCTATAGGTTCACTTTTTCCAAGAAAGCTTGACCAGAACGCAACTAGAGTGGTTCTACCAGTTGGATGGCTCCCGTATCAATACTTGGGAGGATTTAGATACCTCCTTCTACCATCAGTACCAGTATAACACCGACTTGGCGCCGACAAGGCTTCAGTTGCAAGATATGACAATAGGGAAGAATAAAGGATTTAAAGAATATGCACAAAAATGGAGAGACCTCGCCAGTAGGGTTCAACCATATTTGAATGATAGGGAGAACATTGACATGTTTATGGGCACTTTATCTGGTCCATTCTTTAATATATTGGTTGGCTGTTCTTCTGGTTTTACGGAGTTAATCTTAACTGGTGAAAGAGTTGAAAGCGACATCAAAAGTGGGAAAATTCTTGTGGCGTCTGCCTCCACTTCCAATCTTATAAAGAAACCTTTTGCTACAAAGAAGAAAATCAATGATGTGTACGAGGCAAGGGCCCATACTAAGAAGAATGAGCATCCGTCTGTTAATGTTATCCGAATCTCCAATCCAACTCCTACTCCAAGACCATATGCTAATCATCAACGGTTTGAAACTCCGAGACGACAATTCAAGAGGATATGAATGTCACTATCCCAATCTTTGCAACACTTTCTAAAAGATAATTTAGTGACATTACGTGGTCATCCTTCCAATCCAGATACCTGTTCACCAAAGTATAATCCGAACGCCAAGTGTGCTTACCACTCAAGTAGCCCCGGGCATGAGACTGACCAATGTTGGGCCTTGTAGAATAAAATTCAAGACTTGATCGATAACAAGACTGTTGAATTTGATCCTCCTCCAACTCCAAATGTAATCACCGCGCCTATGCCAAAGCATGACAATGGTGTCAATGAAGTTAACGTTGTGGGTCATTCTGACGAAGAACCTGCATTTGAAGATTGGGTGTATCCTACTACAACGGAGCTCCAGAATTTGAATGCAAAGGACTTTGTGCCCATATCCTTCATTAAGGAGTAATCACTTGTTTTTTTACTTTCTTATTAATTCAAGAACATTTTGTCTGTAATATTTAACAATGACTTTTATGCCATGTGCCTGGCCTGGGGCACTTTGGTCTATTTGTCAAGGGTTTTATTTATGTTCATCTAATCATATGATCATTAAATACAAATCATTGGAATCTTTTTGCATTCAAATCTTTGTGTTAATTGTCTTTCTTTTCCTTCAAATACAATTTTCAAAATAGCCATGTATCTTACATGCACACACATACACACACACTCTTGCAGGTCCTCATCCATCCTGGATCTTATTGCTAATGACTCTACTATTACCGACTATGACTTTGAATGTCCAATTAACCAAGCCGAAGACGAAGGCGAGGAATATTGTGAAATACCGGGAGAGCTAGCTAGACTTCTATTACAAGAGGAAAAAGCTATTCAGCCGCACGAAGAGTCAATTAAGGTCATCAATATGGGTACTAATACAGACAAGAAGGAAATCAAGATCGGCGCTAACTTGGAAAGCAGTGTTAAGAGCAGGTTGGTTCAGATGTTGCATGATTATATGGAAGTATTTTCTTGGTCTTATGAAGATATACCAGGGTTGGATACCGATATCGTAGTTCATCGTCTGCCGACAAAAGAAGATTATCCTCCTGTCAAACAAAAGGTTCGTCGCATAAGGCCTGACATGTCTGAGAAGATAAAAGCTGAAGTGATAAAATAGTTTGATGCATGATTCCTAGCTGTGACATCCTATCCCTAATGGGTTGCCAATGTGGTTCCAGTACCGAAGAAAGATGGAAAGGTTCATATGTGCATAGACTATAGGGATCTGAATAGGGCAAGCCCCAAGGATGACTTCCCTCTACCACACGTTGACGTCTTGGTCGATAATACTGCTCAGCATAAAGTCTTCTCTTTTATGGACGGTTTCTCCGACTATAATTATATTAGGATGGCTCTCGAAGACATGGAGAAGACCACTTTCGTTACGCAATGGGGCACCTTTTTCTACAAGATCATGTCGTTCGGATTGAAGAATGCAGGGGCAACACATCAAAGAGCTATGATAGCTTTGTTTCATGATATGATCCATCATGAAATAGAGGTATATATGGATGATATGATTGCCAGATCACAAACTGAATAGGAACATCTCGATCACCTGTACAAGCTATTCGAAAGGTTGAAAAAGTACAAATTGAGATTAAACCATAACAAATTCACATTTGGAGTATGATCTGGAAAGCTTCTAGGTTTTGTTGTCAGCAATAAAGGTATTGAAGTTGATCCTGCCAAGGTAAAGGCCATCCAAGAAATGCCAGTCCCTCACTCTGAAAAGGAATTTAAAGGGTTCTTGGGTCGTCTCAATTACATCGCCCGCTTCATATCTCACTTGACTGCTACTTGTGAGCCAATCTTCAAACTCTTGAATAAAGATCAAGTAGTCAGATGGAATGATGAATGCCAAGCTGCCTTCGACAAAATAAAGAATATCTACAAGAACCTCATATCCTCATGCCTCCAGTTGAAGGAAGACCCTTGATCATGTACTTGACAGTACTAGAGAACTCTATGGAGTGTGTTTTGGGCCAACATGACGAGTTTGGACGAAAAGAGCATGCCATTTATTACCTAAGCAAAAAGTTTACCGACTGTGAAACTAGATATTCACTGCTTGAGAAAACTTGGTGCGCTCTGGCATGGGCTGCTCGCCGGCTAAGACAGTATATGTTGACTCATACCACTCTGTTGATTTCTAAGATGGACCCAATCAAGTACATCCTCGAAAAACCTGCCCTTTCTAGACGGATAGCTAGATGGAAAACTATTTTGACTGAGTACGACATTCAATACACGACTCAAAAGGCCATCAAAGGAAGCGTACTAGCAGATCATTTGGCACATTAAGCTATGGATGATTATCAGTCTATGAACTTCAAATTCCCTGACGAGAACATCATGCTAGTAACCAACTGTGCAAAACCTGGACCGTATGATGGACCTGAACAAGGATCTCGATGGACTATGGTCTTCGATGGGGCTTCCAACGCCTTAGGTAACAGAATTGGTGCAGTGATCATATCCCCTGAAGGTTGCCACACTCCTTTCACTGCCAGATTATGCTTAGATTGCACGAACAATATGGCTGAGTCCGAAGTGTGCATTTTGGGTCTGAAAGCTGCCATTGACTTGAGGATCAAGCATTTGAGTGTGTTTGGGGATTCCGCTCTAGTGATTAGCCAAGTAAAAGGAGACTGGGACACTAAACACCCTAATCTCATCCCTTACAAGGAACTTGTGCTATTCTTCATTCCTCACTTTGAAGAGATCACATTTGAACTCTTCCCTAGGGAAGAAAATCAGTTGGTTGGCGCCTTGGCAACCATGTCTTCAATGTTCAAGGTCAGATGGGACAACGGAGCTCCTATGATTACCATTTAAAGATTCGATGAACCTGCGCACTGCTGTGAGCTTGACACTGATACAGAAAATCCGTGGTACCATGAGGTGATGAAATATCTTGACGCACAAGAGTATCTCGAGGGAGCATCCATATACGACAGAAAGTTCTTACGAAGATTTTTAGCCAAATTCTTCCTAAGCAATGGAATATTATACAAGCATAACCATGACTCTACTCTACTCCGATGTGTGGACAAGAAGGAGGCAGAGAAAATTATGGAGGACATGCACGATGGTCTCTTTGGCATTCACTCAAGAGGACATACGATGGCCAAGAAAATCCGAAGAGTTGATTAATATTGGTCAACAATGGAGAGAGATTGCCATCAACATTCAAGAACTTTCCACAAATGCCAAATCTATGCTGACAAGGTCCATGTGCCTCTTATCCCTCTAAACGTCATGACCTCTCCGTGGCCATTTGCAATGTGGGGCATTGACATGATTGGAGAAATCAAGTCCACCGCTTCCAACGGACATCGCTTTATTCTTTCGCTATCGACTATTTCACCAAATGGGTCAAAGCCGCCTCATTTGCCTCAGTCACCAAGAATATGGTAGCCAGATTCATTAAACATAACCTCATCTGCCGCTATGGTATCCCTGAAAGGATCATCACTGACAATGGGACTAACCTCAACAATGCAATGATTACCAAACTTTACACTCAGTTCAAGATCAAGCATCACAATTATTCTCCATATAGACCTAAAATGAATGGCGCAGTCGAAGCGGCCAACAAAAACATTAAGAAGATTGTGCAGAAGATGGTAGTAACCTATAAGGACTGGCATGAGATGTTACCCTTTGCTCTACATGGTTACCGTACTTCAGCTAGAACATCAACTGGGGCAACTCCCTTTTCCTTAGTCTATGGCATGAAAGTTGTTTTGCCAGTGGAAGTTCAGATTCCTTCATTAAGGATTATGAATGAGGAAGGCCTAGGCGAAGACGAGTGGATTCAGACGAGATTGGATCAGTTGAACTTGATCGATGAAAAACGATTGGCTGCTGTTTGTCATGGTCAGACGTACCAAAAATGTATGATCAAGGCTTTCAATAAAAAGATTAAGCCTCAAG
The DNA here is from genome assembly GCA_948472305.1 of Vicia faba. Classification (NCBI taxonomy): domain Eukaryota; kingdom Viridiplantae; phylum Streptophyta; class Magnoliopsida; order Fabales; family Fabaceae; genus Vicia; species Vicia faba. The sequence continues at coordinate 806,086,065 of OX451740.1, forward strand.
TATATCAAGCTGGTGACTTGGTGATAAAGCACATCATTCTGCCGCAAGGAAACCCCAGAGGCAAATGGGCTCCCACCTACGAAGGACCATTTTTTGTCAAGAGAGTGTTCTCTAGTGGTTCCATGATGCTGACTACCATGGATGGTGAAGACTTCCTACATCCTATAAACGCATACATAGTTAAAAAATACTACGCATAAAAGACCCGCTAGATTGACACACCTAAGCAAAAATAAGGGCATCCCGGTAAACCAAAAGGTTTGGGCAAAAATTAGGGATATATGCAAAAGAATGTACACCCGGCAAGTTGAAAACCCGAAAGGGCGACTTGGGCAAAAATGGGTATCCTGGTGGGTTGAAAACCCAAAAGGGAGGTCCAGGAAAAAGTTAAGGATTGAAAGCGTATGACTATGTCCCGTGGAATCACCACAATCAACTTTATCACCAAGATCCAATTTCAAACGGTCCAAGATCAATCCAATCAACTTCTGTCAACGACAAGGGGCATTCGAAGACATTGGGGCAATAGTAGAGTTGGAATGCAATGAGATTATTCCCACATGGCTATTTGTTTAGTTTTCAAATTTTGTTTTCCTTTCGACGATTTCCTCTTACTAGGATCTTCGTCTCTTTGTATAAAAACGCCTATTCATGGGCAAAATATTAATACAAATATACTTTGAAGTGCAAACTTTCTGTTTTTGTTTTGAATGAAAAATTGTCCAATGACTAAAATTGAACGAACATATGCATATGAACATGATTAAAACTATTTGGCACATGTGTCCTGCTAAGCAGTAACAAACACCTCTTTAATGTATATGGAATATCCCCACAGAGTTAATTTATTAACATTATCTGTAATGCCCGTAATTTAATTAATTATTTAATTAAAGTATTTTTTTGGAATATTTGTGAAGTTATGTTGTTATGTTAGATATTATGTTGTGATTAGTTAGATTTAATTATTTTATTAAGTTGTGGAATAATATGAGAAGGATAATATTATTTGACGTGGGCTTGTTTTAAAGGAATAAAAGTAGTAATAAGGGGGTGTAGTAGTCTTAAGCCCATTAAGGTAATTTGAGAATAATAGGGTTATTTTATTATTGTTAGAAATAATAAGAAAAGAAGAAGCAGTAAGAGAGAAATAATAAGGGTTGGAAGAAGAGAATGTGAAAGCTGTTGGAAAGGAGGAAAAGAGGCAAAACGGAAATCAGCCGGAAAAGTGATAGAGCAACCTTCAATCTAAGGTAAGCGTGGGGTTCTGACTCTATAATAGGGTTTATGATGATTGGTTTATGGGATTAGATGTGAAAATGTTGTCTTGTTCATGATTGAATTATATGTTGTTTTATGATGAGAATCGATGATTGAAAGATGAATAATGATGCCCTAATGCTGTATATTTGATGTAGAATTATAGAATAATTATAATTGATGATTATCTATGATTAGAGGATGTCTTTAGGGCCTAAAGTATGGAATACATAGTGAAAACACAGTGAAATCACAAAAAATATCTATGACAGAATAGTATGTGTCGACCCCAAAAGCCATGTGTCAATGCATGAAGGCTTTTAGACTCAGGATTAGTCGATACGAAGGAGCCATGCGTCGATACATAAGGGCTTTTAGACTCAGGATGATTCGATACGTAGGAGCATGTGTCGATACATGCATTGTTGCAGACTCAGTATGAGTCGATACAAGAGAGTATGCGTCAACTCATGTAGCATGTTAAGTCCAGTACGCGTCGACCCAAGACATTACGCGACGATCCATGTAGTCTGGTTTTTGACAGAATTAGTTTGAAAAGGCTGTAACTTGAGTTTTCGGACTCCGTTTGAGGTGTCGTTCGAAGCGTTAAATAGCTAACTCGACGAACTTCATTCTTAAGGATTAAAATGAAGAATAGGAAGGATAAACCTAGTATCCAAATTAGCATTATAGTTAGTTCCCGCGTTAATCGCTATGTTGATTTTTTTGTAGAATGATGAGGATGGGATGATTATAGATTACTGTTTGGTTTGTAATAGTAGGATTAATAATGATAATAATGTAGTATTACAGAATGAATAATATGTAGAGGTTTAGTAATTTAGAAGTAATCCTTAGATGATTAATTAATTATAGGAAATATCATGTTGTAGGCCTATAGCCAACGTTGCGAAATTAACGAGTTACTGTTGTATTTTTGTACGAATGAGTTGTTGATGAAATGATGTTAATGAGATTATGTTTGATGAATTATGATGTATAAATGATGGTTGAAGAATTATGATGATAAATGATGTTGATGAACGATGTTGATGAAATGTGTTGAGATGGCTCAAATAATTGGCAGCTATTAAGATGTAGGCTTCTGGCCAATGATGATGTTGTGTTGAGATGTTGTTAATTATGGTGTTGTCATTATATTCATGATTGTGTCGCATACATTGCATTTCAAGATGGAGCTTATGCTCGTTAAGATGGCCGGTATTGGCGAATATTAAGATGAAGGCTTATGCCTTGTTGATGCCTCTATTTATTGGCAGATTTTTAAGATGGGAGTTCTGCTCCAATGGTACCACATGCATTTGCATAGTATTGAGTCACATTATATGATTGCATAAAGAAGTTGTGAATTGATGTGATGAATGTGTATTATAGTTGGTATTTCTGTTGCGATTATTGTTGATTATAAGATGAGAAGTGGTGATGTCATGTGATCTAATTTAATATATTAATTATCATACATTTTATTATATTGTTATATATCTCACCCCTTATATTTGAATGTTACCCTTACGTTGGTAACGTGCAGGTAATCGAGAGTGAAGGCTGTATACCTTCAGTAGTTTGAGTCGGTGTCATTGCTCTAATACGTAACACTCGGGGGATGAGCACTTGTTGCTTTTAATTATTGATTATTTCAGTTGTTGAACCCTTAATTTGTTGGTTGCTAAGTATGCATTATTTTGAAGTTGTTGTAACGATGGACAAAGATGTTATTATGAATTCCGCTGCGTAGATGTTTAAATTGTTGAATTAAGAGATTAAATTACTATGCTGATAGTTCCTCTGAAGTTTTAAAGTGTTATGTATCCACGTTGAATGAAATGTGTTTTTAAAGTTGAATTTGTGGCATCCTGATTTAGTTGCATGAATTTTATGACTCCGATTTGCATATATAATTGTCGGGTAGAATTGAGGTGTTACAAAGTTGGTATCATAGCAAAAGGTTGGTCCGACCTTGTTGTCGAGTCGTAGTTGTTTAACAATTGAGTATTGTTAATTTGAGTTCTAACCGTTGTTTATATTGTAGTGATAAGTTGAGATGGCTGGAAGGAATGATGTTGCACTTGATTCTGCTTTAGAAGAAATGGCTCATGCGATGGAGAATCAGCCGAATGTTGACGGGAATGCTGGATCTTGTAGCTTGGCGACTTTCCACAGAGAGAATCCGCCTACGTTCAAGGGAAATTATGATCCTAACGGAGCATTGGATTGGTTGAAAGAGATTGATAGAATCTTCCGTGTGATGGACTGCACTCCAGCGCAGAAGGTTCAATATGGTACTCATATGCTAGCAATCGAGGTTGATGCCTGGTGGGTAGAGACTTGTCATAGGTTGGAAGCTGCAGGTGAAAATGTAACTTGGGCTGTGTTCAGTAGGGAATTTCTGAGGAAGTATTTTCCTGAAGACGTCTATGGTAAGAAGGAAATTGAGTTCCTTGAGCTGAAGAAAGGGAGTATGTCTATTGTTGAGTATGCTACAAAGTTTTCTGAGTTGGCTAAGTTTTATCCGCACTACACTGAGGCAAATGCTGAGTTTTTGAAGTGTATCAAGTTTGAGAACGGGTTGTGCCCAGAGATCAAGAAGGTAGTTGGATACCAGAATATCTGTGTCTTTGCTTATTTGATTGATAGCTGCATAATTTATAAGGAGGATAATAATGCTCATTACAAGATTATCAGTGAGAAGAGGGGTAAGCACCAATAGAATCATGGTAAGCCTTATGATACCCCAGCTGGTAAAGGTAAATAGAAAGTTGCTCAGGGTCAGAGGACTAGTGGGGGAGATCTCCTGCTGGTGTGGTTTGTTTTAAATGTGGGAAACCTGGGCATAAGAGTAATGTGTGTACTACTGAAGTAAAAAGGTGTTTCCGTTGTGGTAGGAATGGACATGTTGTATCTGAGTGCAAGCATAAGGATTTGATTTGTTTCAATTATAGTGAAGAGGGGCACATTGGTAGTCAGTGTCCGAAACCAAAGAGGGCGCAGACAAGTGGTAAAGTGTTCGCTTTGGTTGAGGATCAGACAACTGCTGAGGACAGACTTATCAGAGGTACATGTTTCATTAATAATACTACTTTAGTTACTATTATTGATACCGGTGCTACTCATTGTATTATTGCTGCTAATTGTGTTGAAAGATTGAGTCTTATGTTGTCTTCTATGAATGGAGAAATGGTCGTCGATACTCCAGCCAAGGGGTCAGTGACTACTTCTTTTGTATGTTTAAGGTGTCCCTTGTCGATCTTCGACAAAGACTTCGTTTTTGATTTGGTTTCTTTACCGTTAAGAGGTTTGGATGTGATTTTGGGTATGAACTGGTTAGAGCATAAATATGTTCATATTAACTGTTATGACAAGTCTGTGAGGTTTTCTACTCCTGAAGAAGAGGAAGATGGTCTGTTGTCTGCTAGACAGTTAAGAAAGTTGATGCAAGAGGAAGCACAGGTGTTCTCGTTGATGGCGTCTCTATCTGTAGAGACTCAAGCTATAATTGAGGAATTGCAAGTGGTGTGTGAATTTCCTGAAGTTTTCCCCGATGAAATTCCTGATGTACCGCCGGAGAGGCAAGTTAATTTGCAATTGATCTTGTACCTAGTACCAGACCTGTGTCTATGGAACCATACAGGATGTCTACATATGAATTGTCATAGCTAAAGAAGAAATTGGAGGAGTTACATGAAAAGAAGTTTGTAAGACCAAGTTTGTCGCCGTGGGGAGCTCCAGTGTTGTTAGTGAAGAAGAAAGATAGGAGTATGAGGCTTTGTGTTGATTATAAACAGTTGAATAAGGTGACGATTAAGAACAAGTATCCGCTTCGAAGAATAGATGACTTGATGGACCAATTCGCGGATGCTCGTGTGTTTAGTAAGATTGATTTGAGGTCGGGTTACCATCATATTAAAGTGAAGGATGAAGATATCCAGAAGACGACTTTCAGAACGCGTTATGGATATTACGAGTATTCGGTGATGCCTTTTGGTGTTACTAATACGTCGGGATTATTCATGGAATATATGAATCGTATCTTTCATACTTATTTGGATCGGTTCGTAGTGGTGTTTATTTATGATATTTTGATTTACTCTAAGTTTGAAGAAGAGCATGCAAAACACTTAAGGGTAGTATTGCAAGTTTTGAAAGAGAAGAAGTTGTATGCAAAGCTGTCCAAGTGTGAATTCTGGTTAAAGGAGGTTAGTTTTCTTGGTCATGTTATCTCAGCTAGTGGCATTGTTGTAGATCCATCGAAGGTTGACGCTGTATTGCAATGGGAAACTCTGAAGTCAGCTACTGAGATTAGAAGCTTTCATGGATTAGCTGGTTACTATTGAAGGTTTATCGAAGGTTTTTCTAAGTTGGCACTTCCGTTGACTAAGTTGACTTGTAAAGGTAGAGCTTTTGTGTGGGATGTGCAGTGTGAAGAAAGTTTTACAGAATTGAAGAAGAGGTTGGCGTCAACTCCAATTTTGACTTTACCTAATCTAGGAGAGCCTTTTGTGGTGTATTATGATGCTTCTAAGATGGGTTTAGGAGGTGTGCTTATGCAGAATGATAAGGTAGTTGCTTATGCATCAAGGAAGTTGAGGACTTATGAGAAAAACTATCCTACGCACGATTTAGAGCTTGCTGCAGTTGTATTTGTGTTGAAGATTTGGAGGCATTATCTTTATGTTTCTAGATTTGAAGTGTTTAGTGACCATAAGAGCTTAAAGTATTTATTCGATCAGAAGGAGTTGAATATGAGGCAATAAAGATGGTTGGAATTGTTAAAGGATTATGATTTCGGTTTGAATTATCATCCAGGAAAAGAAAATGTGGTGGTTGATGCGTTGAGTCGAAAGGCTTTACATATGTCGACAATGATGGTTAAGGAGTTGGAATTAATTGAGCAGTTCAGAGATATGAGCTTAGTTTGCGAGGTTACGTCACAGAGCGTTATGTTGGGTATGTTGAAGATTAATAATGAATTTCTAGACAGTATCAGAGAAGCTCAGAAGTTGGATGTGAAACTGGTAGATTTGATGGTTGGGATCGATCAATATGAGAATAATGATTTTAAGCTAGATGTGGAGGGTGTGTTGAGATTTCGTAACCGGATTTGTATTCCTGATGATGCTGAGATGAAGAAAGTGATACTTGAAGAGAGTCATAGAAGTAAGGTGAGTATTCATCCAGAAGCTAAAAAGATGTATCATGATTTGAATGGTTTGTTTTGGTGGCCTGGAATGAAGAGTGATATGGCTCGGTTTGTGTATGCATGTTTGACTTGTCAGAAGTCGAAAGTTGAACATCAGAAGCCATCAGGGTTGATGCAACCGTTAGAAGTTCCAAAATGGAAATGGGATAGCATTTCGATGGACCTTGTGACGGTATTACCTAATACTATAAGAGGACATGATTCGATTTGGGTGATTGTTGATAGACTTACAAAGTCGGCTCATTTTATTCCTATTAACATCAGTTTTCCAGTGTCAAATTTGGCTGAGATTTACACTAGTGTGATTGTGAAGCTGCATGGTGTTCCTTTGTGCATTGTGTCAGATAGAGATCCAAGATTTACTTCTGATTTTTGGAAGAGTTTGCAAGAAGCGCTGGGTTCTAAGTTGGGGTTGAGTTCAGCGTATCATCCTCAGACTGAGCGGACTATCCAATCATTGGAAGACTTGCTGAGGGTATGTGTTCTTGAGCAGGGAGGTTCATGGGATATTCATCTTCCGTTGATAGAGTTCACTTATAATAACAGTTACCATTCCAGTATTAGGATGGCACCTTTTGAAGCGTTGAATGGTCGAAGATGTAGAACACCTTTATGTTGGCATGAATTTGGTGAAAGTGTGGTACTTGGACCTGAACTTGTTTGTGAGACTACTGAGAAGGTGAAGTTAATTCGAGAAAAGATGAAAGCTTCACAAAGTAGACAGAAGAGTTATCATGACAAGCGAAGGAAAGATTTAGAATTTCAAGCGGGTGACCACGTGTTTTTGAGAGTTACACCTGTGACTGGTGTTGGGAGAGCATTGAAGTCTAAGAAGCTCACTTCTCATTTTATTGGACCATATCAGATTTCAGAGAGAGTGGGGAATGTTGCTTACAGAGTGGCTTTACCGCCTAATCTTTTGAATTTGCATGATGTGTTTCATGTGTCACAACTTCGGAAGTATATTTCAGATCTATCTCATGTGATTCATATGGATGATGTGCAAGTACAGGATAATCTTACGGTGGAGACGATGCCTGTATGGATCGTGGATCGTGAAACTAAGACTCTGAGGGGAAAAGAGATTGCTTTGGTTAAAGTGGTTTGGCTAGGGGATGCCGGAGAAAGCATGACTTAGGAGTTGGAGAGAAAGATGCGGCACTCCTATCCTGAGTTGTTTGATTAAGGTAAATTTTCGAGGGCAAAAATATTCTAAGTGGGGGAGAGTTGTAACGCCTGAAATTTAATTAATTATTTAGTTAAATTATTTTTTTGGAATATTTGTGAAGTTGTGTTGTTATGTTAGATATTGTGTTGTGATTAGTTGGATTTAATTATTTTATTAAGTTGTGGAATAATATGAGAAGGATAATATTATTTGATGTGGGCTTGTTTTAAAGGAATAGAAGTAGTAATATGGGGGTGTAGTAGTCTTAAGCCCATTAAGGTGATTCTAGAATAATAGGGTTATTTTATTATTGTTAGAAATAATAAGAAAAGAAGAAGTAGTAAGAGAGAAAGAATAAGGGTTGGAAGAAGAGAACGTGAAAGTTGTTGGAAAGGAGGAAAAGAGGCAGAACAGAAATCATCCGGAAAAGTGATAGAGAATCCTTCAATCCAAGGTAAGGGTGGGGTCCTGACTCTATAATAGGGTTTATGATGATTGGTTTATGTGATTAGATTTGAAAATGTTGTCTTGTTCATGATTGAATTATATGTTGTTGTATGATGAGAATCGATGATTGAAAGATGAATAATGATGCCGTAATGTTGTACATTTGATGTAGAATTATATGATAATTATAATTGATGATTATCTATGATTAGAGGATGTTTTTAGGGCCTAAAGTATGGAAACGGTAGTGAAAACACAATGAAATTGCAAAAAATATCCGTGACAGAACAATATGGGTTGACCTCAAAAGCCATGCATCGATGCATGAAGGCTTTTAGACTCATGATGAGTCGATACGAAGGAGCCATGCGTCGATACATGAGGGCTTTTAGACTTAGGATGAGTCGATACGTAGGAGCATATGTCGATACATGAAGTGTTATAGACTCAGTATGAGTCGATACAAAAGAGTATGTGTCGACTCATGTAGCATGTTAAGTCATGTATGCATCGACCCAAGACATTACGCGTTGATCCATGTAGTCTGGTTTTTGACAGAATCAGTTTGAAAAGGCTGTAACTTGAGTTTTCGGACTCCGTTTGAGGTGTCGTTCGAAGCGTTGAATAGATAACGCGACGAACTTCATTCTTAAGGATTAAAATGAAGAATAGGAAGGATAAACCTAGTATCCAAATTAGGATTAAAGTTAGTTCCCGCGTTAATCGCTATGTTGATTTTTGTGTAGAATGATGAGGATGAGATGATTATAGATTATTGTTTGGTTTGTAACAGTAGGATTAATGATGATAATAATTTAGTATTACAGAATGAATAATATGTAGAAGTTTAGTAATATAGAAGTAAGCCTTACTTGATTAATTAATTATAGGCAATATCATGTTGTAGGCCTATGGCCAACGTTGCGAGATTGACGAGTTACTGTTGTATTGTTGTACGGCTGAGTTGTTGATGAAATGATGTTAATGAGATTATGTTTGATGAATTATGATGTATAAATGATGTTTGACGAATTATGATGATAAATGATGTTGATGAACGATGTTGATGAAAGGTGTTGAGATGCCTCAAATAATTGGCAGCTATTAAGATGTAAGCTTCTGGCCAACGATGATGTTGTGTTGAGATGTTGTTAATTATGGTGTTGTCATTACATTCATGATTGTGTCACATACATTTCATTTTAAGATGGAGCTTATGCTCGTTAAGATGGCATGTATTAGTGAATATTAAGATGAAGGCTTATGCCTTGTTGATGCCTTTATTTATTGGCAAATTTTTAAGATGGGAGTTCTGCTCCAATGGTACCACATGCATTTGCATAGTATTGAGTCGCATTATATGATTGCATAAAGAAGTTATGAATTAATGTGATGAATGTGTATTATAGTTGGTATTTCTGTTGCGATTGTTGTTGATTATAATATGAGAAGTGGTGATGTCATGTGATCTAATTTAATATATTAATTATCATACGTTTTATTATATTGTTAGATATCTCACCCCTTCTGTTTGAATGTTACCCTTACGTTGGTAACGTGCAGGTAATCGAGAGTGAAGGCTGTATACCTTCAGTAGTTCGAGTCAGTGTCATTGCTTTGATACGTAACACTCGGGGGGATAAGCTCTTGGTGTTTTTAATTATTGATTATTTCGGTTGTTGAACCCTTAATTTGTTGGTTGCTAAGTATTCATCATTTTGAAGTTGCTGTAATGATGGACAAAGATGTTATTATAAATTTCGCTGTGTAGATGTTTAAATTGTTGAATTAAGAGATTAAATTACTATGCTGATAGTTCATATGAAGTTTTAAAGTGTTATGTATCCACGTTGAATGCAATGTGTTTTTACAGTTGAATTTATGGCATCCTGATTTAGTTGGATGAATTTTATGACTCTGATTTGCATATATAAATGTCGGGTAGAATTTGGGTGTTACATTATTCCCCACAGATCGGCTACAATAAACCAATTCTCAACAAAGTTACCCATAAAGTTCCTTTGCATAGGTTAATCTCCAGCCATAGTCTCAATCTCTTGGCAGCTCTCTCTCCCCAGCTAAGTTAATCTTACAAATAGAAGCCTTGTGGATCTCTTCCTCAAAGAGCTCACCTCATCAGCAGTTCATCGAGTATTCATCAACAAGGTTTATTTCCCCAACAAATAATGAGTAGCATAACTCCCTAGCCAAGTTCAAATTCCCCCGGCATAGTCTATCTTCTCCAGCTGAGGCTATCCTCCTCAAGCTGAGTCTGTCTTCCCCGACTGAGTCCACACTCCCCAACTTGAGTTTTCCTTTCAGATTATTACAAATCATAGGGCCACAACCCCTAATCCCCGATAAAGTCGTCAACAAAACCTTTACTATCTCCAAAAGATGCTATGAAGACTGGACCCAACCAAATATTAGTACAACTTTCAAGATATTATGAAGCCTGGGCCCGACCAGATAATAGTAAAAATTTCAAAAACTATGAAACCTGGACCCAACCAGATAATAGTTTAACTCTTCAAAGATATAGAAGCACCTGGTCTCAATCAGACCAAGGTTTAACTTCTTTTCCCCAGTAGAGTTTGCCTTTGCCCCAACAAGTTACTGTGAAGCCTGGATCTGACCAGATATCAGTTTTCAACTTCATATTTTCAAGTAAGTTATTGTGAAGCTTGGATCTGACCAGATAGAAATTCCCCTCAGAAGTTCGTTGTGAACCTGGAGTCTGACCAGATAAAAACTAAGTTCCCAAGCAAGTTACTGTAAATCCTGGACCCGACTAGATAATAGTTACCACTTCAAGTTACTATTAAGCCTGGACCCAACCAGATATCAGTTCAACTTCATCCGTTCTAGCAAGTTACTGCAAAGCCTGGAGTCCGACCAGATAACAGATAACTTCCTTATCCCCGGCAAGTTGTTGTGAAGCCTGGATCCGACCAATTAACAACTCAATTTCAAGAAATTTTCTGTGAAGCCTGGAATCCGACCAAATAACAGATGATTTATTCTTCCCCAGTAAGTTACCATGAAGCCTGGAACCCGACCAGATAGCAGTTGACTTCCTCATCCTCAGCAAATTGTGAAGCCTGGATCCGACCAGATAACAATTGACATTCAAGAGATATTCCCCAACAACAATCCGGATTCAAAACTCCTCCGCAGTAGTCATGGATTTATTTTCCCAGACAAACATGCACCCCACATTCATACATCGTAGCACATATATACAAAATTCATCTAGCATAATACTACATCTTGTGAACATCATGCATACATCTGATTTTTACTAACCTTTTTGTCCCACAGGTGAAACATCAAGTTTTAGTATAAATCAACCAAATATTTGTGTTGATGCTTCTTCCAGTATTTACCATCATTCCTCCAAATTGCATCTATAAGCCCATTCCCAATACATCTCCGAGTGCAAATTTCTGGGCACTCTAGTGTTCAATCATCTTCCACCTTCAAGTAACAAATGGCGGATCTTCCAATCTAACTATTCAAGTTTAAGAATATTGAACAGGGGCAGCTGTTGTACCCCAAAATTTTCCCTCTCATTTATCAAGTAATCTCTCACAAGATCTCCCTTGGTTCAAGACTACATAAGGGTTAATCAGCTCAAGACACCTCCTCAAGCACTGATAACTAAAAATTAGGGTTTGGGTCTGCACAAGGACAAATGGACTTTTAATGCCTCATATGACTTTCATGGATCATTTTGGACTCTCAATATTGCTCATGTCAAGTTTCAAGTCTTGGATCACAATTTTGCTCAGTCAATTGATCAATTGACCTAAAATCAGTTGTATCGGGGAAAAAGTCAACTATGGTCAATTTATAGTCAAACTTCATAATTTTTGGTCCATATAAACATATGAACTCATATATGTCACTTGATCAAGTTTGGATCACAATTCCTCAAGAAATTTAATCAGATCATCAAAAGGGCAAAATGGTCAAAATTAGGGTTTTGACTGAGAAGGTGCAATTTCTGATTTTTGACATAGCAAATAACTTATTGTTTGAGACATGATATCAAGGATTCAAATGATTAATTTTGACCTAATTTCATGGCTCAAAACATCTCTCAAGATCAATTGATTGACAAATGAATTTCAGTCAACTGATGAAAAGTCAATTGTACACTGAAAAGTCAAACTTTGAGCTTTTGATCAAAATCAAGTATCAACGATCACAATTCATCAAGACATATCAAAATATGAAACTTGTTCATCAAGAAATCAAAAATTCAAGATTTCATTTTGAAAAGTCAAAATTTCTAAACTTAGAAATTTTTCTAAGTGTTGGAAAATTCATATTTTTTCATAACTTTGGGACAAATTTCCACCATAATGCAAGATGATTCAAAGGAAACTTCCAACATGAAAGTTGTAGATCTCAATGAGATCTAAAACGTTGTATAACACAACTTCTTCTAGAAATACATGGATTTCAAGTTATGATTTTGTGAAAACATGTTCATGAAACTTGGAAACTTAGTGAAATTTTGTCCTAGTTTAGGCAGAATTTTGACTTAACTTCATGGCAATTTTTCACATAGTTCCAAGATGAATTTTCTAAAATGTACAACATATAGGCTGTAGAGGATGTTAAAATCTTTCCAAAGTGTACAAGAACTCATTGAGATCATGCTTGAACAAGGAGAATCGAAGGAAATAAGTTAGGGTTTCATTCTTGAATTACAAGTCAATTCTTGATGAACACATAATTCAATTTCAATGTTAGGCTGCTTAATCTTGCTTTGCAGGCCTTATAACTTGTGTATCTATCCATCATTAATGGATTACAAAAACTTTTGAGCTATAATCCAAGTAGTTTAAGCTTTATCCAATTCACATTGCCATTTTGGGAAGAAAGTGAAGAATGTCATTCTTGAAAAGCAAACTTTATGCAAAAAGTCAATTCTTAAGCCTCTAACCTATTCCCTCTTATCACACTCCTCCTACAAAGTCATAAGAAAACTTGTTTAAAGCATAACCACTCTACATTAGCAAGTACACAAGGTATTGAAACTTGGATTTCTAAAAAATCACATGTTGAGTTTAAACATTTGTTTTTGAATTCTGATCAACACCAAGTCTCCAAAAGTTTTGCTTATAAATAGAGACATTATTTGTGAGCTAACACACGAGAATTAACACCCTGAAATACTCCCAAACTCCCTCAAACCAAAAATTGCCCAAAAACTCCATTGTTGCACAGTTTCTGACCTTGAACTCCAAACTCGTATTTCCCTCGTGCGTTTGCTGGCCTTTTGGTTCCTAAAGTTCCTATACATCAAATATAACCTATCCTTGTCCATGTTACACGACTGTAACTCCATTTCCATCATCCTCCATAACTAAAAACAGAGTATTGCAGGTTGAGTTCTCCAAGCCATTCTAGCCATCCATTGCTCAAGCTAATCATTGCATTAGCTTCCTAGGAACTTGAGGAAGCTAACCTGATCATTGCAGCACCTTGAATCAAGCTCAAAATCATTTCACGATTTCCAGTTTTGAGGTATATTTTTTGAACTTCTATCTTCTCATTTAGGCATTGTTAGGCTTGCATTTGTGAAGATAAAATGTAGCCATCATTGCCCGGAAACTATACATGTCCATTTATTTCATTTATATTGCTTGAGTAGTGAGAATTTTGATTTTGAACTTTCTGAAATAATTAGGTCAGAATTTGGTACTTTTAGAAATTCTCATTCATTTTTTATTTATAGCTTATGATATTTACATGGTTGGATTCGTATGGAAAAATGTAGCAACTTTCATGTTTGCATATTTCATTTTTGTTGAGAAATGGTGAAGTTATAGGATCCATAGTTGAAGGTTGAAGATGAAGTTACATTCAAAACATAACTTGTGTTATGTATTTATTGTTTTGCCAATATTACCGGATGTACAGCCACCCAGTGGCAAAGGTAGCGCGTGTATGCATGAGGTCAGGGGTTCAACACCCAACGCTACCTTTTGTGTATTTTTCTCACATTTTCTCTTTTGTTTTGTCATACAACAGCGCCTGGGCCCTAAATAATTGAGCTTTGTCCTTTTTTTTTCTTCTTCTGACACCCTGCCTACATTTACAGCCATTGCCCATTATTTTCTTTATTATTTCAGTTTCTCTTCTTTTTTTATTTTATTTTCATTTCATGTTTTCTTTATTATTATTATTATTATTATTATTATTATTATTATTATTATTATTATTATTATTATTATTATTATTATTATTTTTATTAATAAAAAATCCAAAAATATTTTGTTTATTATTTTTACCCTTATTTAGTTTATTTTCTTTATAAGACAAAAAAGATAAAAAAAACATTTTCTTAAACAAATTAATTACCTTTTCTTAAATAATGAATTTTTAGACTTTGGTTTAATTGTTATTTTATTTTCTTTTTATTTAAAATTAATTTAGAACTTAGGTTTCTTTTAATTAATTAATTTTCATTTTATTTTATTAAACTTAAAACCTTTTTTTTCTTCATAAAAACCCTAAAAATACTTTTTAACTTAATTTCTTTCTTAATTAATTTAAGTTTAATTTTTTTATTTTATTTAATCATCTCTCTCAATTAGGTTAAAACCCTTTCATGAAAACCAAACAAAAATCATTTCTTTGTCCATTTACATTCTTGCATTTTATTGCAAATCCCCATTTATAAATTTGTATACCCCCCTCCCTTAATGATGTAATAGCTTAGTAATTTTACTTTCCGCAATTTATCGCTTTATATAAATGCTAGTAATTAGGGTTTGTATGGAAAGACTAAAAGCAACAAGTAGCAAACCCTAATTCAAGATAAACAATGCATGTAAATCAAACACACTTGCACACTTACACCCTTATGGTAATTCCACTTTGTTGCCTTACAAAAATGGTCATGTTATGCATGTGAGATATCTTAGAAAAAGCAATAAAAAATACAAGATTATAGTCCCTCGATGACGCTATCAATGTTGCCTTTCAAAATGATCTTAGTCCCTCAAAGAGAAATGCTAAGATATCTTACAACATTACTATCATGGCTATACGATGACCCACGTCCATCCCTTTAACATCCAAAGATAAGGATTCTTACCAAATCAATGGTAAGATAGTAATATCAAAGGAAAGGAAGAAATGAACAAAAACTTTTGAGTAGTAGATTGTTCCTAGTTGCTTGCTCATTTTCAAATAAAATATCCTTGCTTAGTTTTAAAACAAACACCAACACTTTCAAAAATACTTTCAAAACATTTTCTAAAACATGAAACATTTTCAAAAGCCCAACACTTTGTATACGTTCTTACGAATGAGAACTATTACAATGTTTTCCTAAACGAAGGCGCCCTTTTCAAAATACTTTCAAAAACCACACAAAGCACATTTTCAAATAAAAATCAAGTGACCTAGCAAGCAACTAAGATCCCATAGATAACTATGGATGAAAATGGTGCTAACACCTTCCTTTTTCATAATCTACCCCCCGAACTCAAAAAACAATCTCAAAGGTCTTTCCTGTTCTTTTCAGCCTTTCCTTTTGGATAAAAGAAAAGTCGGTGGCGACTCTTTCTAACTGCAACATTTGCGATAAAACGAAAAACACCCAAGTCAGTTCTCCCACCGTATCACACAAAGAAAAAGAAAATTGATTCATAATTTTACTTGTCACTATTGTTGCAAGAAAGGTCATATCATTGAAAAATGCAAATTTAGGGTTTTTTTGTCTTTAAAGGTGTTTTTTAATGGTTGCCCAAACACAACCATGTTTCCACTCACCCTCAAGGACCCAACGAAAATTGGGTACCTAACACTCTTAATTGATTTTATAGGATAAATGTCTTGGCTCCATGGAAAGAATATGGTTTCTTGATAGTGGATGTTCAAGGCGTGTGACGAGTAACATTTCTCCTATTCATTGAATTTGTAGCAAAGAAAAAGGTATATGTGACCTACGAAAACAAAAATCAAGGGTGTTATAATTGGTAAAGGTAGTGTAGGTAAATACTTTTTATTTTTTCTTTCTCTATTGTTAATTATAAAGTTTATAATAAGATATTACTTATTGTTGAAATTCATTACATGTAACTTTTGATGAGACTTATTCGAGAAATGTCGGAAAATGTATTTTTTTTTCATGATGTAGATGTATGTTCAAAAGACATACTCAATGACACCGAAGAAGGAATTGATCAACCTAAATCAGTGAAACCTGAGGACGAGGAGGAAGATGACGATCCTGAAAATAAAAATGATGAAAGTGAAACTAAAGAGGATGATCCAATCAACAACATCCTCGGATACATAACCAAAGGTGTGAGTACACACTCTAAGATAAGTAATTTTTGTTATCACTTTGGATTCACATCTAAAGTTGAACGTGAAAACGAAAAAGAAACATTACTTGATGAGCATTGGCTTATGAACATGCAATATGAATTAAGTCAATTTAAAAGTAAATTATGTATGGGACCATGTCCCTCATCAGCGAGATCATCGAGTAATAGGAACTAAGTGAGTTTTAAGAAATAAACTATATTAAAAATGAGTGATAACCAAGAACAAAGCTCGGATAGTGGCTCAAGGATATAACCAAGAGGAGGGCATAGATTATGAGAAAACTTATGCTCTGGTTGCCCCCCTCGAGGATATACGTCTTTTACTAGCCTTTGCATGCTCTAAGAATTTCAAGTTATTTCAAATGGAGGTGAAAAGTGCTTTCTTTAACGAATACATTAATGAGGAAGTGTATATTTCACAACCTCCGGGTTTTGAAAATGATGAGTATCCTAATCATGTTTATAAACTATAACAAGCTTTGTGTGGTCTCAAACAAGCCCTTAGGGCTTGTTATGTGTAACACGGTGGGAGAACTGACTTGGGATGTTTTGCGTTTGATTGCAATTATTGCGGATAGCAAGAGTCGCCACCGACTTTTCTTTTATCCAATAAGGAAAGGATGAAAAGAACAGGAAAGACCTTTCGAGATTATTTCTTGAGTTCGGGGGGTAGATTATGAAAAGGGAATGTATTAGTACCCTTTTCATCCATAGTTATCTATGGGCTTTTAGTTGCTTGCTAGATCACTTGCTTTTGTTTGAAAGTGTGCTTTATGGTGTGGTTTTGTAAATATTTTGAAAACGTGCCTTTGTAATGATTCTCATCTCTATAAGAACACATACAAAGTCTTGTTTGGAAGATAGTTCAAAGAAGTGTTTGTTTTTGAAAAGGTGTCTTTGTAATGATTCTCGTCTCTATAAGAATGCGTACAAAGTTTTGTCTTTTAAAAATGTTTCAAAATGAAAGTGTTGGTGTATAAAATGTTTTAGTTGTGAGCAAGCGAGCAACTAAGAGAAACTTACCTACTCAAAGGTATATAATGTTATTTTCCTCCTCCTTTAGATGTTTCTATCTTACCATTGATTTGGTAAGAAGCGCCATCATTGGATGTGAAGGGACGGGCGTGGGTCATCGTATAGTCATGATAGCAATGTTGTGAGATATCTTGGCATTTCTTTTGAGGGACTAAGATAATTTGTAAGGCAACATTCGAAGTGTCATTGAGGGACTATGATCTTGTATTTTTGATTGTTTTTGCTAAGACGTCTCACATGCATAACATGACTATTTTTCATAAGGCAACAAATGGAGTTAACCCTAGAGGTGCATATGTGAAAAGTGTGTTTGATTGCATGCATTTTTGTCTTTTGATCAGGGTGGTATACTTGTTGATTTTATCTTGTCATACACCCTAATTACTAACATTTTGCATAAAGTCAAAAGTGCAAAAAGATAAAATCCTACACTATTACAACCATATTGAATTGCATGAAAATATAAAGACAAAAATAAGATAAAAGCAAGAAAAGTGGATCTTTCGATTTAGGGCAACAAACCCTTCAATTCTGCACTTTCTGGCTCTCTTCGATCTGGCTTGAAAAGGGGTGAAGGCATGACTTTTGATTGGGGCCTGGAGGCCAGCTTGCTGTGACTTTTGTTTGGGGCCTGGAGGCCAGCATGTTGTGTCTTTCGATTGGGGCCTAGAGGCTAGCATGTTGTGCCTTCTGGCTGCCCCTTTTGTTTGGCCTGAAGGTTAGTATGGAAGCCAGAGGCTTCGTTTCTAACTTTCTGTCTCCTGTTTCTTTCGTTTGAGTTTGAATAGCAACATGGCCCAAGGCCATGCCAACATCACCTTAAGGCTAGATTAGTTCTTAAAGCATGTTTAAATGTACAAAGAGCAAAAGCCAAGAAGATTATTAACCATGACACACATTAAAAGAGTGGAAATGAAAAGAAGAAAATAGTATGTACATGTTTGAAATGAAAAGAAAACTTATTTACATGCTATGCTGGAAACGAATGGTCAAAGGTTAAGAATGACTTACCTTTCTGGAGGCTGGAGCGTGTGCTGGAACTTGAAGTGGTTGCGTTGAATGTCTCTGGATTTGAAGGAAAAGACCAACGGTGGGCCTTTGACACTGGATTCGAAAGAGCAAAACAAGTGAAATGTCCTTCTTTGCTGAATTCGAAGGATAGTAAGATGTAAGGATTTTTTAGATTTGAAAGGGATAAGTATTTGGATTCTGGGTTTGGATTTGCAAAAGTGTTTAAGTGTTTGAGAATTTTATGGTGTGTGAGAATTTTGAAGATACGTTCCCCCCCTTTCTTCCTTCTCTCCTCTGATGTGAAAATGAACTCTCTATTTATAGAGGAAAAATTTTGAAAAATATTTGGGAGTAAAAATAATAAAATAAAGGCTCAGCTAGAAAGTAAGCACCCACTTGTGTCATAATAGCAAGATGGATGGTTCAGATGGATTGCTTCCTTAGAAGGAAAACAGGCGCGAGGCTCAAGAAATTTTTTTTCTAAAAAGTAGTATTATACTATTAGGGGCAAGTGGTCTTGGACAACAAATGGGTAAAAGCCTATTTCAACTTGCATAAACAATTAAATATAAAGTGAGTCATAGGTTTGAGGCCTGAAAAGGGGAAACATGTAGCCTAGCCTATGGGTCTAATGTTCAACTTGATCTTTTGAGTCGAATCCTCCATCTTTCTGCACCTTTCGACCAGACTTAGAACAACATTCATTCCCACCAGTTATGTGTCCTTCGAATGGACCAATTGTGTGTTCTTCGAATGTCCCTCTTCAGCTAAATATGCCATCTTGAGTCCTCTTTCTTTTGATCACTTAGGCCCAAACCTTCGACCAAATTCCAAAGTAAGCAAAAACAATTATTCCCCAACTATGGCAAGTCCTTCGAATCGGCCACCAAGTTGTGTGTCATAATGCAGCACTATGGCGTATTGAAGGGTTTGCAGATGGATTCGAAGGTGATATGAAAGCGCATCTGAAGCAAACATGAAGATGAAATCGAAAGTCACAGGAAGGTAGACATTCATCCAATCAAAAACTTTTGAATCCAAGGAAAATAGGTGGGGGGGCAATGGTGCAATTGAAGCTCGCAGGCAGGAGCGATTATCTAAATGAAGCTTGCGTGCAAGAGCTATTTTAGTGCATCAAAGCAAACCTGCAGGAGGTCAAATGCCCAAATGAAACTTATGGACCAAAGCTTGATCAAAGAGGTCAGATGCTCAATCGAAAAATGTAAATTAAAGCCTGCCTCGAAAGAGGCCCAAATGTTCAATCGAAGCGTTAGGACCAAAGCTCGCTCGAAGAAGGAAAATGCTCAATCGAAGGATGTAAATCAAATCTTATATTGAAGGAGGACCAGATGCCCAATCGAAACTAGTATGAATCAAAGCAAGCTTGTTTTTATTCAATTTTGTCAAGAAAATCAATTTTCTGCTTTGCCCTTTTTTTGTCTGTTTTGTACTTGTGAAAATTTGAGCTCTTTGAAAATCCTTGTGATAAAAAGTCTTGAGAAAAGAGAGGGAAAATTTTAGGGTACAACAGTTGCCCCTATTTAATCTTCTTAAACCTGAAGAGCAATTATGGCACGTTGTTGTTTGTATCTTGAAGGTAGAAGATGATTGAACACTATAGTGCCTAGAAATTTGGACTCATATGAAATAGAACTGATAGTTGATGATGTAGGGAATGGGCTTACAGATGCCATTTAGAGAGATGATGGAGATTCATCGGAGATGGGCTTAAGGATGCCATCCAGAGTGACCAGGAAAGGTATCAGGATAAATCTTTTGGTTGATTTATACTGAAATAGTAGATGTCTTTTGTCTGTTTTTAATCTGGAAGAACTAAATCTTACCAGAAGAGGTCTTTGGTCGCATTTCATTAACTGGAAGAAATGAATCTAACCAGAAGAGGTCTTTGGTCGTCTGTCATTAATTGGAAGAAATGAATCTAACCAGAAGAGGTCTTTAAATCTTTAACTGAGAGAAGTATCAGAATAAATCTTTGGTCGATTTAATCTGAGCCAGAAAAAGGTCCACTGAGAGAAGTATCTGAATAAATCTTTGGTCGATTTAGTCTAAGCCAACACAGGTCTGAAGGAAGTGTTTGTCATGTAGATAGTCACCCTATCCTATTTCAGGAATCGATCTACAATCAATTTTTTCACAGACAAATGTCTTGTTTCAGGTAGTGATATGTGATGAAAGAATCCTGGGGGATCACTACTCCAAAAGGATGATGAAGGAATATGAGATGATTACTACCTCAACAGGATAATGAAGGAATCTGGGATGATTGCTACTCGAACAGGATGATGAAGGAATCTTGGATGATTACTACCTCAGCAGGATGATGAAGGAATCTGGGACGATTGCTACTCCAACAGGATGATGAAGGAATCTTGGACGATTACTACCTCAGCAGGATGATGAAGGAATCTGGGACGATTACAGCAGGATGATGAAGGAATCTGGGACGATTACTACCTCAGCAGGATAATGAAAGAATTCGAGATGATTGATACTCCAACAGGATGATGAAGGAATCTTGGACGATTGCTACCTCATCATGATGATAAAGGAATCTGGGACGATTGCTACTCCAACAGGATGATGAAGGAATCTTGGACGATTACTACCTCAGCAGAATGATGAAGGAATCTGGGACAATTGCTACTCCAACAGGATGATGAAGGAATCTTGGACGATTACTACCTCAGCAGGATAATGAAGGAATCTGGGACGATTGCTACTCCAGCAGGATGATGATGGAATCTTGGACGATTGCTACCTCAGTAGGATGATGAAGGAATCTGGGACGATTGCTACTCCAATAGGATGATGAAGGAATCTTGGATGATTACTACCTCATGATGAAGGAATCTGGGACGATTTCTACTCCAACAGGATGAGGAAAGAATCTTGGACGATTGCTACTCCAACAGGATAATGAAGTAATCTTGGACGATTACTACCTCAACAGGATGATGAAGGAATCTGAGACGATTACTACCTCAACGGATGATGAAGGAATCTGAGATGATTACTACTCTAACAGGATGATGAAGGAATCTGAGACAATTGCTACTCCAACAGGATGATAAAGGAATCTGAGACGATTACTACCTCAACGGATGATGAAGAAATATGAGACGATTACTACCTCAGCAGGATGATGAAGGAATCTAAGCTTGATTTTTTCTTTGGAGAAATTTACAGATTAATGACACTTATCTGTTGACCTTTTCATGAAAAGGTAAAGAAAAAGTTGTATGCAATGTCATGATGGATGAAATGCATTATGTAATGATGTTCTTAAAAATGAGGTTATGATGTATGTTATATAATGTATAAATGTGAAGCGTTTTTGAAATTTATCCTTGCCTCGGAAAATAAATCCTTAACAAGTGCCGAGGAGTCATTAAATCTCGTACTGTTGTTGAAAAGTAGGTGTGTCTTCAAACTCTGTTTAGAATGTTTCCACTGGGGATTCCTGTTTTATTATTTGAGGAGAAACTCTATTGGGGAATACTGGCTTGTTTAAGAAGGCTTTGTGGAGAGTGTTGATCTCTACTTGGGGAAATAAAATTCAAGAATTTTGGTTATCCATTACTCTACTGGGGAATTATTCCTGACTGGAGAGAATCTAAAGTTAACTGTTATCTGGTCGAAACCCAGGCTTGGCAGCAATTTGTTGAGGATAATGAAGTTGATTGTTATCTGGTCATATTCCAGGCTTTCCAGTGACTTATTGGGGAAGATTAAATTAATTGTTATCTGGTCGGATTCCAGGCTTCGCAAGAAATTACTTGGAAGAGTGAAGTTAGGCTATTATCTGGTCGGATTCCAGGCTTCGCAATAACTTACTCGAAAGGATGAAGTTGAACTGATATCTGGTCGGGTCCAGGCTTCATAGTAACTTGCTTTAAAGAATGAAGTTGAACTGATATCTGGTCGGGTCCAGGCTTCATAGTAACTTACTTGAAAGGATGAAGTTGAACTGATATCTGGTGGGGTCCAGGCTTCACAGTAACTTGCTTGTAAGAATGAAGTTGAATTGATATCTGGTCGGGTCTAGGCTTCACAGTAACTTACTTAAAAGGATGAAGTTGAACTGATATTTGGTCGGGTCCAGGCTTCATAGTAACTTGCTTGAAAGGATGAAGTTGAACTGATATCTGGTCGGATCCAGGCTTTACAGTAACTTACTTGAAAGAATGAAGTTAAACTGATATTTGGTCGGGTACAGGCTTCACAGTAACTTACTTAAAAAGGATGAAGTTGAACTGGTCGGGTCCAGGCTTCACAGTAACTTGCTTGAAAGGATGAACTTGAACTGATATTTGGTCGGGTCCAGGCTTTACAGTAACTTACTGAAGTGGATTGTATAGCATGTAAGTACGAAGTGCGCCTAAGAGGGGGGGGGGGGGGGGGTGAGTTAGGTACTTTAAAAAATTTTGGTTTTAGTGATGATGGATCTTATTTTTCTGGTTAATGGTGAGTTTAGGAAATCTTTAAAATGAAGAAAAATAAAGAGACACGGGCGATAAATCCTGGTTCCCCTCACAGTCCGAGAGTACTCTAGTCCCCTTTCAACATGAAAGAGATTTCCTTATTGTGGCAAACTTAAACAAGAACTACCAAACAACCAAGAACAATCCTCTTGGACCAAGAACGTTCCTCTTGGATTTTCACTAAGTCAACTATGAGAACAATCCTCTCAAAGTGACTACACTTGTATCCAACAATTTTGGAAAGACAAGATTTCAAAAACACTTAAACTTATTTCCAACAATCCTGGAAAAATAAGTAAGTAACTATCAATATTTGAGTTTGAGTGAGTTGAATAGTATTGATCACTTGGAGTGATTTAACAATGTATGATCTTCTCTTCCAATAATATTATTGTACAATGACTCGAGATATAATTGCTCAAAGTTTTCTGTTTAATAATGTATGAAAATATGCAGAAAACTTATGCATGAAAGTGAAGGAATGCTTGAGTTTGTATTTTGAAAATTCAGAAAATATTTATGGAAGAGGTGTTGAAACAGATTTTAAAAATGAATATTTATATGTTCATAACACCCTTTTGAAACATCATGAAGTTCTGAAAATGTACCATGAACAAATGCAAAGTTTGAGTGAAAGGTTTCAATGAAAAGGTATGATGAACAATCATGTGAAAAGCTGTTGTTTTTCAAAATCGTGCAGCATGCAATCGATTTCACCCTTTATGTAAATCGATTGCACAAGGTTTCAACAACTATATTTTTAAAAGTTTTAAGTGTGAAATTGATTGCACTAGCAATGTAAATCGATTGCATGTAAAGTCAATAGCAAAAAGTAAGTGAGTGCAATCAATTGCACAACCAATGTAAATCGATTGCACTGAGAAACAGAAGCAAACATTTTGAAAATTTTAAGTATGCAATCGATTGCACAAGAAATGTAAATCGATTGCACAGAGAAACAGAAGCAAAAGATCTGAAAAATTGAAGCATGCAATCGATTGCACTAAGATGCAAATCGATTGCACTCAAGTGAAAAATGAAATTTTAACTTTGAAAAACTTGAGTAATGTTTTTTAAACATTTCTTTTTCATCAATGAGCATCTATATCTTAAGATCAAAGTAAGTAATATTATTATACCTTGAAAGTTGTTGAGAGCTTGAACTGAAGATATTGTCTTTAGATGCTTTGTGCTTGATCATAAATCTTTTCCTTCTTTGTCAATGATGGTTTGTCTTCATCAAAACAAAAGCTCATTTGAGAAGCTTGATTTTACATAGCAGTCTACTGGGAAAGAGGAGTTTTGGTCCCTTTATTTGTAGAAATCGGAGAGGCAAACTCAAGCTGGGGAATATGTAGTTTGTTGGGGAAATAAACCCTGTCGACAATCTGTTGGGGAGGTGTCTTCTTTTGGCAGAAATCCTCGAAGATTCTTAAGATCAACTCAGTTGGGGAGAAGTTTTCAGAGATTGAAACCATGGCTAGGGGTCATCCTACGAAAAAGATTTTTGGGGGAGATTTGTCGCTGCCCCTGGTAGCAAGTGTTGCCACACTGCCAGAAGATGTCTGTTTGATCGTACATGATTCATTGCTGGAACTCATGTCCAATTCCCCAAGTGATTCAGATGGAGACTTGTCCCTGGTATATTCAGCATTTCTTGAGAGATTTCTTGGAATTTTGATTGGACTGCCCCGAGTGGTGGATAGTGACACGTCATGCCCACTTTCTTATAGGAGATCTATTATTGGAAGTGTCTTCCCACTTGAAGTGATTTTGTTCATTGAGAGGGTTTTTGTGAACTGGATATTTGTCGTGCGAATTTCTCTACTGTCAAACAAATAGAAAAATGCAAATAGTGATATTCAAATAATGCAAAGTTTATGCTTGTCTTAAAGTTTTGAAAATGCGTTTTTAGCAGAAAAAATAATATTTGTAAGAATATGAATTCAACTCAAGATTTGGAGTAAACCTTACGGGAGTCAGGATACCTTTTGTAACAGTATGCTTTCGAATTAACGCATGCTTCAATTAGGATTTTTGAAGGGTTGTAACATGGCTTGGTTCATGGTTTAAGAAACAAAGGATAAGGCTCAAGGTGTATTTGTACCCGCCAGTTCTTCATGATGTTCTTCAGTCCTAAACTCAGTTAATCGTGCGTTTGAACTCCCATTGAGTCTGAATGATGTTTTGGTGATGGTCCAGACAAGTTAAGTTTGTTGGAAGACAATCATTTTTGACATATTTTCCTTGTTGTTAAGGATTTGTAGTGACCTCTTTTTTGATTTATTATCCCTGATTTTTCCTGACTATTCTTGTTTTTGAGATTACAGTCAGCGGGATGCCCTAGTTTTTCTTAAGTCTCCTTCGTGGGTTTTGACTTAGTGGGATTTTCTCTTGAGAGATAATGACCTCCTATTTGGTAGGAAACCAATCACCGTCTTTTGAATTTAGAGGAATATTTTTGATGTCATTCATTGTATTACGAAGTGAAAGTTTGCGACTTAACGTGCATTTGAATTAACTGAGAGACTACCCTGCCCCGGGTTTTAATTAAAGGTTTCAATTTGTGTAAAAAAGGAAACTCCTACTTCTTTGGCTCTAAGGGGTTGACTAGGGATTATCCTCCTTATAACTCTAGTGTTTAGGAATTGAACAAACTCCAGTACATCGTCAGCAAGGTCTATCCAAAAGCATAATGTATGAGATTAAGGAATTGTTTTCGTCATCCTCCTTATAAAGGCTTATAACTTTTAGCAAGAGTTGAATGTCATAAAGAGAGTAAAAATCATAGTTTAAATATAGTGAAAACGAATGGATCAATTCAAGACAAACATATGCAATGCATTAATGAAACAGAGTTTTACATTAATAGATAAGTGTTTGAACAACAAATGAAATTACAACTTGAAATTTCAAAATGAACAGGACGCTCTTAATAATTTGGCATAGAGTAGTGATCACATTAGGAGTCGCTGGAGGGTCGAACTCAATCTCCTTCGCGTCAATCAAGTCTTGAATCTTATTCTTCAAAGTCCTACAGTTTCCTATGTCGTGTCCAGGACTATCAGAATAGTAGGCATATCTTACGCTTGGAATGTACTTAGAAGAGGAGGTATCGGGGTTTTGAGGAGGATCCTTTAGTGTGATCAGTTTCACCTTCAACAAATGTTGTAAAGCTTGAGACAAAGGCATGTTAATGTTAGAGTACTGCCTTTCTTGGTATTTTATCCTATGCCTATTGCCCTGTCTTTGTTGAGCAGGTGTAGGATTAGAGATCAGGATTGCCCCTACGTGTTGATCATGGTTGCTCTTGTTATGGCCCTTTTGGTCGTACACAGCATATGACTCTTTCTTCCCATTGTATGGCTTTTTATGAGCATCAAAGGATGTAGCTCCTTGAATATTTCCACTTTTGATGCCAGCTTCGACCCTTTCGCCAGTCAGTATTATCTCGGTGAACCCGACTGAGGAGCTTCCGATTAGGTGTTTAAAGAAAGGTCCCATCAAAGTTCCCATAAAAATGTCAATTAACTCTCTGTCAGTTAAGGGTGGCTGCACCCTTCACGCCAAGTCTCTCCACTTTTGGGCGTATTCTTTGAAGCCCTCGTTGGAACGCATGGCCATATTCTGAAATTGCACACGAGTTGGTGCAAGATCAGCGTTGTATTGGTACTGCTTGTAGAAAGCAGCAGCTAGATCTTCCCAAGTGTGAATGTGGGAACTCTCCAAATGATAGAACCACTCAAGTTGTGTCCCAACTAAGCTCTCTTAGAAGAAATGGATCCAGAGCTTCTGATCAGTTG
This sequence comes from Vicia faba, assembly GCA_948472305.1. Lineage (NCBI taxonomy): Eukaryota > Viridiplantae > Streptophyta > Magnoliopsida > Fabales > Fabaceae > Vicia > Vicia faba. Next base: position 806,112,863 of record OX451740.1, read on the forward strand.
TGTATGGTTGAATCTTACGGACATAAGACTTCAGATGCATCTTAGGACAAGAGACTCCATCATACGGGGCAAAGGTAGGGATTTTGAACTTTGGTGGGATGACCACTCCAGGGACCAAACCCATGTCTCCTAAATCCAAGCCAAGCACAACTTGGATCTCCATGGATTTTAGTCTGTCTTCAATCTATTTGTATTTTTCATCTGCTGGTGGATAATGCTCCTCAGAATAATCTTCATCATTAGTAGCTATGTTAGCTCTAATGCTTCCAACTTCCTCCTCTTGACTGTCTTTAGAAGAAGCATCTTATTTTTTAGCTAGATGGGCATGCCCCTTGGACCTTTTTCCCTTGTTGAGGATGACAACCCTTTTCTTAGTTTTCTTCTTGCTCTCTTTGGTGAAGAGTGTTTTCAGATCTTCCTGCCCCTTAGCCAGAGCCACAAACATTTGTTGGAATTGAGCATTTTGTGCTTGGAGATCCTTTATTGTCTGTTCCATATCCATCTTACTGAAATAAACAGTAGGAAGATAAGGAGACCTGTATGGGAGAAACCTATGATGATATGATGTATGGTATGTGGATGCATGTTTTCAAGGATCTCGCGGGGTAAACACAAGAAGATGTTAGAAGTTGAATTTTGATCGACAAATTTGATTGGAGAACTTCGTATTGGTGGATTTCCTTCCACGAGAATCAAGCTCACCATGTCAAGTGGGTCGTAGCCCTTGATTCAAGTTACCGTGTTTTGGTATTGACATCATTTGGTTAGAGGAAAATAAATCCTCTTGCCCCTTGATAGACGTCTGGTTCAACGTGACCTTGCATCATAGGACCCTTGAGATCCTTGAAATGGTTATTGAAAATGCTATGGTATGATGTTATGTACAAGTATGCAAAGTAAGGAAGTTGTTATGTATAAATAATCATATACATACAAAGCAGACAAGTCCTTAGGTTTAGGCTTGCATGGAGTTTGATAGGTAAGTACTCTCTTGAAGTTTAGTTGGTTCAACCTATCTTAGTAATAGTAACCGGCTTCTAGGGGATCTCAATATCAATGATCTTTCCTCATCGGGCATTATTTCAACGCAAGCCTCTTTAACGGCGACCGAAATATCCCGAGAAGTCCGATCTCAATAAGCGTAGTATCGAGTATCAACCAACTTCAGACTGCACCAAAGTCGGCTACCTCACTACTTCCTAATGGCCAAGATGTTCAATTAAGGTTCTAAGGTTAGTTAGTGCTTCATGACACCACACAACAGCCCCGTATTCTCCTTGACTACTCAAGAGCTACCGGTACCAACAAATATGTCACACTAACGTAGCTATTGCTTAGACCATGTCGTTATACCATGCACAGTTTCCATAATTTATTGCTACTTACCTAAAAGGTGTCCCAGATCTGGGCAGAGTATCAAAACAAGCCCAAACAAAGAACCATAATATAAAGCAAATAAGTCAAATAAAGAAAAGCAAGTAAAGGTGATCTAGACCTAAGGTAACCCCACTTTTAAGTTTTCCCCAACAGTGTTTCCAGTTCTGTAACACGGTGGGAGAACTGACTTGGGATGTTTTGCGTTTGATCGCAATTATTGCGGATAGAAAGAGTCGTCACCGAATTTTCTTTTATCCAATAAGGAAAGGTTGAAAAGAACAGGAAAGACCTTTCAAGATTATTTCTTGAGTTCGGGGCGTAGATTATGAAAAGGGAAGGTATTATCACTCTTTTAATCCATAGTTATCTATGAGCTCTTACTTTCTTGCTAGATCACTTGCTTTTGTTTGAAAGTGTGCTTTATGGTGTGGTTTTGAAAGTATTTTGAAAACGTGCCTTTGTAATGATTCCCGTCTCTATAAGAACGCATACAAATTTTTTTGGAAAATAGTTTAAAGAAGTGTTTGTTTTTTAAAGTGATTTTGAAAAGGTATATTTGTAATAATTCTCGTCTCTATAAGAATGCATACAAAGTGTTGTCTTTTGAAAATGTTTCAAAATGAAAGTTTTGGTGTATAAAATGTTTTTGTTGTGAGCAAGCGAGCAACTAAGAGAAACCTACCTACTCAAAGGTCTTTAATGTTCTTTTCCTCCTCCTTTAGAAGTTGCTATCTTACCATTGATTTTGTAAGAAGCCCCATCATTGGATGTGAAGGGATGGGCGTGGGTCATCGTATAGTCATGATAGCAATGTTGTGAGATATCTTAGCATTTATTTTGAGGGACTAAGATCAATTGTAAGACAACATTCGAAGTGTCATCGAGGGACTATGATCTTGTATTTTTGATTGTTTTTTCTAAGACGTCTCACATGCATAACATGACTATTTTTCATAAGTCAACAAGTGGAGTTAACCCTAGAGGTGCATGTGTGCAAAGTGTGTTTGATTGCATGCATTTTTGTCTTTTGATCAGGGTGGTCTACTTATTGATTTTATCTTGTCATACGCCCTAATTAATAACATTTTGCATAAAGTCAAAAGTGCAGAAAGATAAAATCCTACACTATTATAACCATATTGAATTGCATGAAAATATAAAGGCAAAAATAAGATAAAAGCAAGAAAAGTGGATCTTTCGATTTAAGGCAGCAAACCCTTCGATTCTGCACTTTCTGGCTCTCTTCGATCTGACCTAAAAAGGGGTGAAGGCATGACTTTTGATTGGGGCCTGGAGGCCAGCATGTTATGTCTTTCGTTTGGGGCCTGGAGGCCAGCATGTTGTGTCTTTCGTTTGGGGCCTGGAGGCCAGCATGTTGTGCCTTCTGGATGCCTCTTTCGTTTGGCCTGAATGTTAGTATGGAAGCCAGAGGCTTCATTTCTAACTTTCTGTCTCCTGTTTCTTTCGTTTGAGTTTGAATAGAAACATGGCCCAAGGCCATGCCAACATCACCTTAAGGCTAGATTAGTTCTTAAAGCATGTTTAAATGTACAAAGAGCAAAAGTCAAGAAGATTGTTAACCATGACACACATTAAAAGAGTGGAAACGAAAAGAAGAAAATAGTATGTAAATGTTTGAAACGAAAAGAAAACTTATTTACATGCTATGCTGGAAACAAAGGGTCAAAGGTTAGGAATGACATACCTTGCTGGAGGCTGGAGCGTGTGTTGGACCTTGAAGTGGTTTCCTTGAATGTCTCTGGATTCGAAGGAAAATACCAAGGGTGGGCCTTTGACACTGAATTCGAAAGAGAAAAATAAGTGAAATGTCCTTCTTTGCTGAATTCGAAGGATAGTAAGATGTAAGGATTTTTTCATATTTGAAAGGGATAAGTATTTGGATTCTGGGTTTGGATTTGCAAAAGTGTTTAAGTGTTTGAGAATTTTATGGTGTGTAAGAATTTTGAAGATACGTTCCCCCCCCCCCCCCTTTCTTCCTTCTCTCATCTGATGTGCAAATGAACTCTCTATTTATAGAGGAAATTTTTTGAAATGTTTGGGAGTAAAAATAATAAAATAAAGGCTCACCTGGAAAGTAAGCACCCACATGTGTCACAATAGTAAGATGGATTGTTCAGATCGATTTCTTCCTTAGAAGGAAAAAAGGCGCAAGGATCAAGAAAAACTTTTTCTAAAAAGTAGTATTATACTATTAAGGACAAGTGGTATTGGATAACAAATGGGTAAAAGCCTATTTCAACTTGCATAAACAATTAAACATAGAGTGAGTCATAGGTTTGATGCCTGAAAAGGGGAAACACGTAGCCTAGCCTATGGGTCTAATGCTCAACTTGATCTTTTGAGTCGAATCCTCCATCTTTATACACCTTTCAACCAGACTTAGAACAGCATTCATTCCTACCAGTTATGTGTCCTTCGAATGGACCAATTGTATGTTCTTCGAATGTCCCTCTTTAGCTGAATATGCCATCTTGAATCCTCTTTATTTTGATCACTTAGGCCCAAACCTTCGACCATACTCCAAACTAAGCAAAAACAATTATTCCCCAACTATGGCAAGTCCTTCTAATGGGCCACCAAGTTGTGTGTCATAATGCAGCACTATAGCGTATTGAAGGGTTTGCAGATGGATTCTAAGGTGATATGAAAGTGCATTTGAAGCAAACGTGAAGATGAAATCGAAATCCATAGGAAGGTATCCATTCATCCAATCGAAAACTTGTGAATCCAAAGCAAATAGGTGAGGGGCCAATGGTGCAATTGAAGCTTGCAGGCAGAAGCCATTGTCCAAATGAAGCTTGCGTGCAGAAGCAACTTTAGTGCATCAAAGAAAACCTGCAGGAGGTCAAATGCCCAAATGAAACTTATGGACCAAAGCTTAATCAAAGAATCCAGATGCCCAATCTTAAAATGTAAATTAAAGTCTGCATCGAAGGAGGCCCAAATGTTCAATCGAAGCCTGAGGACCAAAGCTCGCTCGAAGAAGGAAAATGTTCAATCGAAGGATGTAGATCAAAGCTTGTATCGAAGGAGGCCCAAATGCCCAATCGAAACTAGTATGAATCTAAGCAAGCTTATTTTTCTTCAATTTTGTCAAGAAAATCAATTTTCTGCTTTGCCCTTTTTTTGTCTGTTTTGTACTTGTGCAAATTTGAGCTTTTTGAAAATCCTTGTGATAAAAAGTCTTCAGAAAAGAGAGGGAAAATTTTGGGGTACAACAGTATGAAAGGCTTAGAAAGTTCTTAATTGACCTAGGGAACTCTCGAGGAAAGGTACATACAACACTTTTCATTAAACGTCAAGAAAAACACTTACTTCTAGTTCAAATTTATATTGATGATATTGTATTTGGTTCTACTAACATGCAACTGGTCAAGGAGTTTTCTAAGCTAATGCAGGGAGAATTTGAGATGAGTCTAATGGAAAAGATGAATTAATTTCTCATACTTCAAATTAAGCAACTCAATGAAGGAACGTTCATGTGTCAAACACAATACTACCCCAAATTGCTAAAATGATTCGGTATGTGTAACACGGTGGGAGAACTGACTTAGGTGTTTTGCGTTTGATCACAATTGTTGCGGATAGCAAGAGTCGCCATCGACTTTTCTTTTATCCAATAAGGAAAGACTGAAAAGAACAGGAAAGAAATTTTGAGATTATTTATTGAGTTCAGGGGGTAGGTTATGAAAAGGGAAGGTGTTAGCACCCTTTTTTTTTGTAGTTATCTACGGGCTCTTAGTTGCTTGCTAGGTAACTTGCTTTTGTTTGAAAATGTGCTCGTGGTGTGGGTTATGAAAGTATTTTGAAAACTTCTTTGTAATGATTCTCGTTTCTATAAGAACACGTACAAAGTGTTGGTTTTGAAAATAGTTCAAAGAGGTGTTTGTGGAATGTGTTTTTGAAAGTGATTTTGAAAAGTATCATTGTAATGATTCTCGTCTCTATAAGAATGCATACAAATAGCTTTGTCTTGAAAATGTTTCATTTGAAAATGTTGGTATGAAAATGTTTTTTAGTTGTGAGCAAGCAAGCAACTATGAGCGTCCTACCTACTTAAAAAGTCTAATGTTCTTTTCCTCCTCCTTTAGATGTTGCTATCTTACCATTGATTTGGTAAGAAACCCCATCGTTGAATGTGAAGGGACGGGTGTGGGTCATTCGTATAGTCATAGAAGGCAAACTATGGGATGTTTTAGCAACTTTTGTTTAGGGACTAGGTCATTTACTGAAGGCAACATCGAGGGTCATCGAGGAACTATAATCTTTTATCAAGGGTCTTTGCTAAAATGCTCATATTCGAGGGACATGACTATTTTTCTGAGGAAACAAGTGAGATTACCCTAGAGGTGCGTGTGTTCAAAGTGTGTTTGATTGCATGCATTTTGTCTTTGATTTTTGGGTTGTCTACTTGTTGGTTTTATCTTTCCGTACATCCTAATTACTAACATTTGTACAAAAGCAATAAAAATGAAGAAAATAAATATCCTACACTATTACAACCATATTGAATAGCAAGAAAATTTGAAGACAAAACAAAATAAAAGGAGGAAAAATGAGCTTTTCGATCTAGGCAGAATGCACCCTTTGATTCCGCTTCTCTGGCTCCTTTCGATTTGAGCTTAGCATGAAGCATGAGATGTAACCTTCAATTATACCTTTCTGCTTCCTTCGATTGCAGGAATGTTAGGGTGAGCAAGTAAGATTTGACCATGCCCTTTGTCCTTCTTTCGATTAAGGCCTGGGAGTCAACATGGACATCTTTTTGGTTGCTTCTTTCGATTGGGCCTGGTAGTCAGTTTGGACAACTTTCGTTTCTCCCTTCTTGCTCCTTCATTTGGAATGTGAAGCAGCCAGGGGTGAAGCCTAAGGCTTCGTTTGACACAAAACTTTTTCTTTCGTTTAGGGTATGTACAGGTTAGCTTTAACGTATACTTGGACAAGAAAAAGCATGCAATCGAAAGTATAGAAATAAAAAGTGAACAAATGTTATTTACATGTTATGTTTGAAACTAAAAGCTTAAGTGTGATACGGTGGGAGAACTGACTTGAGTTTTGCGTTTGTATTCGCACTTGTTCGGTTTAGCAAGAGTCGCCACCGACTTTTTATTTTATCCTAAAGGAAAGGTTAAAAAAGCACAGGAAAAACCTTTTGAGATATTTCGTGGGTTCGGGGGGTAGATTATGAAAAGGGAAGGTATTAGCACCCTTTTCATCCATGGTTATCCATGGGCTCTTAGTTACTTGGTTTTAGATCACTTGCCTTGATTTTTTGATTGCTTGAAATTGTGGTATGTGTGTGTGTTTTGAAAATGTTTTTGAAATAGACGCCTTTGTTTCGGCAACCGTTGTAATGACTTGTGTTTGAGTATATACAACGGTGTGTATCTTTTCGAAAAGATGTTTCAAAATGTTTTTGGAAGTTTGTTTGAAAGTGTGTATGAAGTGTGGTTTTTGAAAAGGAGGCAAGTGTTTTTGCAAGTTGGTTTCAAGTAACTAAGAGTTTTGTCTACCCCTATTGTACTCAAAGGTTTTCTCTATGTTTTCAACCCTTTTTAACAATTTTGTTCCACCATTGAATTTGGTGGACAATCTTGTGTTTAGGATGTGATCGGGACATGCGCGGGTCATCGTATGGACCATGAATGCAATGGTGCCAAGTGTCTTTGGCAATTTGCTTGAAGGGACTATGATCATTCCGTTTAGGCAACTTTCGAAAGCGTCATCGAGGGACTTATGATCATTTTGAATTGTTTTGCCAAAGAAACTCGACGTGCAAGCATGGCCCATTTTGGAAGGCAACATGTGGGATTACCCTAGGGGGTGCAATTGTGATTGTGTATCGATTTCATGCATTTGTTTTTGTATTAGGTTATCTAGCATTTGATTTTATGTACATACAAACCCTAGGTCTAACCATGGTATATTTCGAAAGCGATAAATTGCGGGAATTTAAAGTCTACGCTATTACAAAATAAGTATCCGGGAGTGGGGGTACAAATTCACAAATGGGGATGAGACTTTAGGAGTGTAGTGTCCAATAATTTACAACCAAATCGAATTGCGATCAAATGTAATATATAATGTAATGTACAAAAATAAGCAAGTGTATAATGTATCAATGCGAGTGTATTGTGTATGTGTAAGTGTGTATGTATATGTAATTTATTTACAATTTGAGAAATGTGAATTTAATGAGACAATTAAATATTGTTTATTTGTCAAGTATTATTATCTATGTTTGATTTAAATTTGTATTTTTATATCTTTTTGTAAAGTATGTACAAATAAAGTATTTTAAGAAGTGAAAAGTATTAACTTAAAGAAAAATTATATATTTATGTACAAATTTTAATAAAGGAAAAGAAAATATTTATGTATTTTATTGTGTTTATGTAAAAAGGTTTAGTCAAAAAGAAATAATAAAAAAAATCTATTTTTTAATGTATTTATTAATATGTATTTTTTTAATTTATGCTAACAAAAGAATAATTTGAGAAAAGAAAAAGAAAAAAAGAGTTATATATATAAAAGGTTAAGTGTATCATTTTGTTTTGTAAAATTTGATTGTGTTATATATAAAAAAAGAAATTAAAAAAAGTTAATAAAATTTAGTGTAAAAAAAAAAGAATTTATTGTGTTAGTTTATATAAACAAATGTGATATGTAAAAAAGGTATTAAATTTAGGAAGTTGAATGGGCCAAAAGGGCATTAGGCCCAAACTAAATAAACAGAATGAATGGAAAAGAAGAGGGGGTGTTAACTGGAACGGGCTTCAGCATTGATTAGGAAAAGGGCAAGGTCCAAGTGGTCTCACAGCGTTTTTGTTTAGGGTTAACTGGATTTATTCTCAATTGGGATTTTAGGGTTTGAGCAAAGGATACAGAGGCGCCGTCGTTCGCTTTCGTTCGTCTTTCATCTTTTTCATCCTTTTCTCCATGGATTCAGAACACCCTCGCTCATGGCCACCGGGCTTCACCCTCTATCTCTCCTTCCTCCATAATCGAACGCGGTGACCTTTACAAAAAAGGTTTGGTTTTGAAGCTTTATACGTTTTTACACTTTGCATGTTTATTTTTCATTTTGGATTCTGACCTTAAGCTTCATTATTATTGTTTATTGAGGTGTGCGAAATGAAAAGGGAAGAGGCCATACTACCTTCGTCTTCTGGAGATGGAGGAGAGATGGAGTTTGGAGGTGCTCTAGGCGGCTTTGAAGGCGAGGGTTTGATGATGCAGCTAGCTTGCTCGGATTCCTGGTATTCTGTATTGCTTTGCTTGTTGGTTTGATGATGATACTTGAAAACCCTTGTATGATAGTTTTTCTTCTTCTCTGTTTGCTTCGTATGCCTGCTTCTGTGCTTTTGAGTGCTTTGAGATATTGACTTGAATCTTTCTCTTCCTCGTTTCTGTATGCTGAATATGCTTGATGCCTTGTACCTGTATGATAACCCAGTGATGAGGAAACTCTGAGGGCTTGTAGCCTTACCCTGTATTTCCTTGAGTGCGTGATCTTGGGTATGCTTGCCCTGTTTCCTTGAAATGCTTCTTTGTGTTTGGTTGTCTTGATGCCTGGGTGTGTTGGTTGTCTGTTGATATGTTTGAGATTGATTTGAATGTTGATATGTTTGAGATTGATTTGAATGTTGGCCCGATGATGAAGTTTTTCTGAGGGTTGGATGGGTTGAAAACTGGTTTAGGCTAGACAGTTTGAGCTTAGTGTGAGGCTATGGCTTTGTAGGCTGGCCATTTTTTGAAGGGTTTGGAACGAGTTTGAGGCTTGATAGGTTCACTGGTTCATGGCTTAGGCTTGACAAGCTTGTTTTGATGTTTGAATATTTTCAGCAGGCTTATTGATGGTTAAGGCTTGATGTAGGTTATTGAGGCTTGACAGGGTTTGCTGGTTGTTTTTGAAGTTGTTTGAAAGCTTCAAGCAGGTTTGTGCTTTTTGACAGGGGTTAATGAGTTTTTGGCTTTAACAGGTTGTAAGTTATTACAGGTTTTGTTGGTAATGAGCTTACAAGCTTGTCTGGCTAAAAGGTTTTTAGCAGGTTCAGAGTTTATGCTGTTTTTTTTTATTGATATCTTCTGCTTTTGATATCTTCTGCTTTTTAATATCTTCTGCTTCTTGATATCTTCTGCTGCCCTTTTACTGATTTTAATGAGTTTGTTATATCTTTTGTCCTTTTTAAGCCAAAAACCTGTAAGCCCTTTTCTTTATCTCTCTTCTCCTCTCCCCAGTACAATTTAAAACATTAAACAATGTTTATGTTAGTACTTTAACCTGAAAAGGCAGCTGCTTGGGAAATGATGAAATGAAACCTTGCTTGCAATAGTGGTTCTACCCTGCATACTTTATCTTTTCTTCCAGATTTTGTGCTGCATCTTGTACTTGCATCTGAATAGCCTTTTGGACAGTTTGACATTGGACTTTGTTTGGCAATTTGAACTTGGTTTAGGCCATTCAGTTTGGTCTTGGACTTTGTAGTTTGCACATGCTGTTTGTTTTGAACTATGCAGCTTTTTGACAAACTTTGAATTTGTGCATTTTTCAACTTTGTGCATTTCATGTTTTTGTTGCAAGCATTTTTCATCCCTTTTTGTGAACCGGGAGAAATCCCGTGATTTGCAGAGAGGGCGAACTGATTCCAGCCAGTTGCCTTTAATGATGAATTCTTTTTTATCTGTCTGTCTCTTTAATTTATCTGCTTCAATTGACTTTTTCTTCTTTCTTATTCTTTGCAGATAAAATCCAATGAGGCAGAGGGAGCAAGGGATGGAAGATTGAAGATTAGGGAACTTAGAAAAATTAGGATAGTTTTTTTATTTCATTTTAAATATTTGTAAAATTATCATTGTAAATACTTTGTAAATAAATACGGTATTTAAACAATAATTGTAACAAATAGAATAAAGATGAATAAAAATCTATTTTTTACCAGTTAATTCTTTTCTTCTTTTCAATTATTTACTTTATTATTTATAATTCTTTAAATTATAATAATTGAAAATAAATTCCAACCATTTAAACTCAGAATAATAAATAATTAAATAAACATTGTGGTTTTTAGCATCGATTAATTAATAAGCCTGACGCTTCACAAATCCAAAGCAATGCACAGTCAATCACAACAACTGCCCAAACGTCTTTTCCTTTTACTGATTTTAATCAAACACTGCAAACTCAATCCCAATGCCTCTTTTCATTGATTTAGTCAAACACTGCAAATTCAATCCAAATGTTTCAGTCCACATCTCAGAATAACTTGACAAGCACTGTAGAATTAAATCTTTCTGAGGAATTTGCGCACAAAAACCCTAATTCCTAATCAAATGCCAAGGAAGCGTTCGCCTGATCAAAGTTGAGCCGAAATCAACCAAACCCTAAGCAAACTGTATGAACTGTTCCAGAGCCATGAAAATCAATGAAAACCCTAATTTTATCTGACTGACGAGAAAAGTCTGTTTGACGATTCTTGAGCCAGTCTGAAAAATCAGGAAAAGCCCAAAACTGCGATTTCTTGTGGAAAAATACGAGGGCAAATTTTGGGGTACAACATTAAGGTTAAGGGGACTTACCTTGCTTGACTTTGGAATATAGTGTTGGACCTTGAGTTGTTGCCCTGGGTGTTCCTGGATTCGAAGGAAAGACACAGGGGTTATGTTTCTAGTATTGGATTCGAAAGAAGGAACCAAGCGTTGGGTTGCTTCTGATTTGAAAGAGAAAAAGAAACAAGTGTTGTGTTTCTTTAGATTATGGGTTTGTGTTTAGTGTTTGAGAATCTTAAGAGTTTAAGAGTTTTTGAGAGTTTGATGATTTTTTCCATGCCACCCAAAAAGTCTTTTTCAGCTTGCAAATGGTTTCTCTATTTATAGAGAAAGGGTTAGAGGTGCTGGAGTAACCAGGTTTGTAAGATAGAAAAACCATGGTTTGGTTGAAACGAAAAAAAAATTGATCCCTTTCGTTATTCCCAAGTTTCAAGTACAAGTGGGGGCCTGCTGTCTGTTGAGGGCAGGAGATTGGACTTATGCTTTTGGCACAACTTGCATTCAGACAAAAATCAGATTGGGAGATGATTTTGTGACTAAAGTACTCTTTATGAAAAAAGGGTACAGGGCTTTTTGCTATTTTATCCAAGAATAGTATTATCCAGTAGACAAAGCTTCGAACTTTTGTGTAAGCCTCTGATTATGTAAAGATTTGGAAACAACATAGCCCGAAAAGTGAGATTTGGAGGATAAGGCTATGAGATTTGCTCAAAGTTCTTCAAACAAGCTTGCTTCAAAGGGTTCAGATTGGATTCGAAGTATGTTGATTCGAATGGAACCAAAACTCCAATCGAAGCTTTGTGTGAAGGTGGATTGAGTCCAACCAAAGGCTTGCCTGCCAGAGGTCACATGGCCAAAAAGAAAGGGTGCATGCAGGAGGTCCCTGCCTTGTGCCTGCTGGCATGAAGGAAATCTTGGCTTTGTGGTGTCAAAGGCAAACATGTAAGGGGTCAATGGTGTAATCGAAGGACACTTTTCAGAAGGTGATTTCCTTTTGAATTGAAGGAAGCTTTCAGAAGATTATTGACTTTCTGAATCGAAGAAAGCCAACAGGAGGCTTTTACTTCTTGAATTGAAGGACGTTTTTTAAAGGGAAACAAGACTCAGTCGAAGCTTGTATGAATATCATTTCCTTCTGAATCGAAAGAAGCTTTTCATAATGTCATTGCCATGTGCACCAAAAGCCAACTTGTGAGGGGCCATTGATGTAATCGAAGCTTGCATGCAGGAGGCTGTTGTACCCCAAAATTTGCCCTCCCATATTTGTCAATACATTACAAGTGATATCCTCAAATTGCTCAAGGAAGTCCAAGGGTTGATCAGACAAACTCTCTCCTAAGGCAGTCTACCCCAAATTAGGGTTTCATTTTGCATCAAGATGTTTGAGTCCAAAGGATCCCAAATTCTCACTGTTGTCCTAATATGTTCTCAAGATTATCCATGCCAAGTTTCAAGCCTTGCAGAGGAAATTTGCTCAGTCAATTGCTCAAAGGCCTAAAAATCGACTGTGCTAGGGCAAAAGTCAACTGTGGCCCACATGCAATCAAACTTCAAGATTTTTGGTCAACATCCTCATTTTGAAGTATTATTCATCATTTGATCAAGGGTTGATCATTATTCCTCAAGGATTGCTCACAATTCATCAAAACCCAAAAGTTGCTAAATTAGGGTTTTGTAGGAAAAGTCAACTCAACTTTGACCAAGCATAACTTTCTCATACTTTATCAAAAATGACCCATCCAAATCTCATTTTCAATAGGATGCAATTCCATACAATTCATCTTCAGCTCCCAAGTTCAAAATATGCACTCACAAGAAGATATGAATTTGGACATTATAGGTCATTTTGGAAAGTCAACAAAAACACCTTTTGGGTCAAAGCTTCATACATGAACATGGAATACTCAATTGAGATGATACCAAAAGGGTTGCTTATAGGAAATCTTAATCTTTCTAAAAAGTCCAAGAACACTTCTCTAGGGTCAAAATTGAGGGAGTTGTGCATTGGCCAAGTTTACCCTTTTTGCAAAATTGCCAAAAGTCAAATGTGTCCAAAATTGCATTTTTTGCTAAATGGGCCCAACTTTTTATGCTTGCACTGAGTTTGTAATGTGACCCACGACCCATGATCCCTTCCACTTGTCATTATTTTATTTTTGTCATTTGTTTTGATTTTATTTCATTTAAATCAAATAAAATCAAAATAAAATAGTAAAAATATCAAAAGCAAATCAAATCTTGAGATTTTGTGCATGTTTAGGATCATTACACAGCTGGAAGTGAGGTCAAATCGTGCAAGGTGCAAAATGGACAGAAAAAGATTGGATTTGCTTGATTTGGAAAGATTTTGCACAAGGATCAAATCATGAATCAATGATCATAATTGGAAAAGATTTGATACAAAGTTGGAACCCTAATTCATTCTTGGATACATAAGGAACAATTGCATATCAAAAGCAAATGGGCTAGAGGCGTGCAAGAGAAAGAACCAGTTTCAAAAATTGAAGGAAAAATTGCAAATCAATTTCCAGGTTTCAGGCCTTCTCAAGCCATTCGAACCATCCCAATCGTTTGCTGGATATTCCTGGACCGTATTGCAACCATTAACAAGCTTCCTCACACTCAGAATCGCGCTGTAAGTTTTACACGGTTTCCATATTTTCTTGAAATCGAATATAATCATCCTGGCATCTTTAACATGATTTATTAGCATATTCTTAATCCTTGAGTTGTTTGCAAGCTAATGGTTATGATTAATTGTATTTTTGCTGACTGAACACGAAGCTTCCATGGCTAGGGTTCTTGCTTCGTTTTTAGGGGTTTTGCATACATGAAAAATTGGCCATTAATAATGGTACCATGATGTTCGTGAGGTTGCAACGAGTTGATTGGTACCATTGGTTATGATTTATCATGCTTGCATAGAATTTTGGAGAAGCACAGGGTTGTACCTACGCCTGGTGTCCGTAGGTAAAGGTTTTTGTCTAAAACGATAGAGGCAACAAGGAAGATGATGGTGTGGCGCTTCATGACTAGCCAATTCAAATTTCGCGCATTTAAGAATTAATATTTTTTTACCATATAATATTTGTTTCATATTACTTGTACAACTAAACATGCCAGCTCAGTTGGCAAGCGTGCAGGGTGATAAGGCTCAAGGACCTGGGTTCGATCCCCAGGTCCCAACAATGCTTCATATTATTTTTTCTCACATATTCAGGTGTACTAGTGTCCCACAAGTCTACCATGCATCATTAATATCCCATCATCAGATTATCAAGGCTGCAGATCCAACGCCTTATCCCTGAGGGTCCACCATACGCCCAGTCAAGCAAGCAGCATGGGAATGGAAAAGTCAAAAGGGCCATAAGCATCTGGGCCCAGAAAATTGCAAATAACACCCCCCTTCTTGCTAAGAAACCAGGCCCATCTTTCTTTCTTTTTTTTTTTTAATTTGTTTTAATTCTTTTAATTTGCTTAATTGTTTTAACAAAATTAATTTCTTTTTTTCACAAAAAATCATAAAATCAAATTTCACAAATTTAGAATTAGGTTTTTTATTTTATCAAAATTAATTTAATATTAGTTTAAATTTAAATTAGGGTAATTCTAACTTTTTGTATATAATTAAAATCAATTAGAAAAATTAGGGTTAACTCTTGTTTTAATTTTTATTTTCTTTCTCAAAATAAATAAAAAATACAAAAATAGGTTAATTTAATTATTCTTCTTAAATTAAAATTAATTAGTAATTAGGTTTTTTCTATTCTATTCAATTAAACTTTATTTTCTCAAAATAATCAAAAACGACAACAAAATGATTTTTTCTTTTAAATTGCAATTAGGTAGTTGGGGTAAAAACCCTAAATCTCTCGTTTCGATTCATCGCGCGCGTTTATTATTATTTTTTGCAATATTAATGTAACTGCTCATGGTGTAATAATTTAATTAGGATTTTCTTTTATTTATCGTTTTACGGGTTTTTGGCTATGTAATTAATCCCTCCCCTGAAGCCTTGTAATAGCGTAGATTTTATTTTCTCGCATTTTAATTCTCGCAAATATTTTCTCATACATGCGCACTATTAGGGTATACTCTCACTTAGGTTGCCTTCGGTAAACGATCATTAAGTATAGGGTGTCTTAGTGGTTGCCCTTATGTCTAAACAAATATCAAATGTCCCGTTCAGAAATGTTGCCCCGGAAAGGTTGCCTCAGAAATGTTGCCTCGAATATGATATTAAGACTTTAGGGTTATTACTAAGACATCCTAACATTGCTTTAGTGATCGTACGTCCCTTACGAATTGACCTTTACAACTCCAACGATGGTGCTACCTATTTCTCAATAGTAGGATAACATTTTCTAAAGGAAACGAGAAAAGAAACGATCCTTTTTCGAGTAGGTAGATGCTAGTAGGTACTTGCTCAAAACAATAAACTTTTTTCACACCAAACACTTTTTTAAACAAAGTTTTCAAAAACACTTCGTGTTGTACCCCCAAAATTTTCCCTCTCATTTATCAAGATTTTCCTCACAAGACCTCTTGGACTCAAGACAAGATTAGGGTTTGCTCAGCTCAAGACATCTCACCTTGCACTGATAACCTGAAATTAGGGTTTGAGTTTTCACAAGTAATTTTGGACCATCAATGCTTCATATGACTTTCATACACCATCTTGGACCCCTAAGATTGCTCATGTTAAGTTTCAAGCCTTGAATCACATTTTGGCTCAATCAATTGGACAATTGACCTAAAAATCAACTATATTGGGGGAAAAGTCAACCATGGCCAATTTACAGTCAAACTTCATAATTTTTTATCCACAACCACATTTTAGACTCATATGAACCATTTGATCATGTTTGGATCACAACTCCTCAAGAAATTTGATCAAATCATCAAAAGGGCAAAATGGTCAAAATTAGTGTTTTTGACTAAGAAAGGGCAATTTCTGATTTTTAACCTAGCCAATGACCAATTGGGTTCAAGCATGATTTCAAAGACTCAATAGAATCATCTTGACTTAATCAAATAGTTCAAAAGATCTCAAATGCATAGGATTGACAGATGAATTTTGCAGTCAATTGATCAAAAGTCAACTGTATACTAAAAAGTCAAACTTTGACTTTCTGGTCAAAATCAAGTGCCAAGGGTCATAATTCATCAAGATATGTCAAAATGTGAAACTTGTTGACCAAGAAACCTAAAATTGAAAATTAGTGTTTTAATTTGAAATTTTTCATAACTTAGAATTTTTCTAAGTATGGAAAATTTCTTATTTTTTCCCAACTTTCCACAACTTTTTCACCATGATGCAATTGGATTCAAAGAAAACGTCCAACATGAAAGTTGTAGTCCTCAATGAAATCTAAAAATTTTATTCACAAAGTTTTCCCAAAATATGCTTGGATCTCAAGATATAAATTTGTGAATAAGGGTCCATGAACTAAAAAACTTAGTGAAAATTTGCCCTAATTTAGGCAGGTTTTTGGCCCAACTTCATGGGCATTTTTCACCTAGTTCCAAGAGGTATCTCAAAATTCATTTCAAATATGGATTGTAGATCACATTACAAGATTTCCAAAATGTCAGAGAACTCTCCAAGATCATTTATGGTTATGGAGAATCGAAGAAGAGAAAATGACATTTTGTCACTTTTGTTCAAGCCATTTTCACAATGGTTCAAGTTGCAAATCAGATCCTAGCATGCTTGTACCTTGCATTACAGGTCCTAAATCCCTTCTACACTCCATAATTAAATGCAAACTCATGGGATAATGACTTTATTTTTACCTTTAGAGCATTGTACAAAGAATAATTCCATAAATGGCCAAAAGTTCACAATGTCATTTTGATAAAGCAAGCTTTTCCAACTTTATCAGCCTTGAACCTTGGACTTGTTCCTTGGATTCAAGCATTTTCCACAGATAACAAGAAACTTGTACCAACTCTCTGCAGCTAGCAAGCAAGCAATACAAGCATTTTGGCTTAAGTCACTTCAACTTTCTTCAAATGCAAGAAAAGAGGCAAAAGGGATCAGAACTTGTACAACTGCTAGAGAGTGGACTTTGTATCACTCCATACATATTCACAAACATATATCAAGCTAAGACACAAATTCATAGAATCTGAAACTCTCCCAAACACAAAAAATACAAATTTCTGCCCAAACAGGGCAGCTTCTGCAAAACTCTTGCTAACTCAATATTGGCTCGTGCGTTTCTTGATTCAACACTTCAAACACCTTCCATACATCATATCCAAACTATCCAAGCCTTTGTCCTGGTTCTGTGAGCCCTATTTTGGACATCACCATTTTCACTTTTGAAGGTTGCAGGTTGACTTCTACAGGGAGTTTCAAGCATCCTCAAGGCCAGCTAAGCATTGGAAAAGCTTGAGGGAACTTCAAGGAAGCCCACACGATCTTCAAGCCTCACTCAAAGTCCCCAGATTGTCATATCCAAACTCAGCTGAACAAGGTATTTTTCAAAACTCTATCTCTCTATTTAGGAATCATCAAGCTTTGATTTGTGAAGCAAAAATGTAGTCCTTAACTTGCTGAAGCTGTACATATGCATAGTTATCATTTAAATAAACTGAGTAGTGAGAATTTCAAGCTTGAAGTTCATGAAAAAATTAGGTCAGGAATTAGGGGTGATTAAATTCCCCTGATCTTTGAGAGTTAGATTATGAATTTTATATCATTGGAATCGTGAGATTCCAAGCTACATTTTTCATGTTGTAAGTTTTTATTTTTATGCAAAGAATAGAGAGTTGCAGGTTTGAACTCAGAACACGCGTGCAAGCTGGAGGACAGGGATGAAGATGATGGTCTGGGTCTGAGCGTGCATTGGGCTTCTTTTTTTGCTTCCCATACCCCCCTGACTACTATTTGCACCCCCTTTGCATATTTTTATATTTTTGCATATTTTCTCATATTTTTATGTTTATTGACTTTATTATTTTTTTCTGAACATTAAAAAATCACAAAAATATTTTCTTAATTTTTTGCATTTTTATTTTATTTTATTTTATCTTATTTTTTTGCATAAAATATTGATTATTTAGAATAAATAGAATCTATTTTCTTAAAATAAATAGTAAACATATTTGAAAATATCATACATTTTTATTTTTATTATTCATACATACAAAATATTATTTCCACATATATTTTAACTTTTAATATTTGTAAATAATTTTATTTATTTTTTCTTGTACATAAATGGACAAAATAAAATAAATATAGAACATATATTTCTTTTAAATAAAAATTAGGGTTTCCCCTTTCAAAAAATAATATTATTTTTCTCTTATTTTCTAGGGTTTAAATAATTAATTCTCTCATACAAAAAATCAATTACAAGACATTTTTGCATAAATACATTTTATTGCATATTTAAATACCTGTTCATTTATTTAATTTACAAATATTAAATTGGGTTGTAATAATATTTTAGGGTTCTATTTTGTGCAAATATCCCCATTCAAAAACTTGTATTCCCCTTCCCATAATAATTGTTGTAATAACTTAGATTTATTTTACGCAATTTATCGCATTATATACATGTTTAGTAAAATTAGGGTTTGTACGATAAGACGAAAAACAAACAAATAGAATGACCTAATACAAGACAAACAAAAGCATGTAAAATGACAACACATTGCACACAAGCACCCCTAGGGTTTCACCCACTTGGTTGCCTAAACAAAATGGCCATGGTATGCATGCAAAGTATCTTGGCAAAATAAAACAAACAAATAAGATCATAGTCCCTCGATGACGCTATCAAAAGGTTGCCTAAAACAAATGATCTTGGCCCCTCAAAACTTGCTAAGATACTTGGCAATATTGCTATCATGGTCATACGATGACCCACGCCCGTCCCGTTTAACATCCAAAGATAGGGTTGTTTACCAAACCAATGGTAAATCAACAATGTCAAAGGAATAAAAATGTACAAGAAAGACTTTTGAGTAGGTAGATAGCTTTTAGTTACTTGATCAATTTGAAAACAGTCCTTGCTATTTTCAAAAACAATCACACACACATTTCAAAACATTTCCAAACAACTTTCAAAACATTGAAACATTTTTCAAAAGACAAACATCTTTGAATACATTCTTACGAACGAGAATCATTACAAAGATTGCCTAAACGATGGCCTATTTTCAAAATGCTTTCAAAACCACACAAAGCACCACTTCAAACAATTGAAAAAGTAAAGCAAGTGATCTAAACAAGTAACTAAGAGCCCATGGAAAACCATGGATGAAAAGGGTGCTAGTACCTTCCCTTTTCATAATCTACCCCCCGAACTCAAGAAAACATCTCAAAGGTCTTTCCTGTGCTTTTTTACCTTTCCTTTTGGATAAAAGAAAAGTCGATGACGACTCTTGCTAACCGCAACATTTTGCGAACACAAACGCAAAACCTCAAGTCAGTTCTCCCACTGCATCACAGAACTGGCGACTCTGTTGGGGAACATTATAAAAGTGGGGTTACCTTAGGGTTTTAGATCACCTTTACATGCTTACATTGTTTGACTTGTTTGATTTACATTTTGGTTCTATTGTTTGGGATTGAATCCTCTACCCAGATTTGGGAAACATTATAGGTAAATAGCAATACGTTGTGGAAACTGTGCGGGGTATACCGACATGGTCTAAGCAATAACTATATTAATGTGACATATTTGTGGGTACCGGTAGCCTTTGAGTGAATCAAAGAGAATACGGGGCCGTTGAGTGATGTCATGAAGCACTAATGAACTTCTAGAACCTTTACTTGACCAACTTGGCCTTTTAGGATGTAATGAGATGACCGGCTTTGGTGCAGTCCGAAGATGGTAGATACTCGATACTACACTCATTGAGGATTGATTCCTTGGAATATTTCGGTCGCCAGTAAAGAGGCTGAATTGAAACAATGAACAAGGAATTAATCCAGTGATATTGAGCTCCTTAGAACCCGGTTACTATTTCTAGGACAGGTTGAGCCAACTAAACTTCAAGAGGGTATTTACCTGTGAAACCCCATGCAAGCCTAAACTAGGAACTTGTGTGATTTTCTTATACATATATACTTGTGCATAACATCATGGACATCATGAACATCATATGCATCTACTAACCATTTCAAGGATTTTGGAGATTCATCTTTTCTCTTGTTTTATAGGTTATGGATTCACTTCGCAGGAAAACTATCCAAATCAACCTTGTAAGAATTCCTCCACAACTCAAGGAGCTAGCTTCAAGAATTCCTGAGAATTCTCCATTCACCGAGAGACATGGTCGTCTACTCAACTTGGTCACCACCAACACAGAGGAGGATATGCTGAAAGTTCTCTTCCAATTCTTTGACCCTTTACATCATTGCTTCACATTTCCTAACTACCAACTTGTGCCCACTTTGGAGGAATTTTCTTAACTCTTGAGGATTCCTATTCTCAATCAACTACCCTTCAATGGTACAGAAAAAGATCCAAAGCCAGAAGAGATTGCTCAAGCCCTGCACTTGCACTCATCTGATGTCATAACACATTGGGAAACTAAAAGTGGTGTCAAAGGCTTCTTGTCAAAGTTTCTGTTTGAGAAGGCCCAAAGCTGTTGGAATTCTCTAGACTTGCAAGCTTTTGAGGATATTGTAGCTCTTCTCATCTATGGGATGGTCTTGTTCCCTAATCCTGATCAACTCATAGATGTGAACGCTGTCAAAATCTTCATGTCTCGCAACCCGGTGCCTACATTGCTTGGGGATATCCTCCACTCTTTTCACACTCGAACAATGAGGAAAAGAGGTGTTCTGATGTGTTGCACTCCTCTCCTGGCAAGATGGTTTATTTCTCATCTTCCCCAATCAGTCTTGAAGAATGAGCAAGGTTTGAGGTGGTCACAACGATTGATGACCCTTACACATTCAGATATTCATTGGTGTTCTCGATCCAAAGAGAATGTTATCATCGTCGATCATTATGGGGAATTCCCTAATGTCCCTCTACTTGGTATTAGGGGAGGCATCACCTACAACCTTTGCTTGGCTCTGAGACAGTTTGGTTATGCCCGAAAGGATGGCCCACATGACATGCTGATTCAAGGATTGGTTTTCGAATTCGACAACGGCGACCAAGGACTCCGACAGAGATTCTTCCGAGCTTGGAGAATGCCCAACAAGGTGGATAGCAAGACTCTGGGACACAAGAATTCCATCCCTCTTGAGCCTTACCTCAAGTGGGTACGATCCCGCGCCCAAAGTCTTATGATGCCTTACTCCTCCATTCACCCAGTGATTATAGATCCTGTTAAGGAAGGAGAGGTTCCATACACCATCCTACATCCTGACATGCCAACATCACTCAAAGATTTACAAAGGAGTTGGATACAGCTCAAGGGAGAGCGCGATACTTTCGAAGCCCAATTCTACGCAAGCGAGAAGAAGGTTTTGGAACTCACTCGGCTACTTCACGAAGAGCAGACTCTCAACACCTACATTGCACCAAAGAGGATGCGCAATGTCTTTTTACCTTAGAATTTTGTATTATTTTGCCCAAGGAGCATTGATGTACTAACAATTCTATCTTATTAATATGAAGTGTGTTTATTTTTTGTTTAAAACAAATTTGAATTTCTGAATCCTTGAAAGCATTACATGAATACATATCATTCATCATATGCACAAACAGGTCTTCACACCAAGTTTCCTCATCTCTCTGCTGTTTATTTCAGCAAGATGGATATTGAACAAACGGTCAAAGATTTGCAAGCTCAGAATTCCCAATTTCAACAGCTACTCTTGACCTTGGCCAAGGGGCAGGAGGATCTCAAGACTTTGCTAGAGAAAGAGAAAGAGAAAAAGAAGAAGAAGCCAACTGGTGTGGTTCTCATGGGTAGAATATTTCAGGGACAAGCTAGACGGACTTTGGAATTCCCATCAACATTTGATGAAGAGGGAAGAAAAGGAAAAGGAGCGACAATACCATCAGATTCTGAGGAAGAAGAAGAAGAGGAAGAGGAAGACTACTCTGAACAACAATACCCTTCGGCCGATGAAAAATACAAAAACTTGGAAGAACGTCTAGCTGCTATGGAAATACAGAGAGTACCGGGGCTGGATTTTGAGGAGTTAGAGTTGGTTTCTGGAATTTTAATCCCTCCTAAGTTTAAAGTGCCACTGTTTGCCAAGTATGATGGGGTGTCTTGTCCAAAAATGCACCTCAGATCCTATGTCAGGAAGATTCAACCACATTCTTCTGACAAAGACCTGTGGGTCCACTTTTTCCAGGACAGTCTATCGAGAATGCATCTTGATTGGTTCTACCAGTTGGAGAGAGCAGATGTTCATAATTGGGAAGACTTGGAAGCCGCCTTCTATAAACAATATCAATACAACACCGACTTGGCGCCAACCCGTACTCAGCTACAGAGTATGGCTATGGCTACCAATGAGGGCAAGACACGAACTACCACCGTATCATAGAACTGGCGGCTCTGCTCGGGATTAATAAGTGGGGTATACCTTAGGATTTAGTTCATCATATTTGCTTCTCTTGTTTGTTTTGGTTGCTTTACTTTTAAGGGTTTTGTTTGGGAGTTACTATAGATCCTAACCCGGATCCGGGGACACCTTTTAGGTAAGTAGCAATAAACTGTGAGGGAACTGTACGACGTAGACTGATACGGTTGAAGCAGTAGCTACGTTGATGTGGCACATTGGTTGGTATCGGTATCCCTTGTGGAGAAACGAGGAGAATACGGGGCCGCTACGTGTATCGTTAAGCATCAACTGACCTTAGAACCTTTAATCGACCAACTTGGCCATTAGGAAGTAGTGAGATAGCCGACCTCGGTGTAAAGTTGAGAACTGGTTGATACTCGACGCTACACTCATTGAGACCATACTCTCGAGATAGTTCCAGCCGCAAGAAAAGATTGCGTGAGATGAAACCATGACCGATGGAGGATGGTCAGTGATATTGAGAACCTCTAGAACCCGGTTACTTTTTCTAGGACATGTTGAAATCAACTGAACTTCAAGAGGGTAATACCTTTGACCCCATGCAAGCCTTAAACTTAAGGGCTTTTGTGTGACTTGTTTGCCTTTGCCATGCCTGTTATCTGCTATACCTGTTGTTTTTATCATGAAATTACGCATCATAACATAGCATGTATACTTCATTATACAAACCATTTCAAAGACCGAGGGAATTTATCTTTGTTCTGTTTTGCAGATTATGGCTTCCGTACACAGAAATACCATCCGAGTTAACTTTGTGCAAATACCTGCTCAACTTAAAGAGTTAGCCTCGAGAGTTTCTGAGACTTCTATGTTCATTAAGAGACATGGTCAGCTTCTTATCCTGGTCACCTCAAAGTTTGATGAGCAGATGATGAGTGTGCTTTTCCAGTTCTTCGATCATGTGCATCATTGCTTCACCTTTCCAGATTACCAGTTGGTTCCCACTTTGGAAGAGTTTTCTCACTTATTGGGCATATCCATCCTTGAGCAGGTGCCCTTCACAGGTATGGAAGAGACTCCTAGACCAGAAGACATTGCCTCAGCTCTGCATCTGAAACGGGCTGATGTTGTATCCAACTGGGAAACACGAAGCGGGGTCAAAGGTTTTCTAGCTAGGTTTTTAATAGACCAGGCTCAGCTATTCTAGGATAATTTGGATTTTCAGGATTTTGAAGACATCGTGGCTCTCCTTATCTATGGGTTGGTCCTCTTCCCGAATCCATATTCCTTTATATATGTAAATGCGGTTAAGATCTTCCTGTCACGCAATCTAGTGCCTACTCTACTGGGTGATATCTTGCATGCCCTCTACACTCGTACTGTGCGAAGAAGAGGGACCCTTATGTGTTGTATGTCGTGGCTGTCGAGGTGGTTTATTTTTCACCTCCCTAAGTCTGTATTGAAGAACGAAGAAGGTTTGGGTTGGTCCAACAGGATAATGTCGCTTGCCCATACAGACATTTTTTGGAGTTCCAAGGCTATGGAAGACACTGCAGTCATTGATCGTTATAGGGGATACCCTAATGTCCCGTTGCTTGGAATTAGAGGGGGTATAACCTATAATCCTTGTCTAGCTTTGCGAAAATTTGGTCGTGCTCGGAGAGACGGTCCCCATTAGCTACTTCTTGGGAATATTGCATTTGACTACAAGGAAGACGTTGGCGAGCATCGCCGAAGGTTTATACGAGCTTAGGGCATGGTGAACACATCTGACCCCCAAGAGCTAGGACCAAGAACTTCACTTCCTATGCAGACTTACCTCCAATGGGTCCGAGCTCGTGCCCAGAAGCTTGGGATGCCCTATGAAGTAGTATTGCCAAAGATTGTGGAGCCCACTAATGAAGAAGGCGTTCCTTACACAGTTTTTTATCCTTACATGCCCACTGATCCTAGGGCATTGCAGAGGTCTTGGATTCAGCTGAAAGAGGAAAGGGATACTTACCGGGAGAAGTACCATGAGCAAGAAAGGAAGATTTTGAAGCTCACCAGGCAGCTCGAAGAAGAAAGAACGATTAATGACTACGTCAGCACAAAGAGGAAGCGCCCATGGGACTTTTGATTTTTCTTTTCTAGTTTTAGATTTGTTTTTCATTTATTTCTTTGTAACGCTTTAAAGGCATTGTTGAACCTTTTTACAAGTTAATCTAATAAAGTTTGTTTATTTTTGGTTTGCAAATTTAAATCTCCCAAAGTCTTTGAAATCATTACATACGCATCCCATTATCATGCACACCATTACAGGTACCATTACAGGTTTCTCACCTTCTTCACTGTTTATTTTAGAAGAAATGTCTACTGATCAAGCCATCAAAGATCTTCAGGCACAAAACGCCCAATTCCAACAGATGGTCTTAAGCTTGGCTAAAGGGCAAGAGGATTTGAAAACTCTCATTCTGTAAGAGAAGAAGAAGAAGAAGAAGAAGAAGGTCGTTCTTCTGAATATGGGTAAAAGGTTTGGGGATAGGTTGAAATAGCAAGCTGATCTGACCTCTTCATCCAAGGAAGGGGAGAACCAAGAAGAAGAAAAGGGCCCCAGTCCTGCAATCTCTGATAATGATATTGATTTTGATGATCAGCAATATCCTCCTGCTGAGGATAGGTACAAGCAACTTGAAGACCGTCTGAGTACTATGGAGATTCAAAAGATCCCTGGTTTGGATTTCAGGGAACTGGGACTGGTATCAGGAGTGGTGATCCCTCATAAGTTCAAAGCTCCAGTTTTTTCCAAGTACGATGGAGTATCCTGTCCATAACTCCATCTCCGTTCGTATGTCAGGAAAATCTAACCTCACACTTTTGATAGAAATTTGTGGGTACACTTCTTTCAAGATAGTCTGTCAGGGACTCAACTTGAATGGTTTTATCAGTTGGAAGGAGCTAATGTCCGAAACTGGGAGGACCTTGCCGCTGCTTTTTACAGGCAGTATCAGTATAACGCCGACCTTGCTCCCACTCGTACTCAGCTCTAGGGTATGTTTATGGGTACAAGTGAAGGTTTTAAGGACTATGCTCAAAAGTGGAGAGATTTGGCTGGAAGAGTCCAACCCCCTTTGTTTGACAGGGAGTTAGTTGACATGTTTCTAGGGACGCTATCTGGTCCATTTTTCAATAATCTGATCGGCAGTTCATCATCTGGGTTTACTGAGTTGATTTTGACTGGAGAGAGAGTAGAAGCTGGCATTCAAAGTGGCAAGATACAGAAAGATACTTCATCAAGCATAGTAAAGAAGCCTTTCACGGGTAAGAAAGAAGCAAGTGCAGTCTACGGCCCGAGGGGCCAAAGCAGACCTGAACACCGTTAAGCAGTAAATGCAGTAGTGATATCAAGACCAGTAGTTGCTCCACAATGCAATAATCAACAAAGGGTGGAAAGACCACATAGGCAGTACACTCGGCTCAATATGAACTTGTCTCAAATTCTACCACAATTATTGAAGACCAATCTGGTAACTCTGAGGGAGGCCCCGAAGAACCCAACACCATATCTCCTCACTATAACCCGAATGCCCGCTGCACCTATCACTCTGAAAGTCCAGGTCATGATACAAACAATTGTTGGGACTTGAAAAATAAGGTGCAAGACTTGATCGAAGCCAAAGAGATTAAGTTTGACGCTCCAGAGAAGCCCAACGTCATAACTGCTCCCATGCCCAAACATGGTCATGGAGTAAATGTTGTGGACAATGATTTATTTGTGACCTCCGTGGAAGAAATTTCTACTCCTTTGATGATAGTAAAGAAGAATTTGTTGTTGGCCGGTTTATTTCTGGTTTATGGTAAAGGTTGCCACAAATGTTCAATTTTGCCTGCTGGTTGCCACTTATTGAAATCAGGTGTTCAACGACTGATGGATAACAAAGAGATCATGTTCGAAAAGACTATGATTCCATTAGTTCCAATTGAAGATGTTGCTATTGTAACCATTTCCGCCAATCCTTCCAAGGTTTCCTCGAGAAAACCTGTTAGGATTACACCTCTTCCAAGAATTGCTCCGTTAATAATTATTGTCCCTGGTCCTATCCCATACACTTCGGATAAGGCTTTCCCTTGGCACTATGGGGCTGGTGTGTATTACCATAGAGTTAAGAAAGACTTAAAGAGTGAAGAAGTTGATGCTGATGTCAGAAATATTGTCGGGGCTAGCAAGGTCACCAGAAGCGGGAGACTCTTTTCTCCCGAGATTTCCCCTCCGACTGGCCACAAACCTGTTGTCATTCCATCTGCTAATACATCAACTACTGTCCCAGTTCCTATTCCAGTTATCACCCTTGTCGCCGAGCTATCTGAGACTCGGGGCAAAGAAATCATAGGTGAGCCTGCCCGGACGGAGGCACCTAAGAAGATCATCATAGAAACCTTTAAGCAAGAGATAGAAGAAATTTTGAAGATTATCAAGAAGAGCGACTACAACGTAGTTGAGCAGCTGGGGCAGACCCCGTAAAAAATCTCCATGTTGTCCTTGTTGTTGTGTTCTGAAGCCCATGGTAAGGCTTTAATTGCATTCCTCAAAACTGCACATGTGTCGTAGGAAACTTCAGCCGATCAATTCAAAGATTACGTAGCTAGCTTGACTGCCGACAATGGGTTGGGTTTCTCAGATGCAGATCCGACTGCTAAAGGAAGGAATCATAATGACGCCCTGTACGTCTCGATCGAGTGCAAGGGCACTACTATGGCCCATGTACTGGTGGATATCGGGTCCTCATTGAATGTTCTGCCAAAGAAAGCATTAGACAGTCTGGACTGTGAAGGTTTGATTCTAAAGCCGAGCAATATTGTGGTCAGGGCTTTCGACGGGTCAAAGAGAATGGTGCACGGGGAGGTGGACATCCTTGTTAAAGTTGGCTCTCAGACCTTTGGGTCCACTTTCTACGTGATGGATATTAGACCATCATATTCTTGCTTGTCGGGTCGTCCTTAGATTCATAGGGCTGGGGCAGTGACTTCCACGCTCCACCAAATGTTGAAATATCCAGTAAACGGGAATATTGTCACGGTACGAGGTGAAGAGGAGTATATGGTGAGTCATCTCAATTCCTTTCGCTATGTGGAGATGGATGGGGAGTTCATCGAAACCCCTTGTCAGAACTTTGAAGAAGTCCCTCAGACTTTGGCGTCAAATGAAGTTGCTACCGATAAACCTCCGATGAAAATGGATTCTCTCAAGGATGCCAGGGTTGTAATTGAAGAAGGTGGGTGTACAAATTGGGTTCAGCTCCCTGATTTCACTCACAAAACTGACAAATTTGGTTTGGGCTTTACTACAGGGGCTCAAAGGGCTGTTAGGCGCGCACGGATTGGAAGGCCTCCTCTGCATATCAGTAATCAGGGAGTTAATGCGGTGGAAGACAGTGAAGAAGATTCATACATCGACAGCTGGATCTACCCTACAACCAATGGTGGATTGAACAACTGGACGGCGAAGGACTGCATACCTGTTTCTTTTATTCCACAGTAATTGACTTTTGTTTTGAAAGTTGTAATAGACAGTTTGAAACTTTACGGCCCGGTGCATTGCCCGAGGCACCTTGGCTTTGCTTGTGAGGGCTTATTATCTATCATTTCATATATCATTAATAAAACATTGGACGTTTCTTGCATTAAAAATTTTGCGCTCCTTGTTTTTCCTTTTTCTGTCTCTCGCTTTATCAAAAACAACTATTCTCTTACACACACTCACGTATCATAATGTAGATCCATATCCACTCTGGATCCCATTGATAACAACTCTGCTACTGCCAGTTATGACTTTGAAAATCCGATCA
The DNA here is from genome assembly GCA_948472305.1 of Vicia faba. Lineage (NCBI taxonomy): Eukaryota > Viridiplantae > Streptophyta > Magnoliopsida > Fabales > Fabaceae > Vicia > Vicia faba. Next base: position 806,141,093 of record OX451740.1, read on the forward strand.
ACCAAGCCGAGGACGAAGGTGAGGATGATTGTGAGGTTCCCGGAGAACTTGCTAGACTGTTACTATAGGAAGAAAGGGCCATACAGCCTCATGAAGAGCCAGTTGAATCAGTGAATTTGGGTACAAAAGAAGACAGGAAGGAGGTTAAGATAGGTGCGAATCTGGAGTCCAGTGTCAAACAACGGTTGATACAAATTCTACGCGACTATGTTGAGATCTTTTCCTGGTCTTACAAAGATATGCATGGTTTGGACACCAATATTGTTGTACACCGCTTGCCGACTAAAGAAGACTGTCCTCCGGTAAAGTAGAAGGTTCGCCGTATGCGCCCTGAGATGTCTGAGAAAATCAAAGCTGAGGTCATGAAACAGTTCAACATGGGATTTTTAGCTGTCACTTCTTATCCACAATGGGTTGCCAACGTTGTTCCGGTGCCTAAGAAGGATGGTAAGGTATGAATGTGTGTGGACTATAGAGATTTGAACAGGGCAAGCCCCAAGGATGATTTCCCACTTCCTCACATCGATGTTCTGGTCGACAACACCGCGCAACATAAGATCTTCTCCTTCATGGATGGTTTTTCTGGTTACAATCAGATCAAGATGGCTCCCGAGGACATGGAGAAGACAACCTTCGTTACACAATGGGGCACCTTTTGCTACAAGGTAATGCCTTTCGGGTTGAAGAATGTTGGGGCAACTTATCAGCGCGCCATGGTCGCTTTGTTCCATGACATGATTCACCATGAGATCGAGGTTTATGTTGATGATATGATTGCAAGGTTCCAGACTGAGGAAGAACACCTTAACCATCTCCAGAAACTGTTTGACAGGTTGAAAACGTACAAGCTAAGATTGAACCCGAACAAGTGTACCTTCGGGGTAAGGTCTGGTAAGCTGCTGGGTTTCGTCGTCAGTGATAAGCGTATTCAGGTGGACCCTGCCAAGGTTAAAGCCATACAGGAGATGACGGCTCCCCGCACAGAAAAGGAAGTTAGAGGTTTTTTGGGACGTTTGAACTACATCGCCCGATTCATTTCACATCTGACCGCTACTTATGAGTCAATCTTCAAGCTGTTAAAGAAAGATCAAGTGGTAAAATGGAATGATGAATGTCAGACCGCCTTCGAAAGGATCAAGGAATACCTCCAAGAGCCACCAATTCTAATGCCTCCAGTTGAAGGAAGACCTTTGATCTTATACTTGACCGTACTGGACAATTCAACGGGGTGCGTGCTGGGGAAGCATGACGAGTTTGGCCGAAAAGAGCACGCTATTTACTACCTTAGAAAAAAGTTTACCGACTGTGAGACCCGATACTCATTGCTCGAGAAAACTTGCTGCGCTTTGGCATGGGCTGCTCGCCGGATGAGACAGTATATGCTGACTCATACCACTTTGTTGATATCAAAGATGGATCCAATCAAGTATATTTTCGAGAAGCCTGCTCTCTCCGGAAGGATAGCAAGATGGCAGATGATCCTAACTGAGTATGACATCCAATACACAACCCAAAAAGAAATCAAGGGGAGTGTATTCACTGATCATTTGGCGCACCAGGCCGTGGATGACTACCAATCCATGAATTTCGAGTTCCCGGATGAGAACATCATGTTGGTGACCGACTGTGAAGAACCTGGACCAGATGAAGGACCTGAGGAAGGATCCCGATGGTCTATGTATTTTGATGGAGCATCAAACGCGTTGGATAATGGCATCAGTGCTGTAATTATATCTCTTGAGGGCTGTCATACTCCATTCACCGCCCGATTATGTTTTAACTGCACCAACAATATGGCGAAGTATGAAGCATGTATCCTGGGTCTTCGAGCTGCTATTGACCTGAGGATTAAGTTCTTGAGTGTATTCGGAGATTCTGCTCTAGTGATCAGTCAGATCAAAGGCGAGTGGGATACGAAACACCCAAATCTTATCCTTACAAGGAGTACGTTCTGACGTTGCTCTCACACTTTGAGGAGATAACCTTTGAACATTTCCCCAGAGAAGAGAACCAGTTAGCAGACGCGCTAGCTACCATGTCTTTAATGTTCAAAGTCAGGTGGGACAATGAAGCTCCCCATATTACCATTAAAAGATTGGATGAACCCGCACATTACTGTGACATTGAGACTAAAGAGGTAGCAGATAAACCCTGGTTCCACGAGGTAAAGAGGTATCTTGAGACTCAAGAGTACCCCGAGGGTGCATCTGTTAATGATAAGAAGTTTCTGAGAAGATTCGTTGCGAAGTTCTTCATCAGTAATGGGATCCTTTATAAGCGTAACCATGATTCAACCTTACTGCGATGTGTGGACAAAAGCGAGGCAGAAAGGATCATGGCAAAGTTACATGAAGGTACCTTCGGAACTCATTCCAGTGGACATACCATGGCAAAGAAGATCCTGCGGGCAAGATATTATTGGTCCATAATGGAAGCCGATTGTTATCAGCACTCTCAGACCTGTCATAAGTGCCAAGTCTATGCTGATAAGGTGCACGTACCTCTAGTTCCCTTGAATGTTTTGACAGCTCCTTGGCCTTTTTCAATGTGGGGCATCGACATGATCGGCGAGATCAGACCTAGTGCGTCCAACGGGCATCGTTTCATTCTGGTGGCTATTGATTACTTTACAAAGTGGGTTGAGGCAGCTTCCTTTGCTACAGTAACCAAGAACGTCGTGGCGTGGTTTATCTGACACAATTTGATTTGTCGATGTGGTGTACCAAAAAGGATCATTACGGACAATGGTACAAATATCAACAATACGATGATCACCGAGCTCTGCAAACAGTTCAAGATACAGCATCATAACTCTTCTCCCTACTTGCCAAAGATGAATGGGGATGTTGAGGCGACTAACAAGAACATCAAGAAGATTGTACAGAAGATGACAGTGACATACAAAGACTAGCATGAGATGTTACCATTCGCTCTTCATGGGTACCGTACCTCAACACGGACTTCAACAGGGGAAACACCCTACTCTCTGGTGTATGGCATGGAGGCAGTCCTACCCATTGAAGTCCAGATACTCTCTCTTAGGATTATGAAGGATGCAGGTTTGAACGAGGAAGACTGGATTCAAACCCGACTTGATCAGCTGAATTTAATCAATGAAAAGAGACTTTCTGCTATCTGTCATGGTCATACGTACCAAAAGCGAATGATCAAGGCTTTTAACAAGAAAGTCAGACGTTAAGAATATTAAGTCGGGGATCTGGTGATCAAACGCATCATACTGCCGCAAGGTGATCCCAGGGGCAAATGGACCCCCACGTACGAAGGGCCATTTGTGGTTATGAACATTTTCTCGGGAGGAGCTATGATTCTAACCACCATGGATGGTGACGACCTTCCTCACCCCGTCAATGCAGACATAGTGAAAAGATACTACGCATAATCAAAGACCCGCTAGGTTAAGTGGCCTAGGAAAAAATAAGGGCTTCCCAGCGAACCAAAAGGGTTCGGGCAAAAGTAAGGGATGAAAATAAAAAAATTGTACACCCGGCAAGTCGAAAACCTGAAAAGGTGGCCTTGGGCAAAAAAGGGTATCCCGGTGGAATGAAAAACCGAAAAGGCGGTCTAGGCAAAAATTAGGGATCAAAGCGTAACACTATGTCTCATTGGATCATCTTGCAACCAGACTTCAGTATCGACTATCAAGCTCAGACGACGCTAATCAATCTGATCTACCTTCGACCAAGTAGCAAAGTGATGAGACGTTTGAAGATATAAAGGCAATAGAAGAGTTGGAACCCAGTGAGACTTGTTTCACATAGATGCTTTTTTTCTTTACACAAATTGTATAATTTCTTTTCCCTCGGCGGCGTTCTCTTACTAGGACGTCAGCCTCTTTGTATAAAACTCCTATTACAGGCCAACTTCAAAAATCAATACAATTCATTTTCAAGAAATTTCAACTTGTTTTTTCTTTTTCTGTTTTGATTTGCAAGAACGTCCAATGATTCATTTTTGATATATGCATTTGAAAATAATTGCTGCTCATAAATATTTACATAAGAAACAAAAGACAATTACTCATAATTCCAGGAACAGGGGCAAACAAGAAGTGTCTAAACCTTACAGTTGCTCTACCCACCAGGTACAGGGATAGAACCAGCTAGAGAATATGACTAAAGGTACATACATTCCCTGCAGAGTAGGAAGTACCCAAAGACAGTGGTGACAATTCTCCCCAAGTAAAGTTTATTTATCACCAGCAATGGTAATTCATGCCCAACAGAGTGGTTTCTCCAAATCAGCAGATCGTCCAGCAGAGTATCTCTCTTCCCCCGCAGAGTCATTCTCCCACAGGATTATTCTCAAACGGAGTCTCTCCCGGCGGAATGTTCCCAAACAGGACAGACGCAAGTCTCCAGCTAATCATCTTCGGTCACTATCCCCAGCGGAAATAAAGAACTCAACTCCTTATACTCTCTAGCAGCAGTCCAGGATTCATTCTCCCCAGCCAGAGAATATCACAAGAACATTGCATATCCATACATCATGGCATACGCATATGCATCATACAACACAATCTCGTTTATTTCGAGAACATCATTACTCAATACATTTCATACATCATGACATTACATACGACTAACTCTTTACCTTTCAGGGAAAGATACAATTAAGTTCTCACAAGTTTTCTCTGGTTCAGTCAAATCGATACTAAGATTTCTATTCCAGTTCAAGCTATGAAGCCCGAAAATCGACCGAATAATATCTTGATATCTCCATAATACTACGAAGCCTGGAATCGACCAAATAGTGGTATGTCTTAAATACAAGCTTTGAAGCCCGGAAATCGACCGGAAAACAGCTTAACCCTCAACAAGTTATTGTGAAGCCTGGAAATCGACCAGATAGCAATAAAAGATACCATGAAGCCTGGAATCAACCAGATAATGGTATAAGACGCTGTGAAGACTGGATCATGACCAGATAACAGAAAAAGATACTGAAGCATGAGACACGACCAGATAACAGTATAAGGTACTGCGAAGCTTGAAATTCAACCAAATAGCAGTTTACCCGGCCAATTACTATGAAGCGTAGAAATCGACCGGATATTAGTATGCCTTAAATTCAAGTTGAAGCCCGGATGCGACCGGATAACCACTTGATTCCTTCTGAAGCCTGGAGCACGACCAGATAGCAAGCCTAATTTCATCTCCCTAGTAAGTTGCTGTAAAGCCTAGAGCACGACCAGATAGCAGTCGGTCTTATTTTTCTCAGCAAATCACTGTAAAGCCTGGAGCACGACCAGATAGCAGTTCATTTTCACCACCTCTACTAAGAGATGATTCCCCAGTAGAGTAACGGACAACTGAAGTTCCTAAAACTCTATTCCCCTAAAGATAGAGAAAAGCATTCCCCAGCGTAGTCCTCCTCAACAACAGGTGTACGGGCTCTCGCAAAGGAATCTCTTATGCGATCGACACTTCTTCTGATGGCATATTTAAGCCTATCTTCCATCGTTGACTTCCAAATGAAATCTATAAGCCCATTCCCGATATTGCAAGACAAGTACCACTTCATGCGAGTGCAAATTTCTGGGCACTCTAGTGTTCAATCATCTTCCACCTTCGGATCACGAAAGGCAGACAAGCCAATCTACATCTTCAGGTTTAAGAAGATTGAACAGGGGCAGCTGTTGTACCCAAAAATTTTCCCTCCCATATTTGTCAATACATTACAAGTGAGGTCCTCAAATTTCTCAAGGAAGTCCAAGGGTTGATCAGACAAACTCTCTCCTAAGGCAGTCTACCCCAAATTAGGGTTTCATTTTGCATCAAGATATTTGAGTCCAAAGGATCCCAAATGCTCATTGTTGTCCTAATATGTTCTCAAGGTCATCCATGCCAAGTTTCAAGCCTTGCAGAGGAAATTTGCTCAGTCAATTGCTCAAAGGCCTGAAAATCGACTATGCTAGGGCAAAAGTCAACTGTGGCCTACATGCAGTCAAACTTCAAGATTTTTGGTCAACATCCTCATTTTGAAGTATTATTCATCATTTGATCAAGGTTTGATCATGATTCCTCAAGGATTTCTCACAATTCATCAAAACCCAAAAGTTGCTAAATTAGGGTTTTGTAGGAAAAGTCAACTCAACTTTGACCAAGCATAACTTTCTCATACTTTATCAAAAATGACCCATACAAAGCTAATTTTTAAGAGGATGCAATTACCTACAATTAATCTTCATCTCCCAAGTTCAAAATATGCACTCACAAGAAGATATAAATTTGGATATTATAGGTCATTTTGGAAAGTCAACAAAAACACCTTTTGGGTCAAAGCTTCATACATGAACATGGAATACTCAATTGAGATGAGACCAAAAGGGTTGCTTATAGGAAATCTTAAGCTTTCTAAAAAGTCGAAGAACACCTCTCTAGGGTCAAAATTGAGGGAGTTGTGCATTGGCCAAGTTGACCCTTTTTGCAAAATTGCCAAAAGTCAAATGTGTCCAAAATTGCATTTTTTGCTAAATGGGCCCAACTTTTTATGCTTGCACTGAGTTTGTAATGTGACCCACGACCCATGATCCCTTCCATTTGTCATTTTTTTTATTTTTGTCATTTATTTTGATTTTATTTCATTTAAATCAAATAAAATCAAAATAAAATAGTAAAAATATTAAAAGCTAATCAAATATTGAGATTTTGTGCATGTTTAGGATCATTACACAGCTGGAAGTGAGATCAAATCATGAAAGGTGCAAAATGGACAGAAAAAGATTGGATTTGCTTGATTTGGAAATATTTTGCACAAGGATCAAATCATGAATCAATGATCATAATTGGAAAAGATTTGATACAAAGTTGCAACCCTAATTCATTCTTGGATACATTAGGAACAATTGCAAATCAAAAGCAAAAGGGCTAGAGGCGTGCAAGAGAAAGAACCAGTTTCAAAAATTGAAGAAAAATTTGCAAATCAATTTCCAGGTTTTAGGCCTTCTCAAGCCATTCTAACCATCTCAGTCGTTTGCTGGATATCCCTGGATCGTATTGCAACCATTAACAAGCTTCCTCACACTTAGAGTCGCGTTGTAAGTTTCACACGGTTTCCATATTTTCTTGAAATCGAATACAATCATCCTGGCATCTTTAACATGATTTATTAGCATATTATTAATCCTTGAGTTGTTTGCAAGCTAATGGTTATGATTAATAGTATTTTTGCTGACTGAACACGAAGCTGCCATGGCTAGGGTTCTTGCTTCGTTTTTAGGGGTTTTGCATACATGAAAAATTGGCCATTAATAATGGTACCATGATGCTCGTGAGGTTGCAACAAGTTGATTGGTACCATTGGTTGTGATTTATCATGCTTGCACAGAATTTTGAAGAAGCATAGGGTTGTACCTACGCCTGGTGTCCGTAGGTAAAGGTTTTTGTCTAAAACGACAGAGGAAACAAGGAAGATGATGGCGTGGCGCTTCATGACTAGCCAATTCAAATTTCGCGCGTTTAAGAATTAATATTTTGCTTTTTACCATATAATGTTTGTTTGATATTACTTGTACAACTAAACATGCCAGCTCAGTTGGCAAGCATGTAGGGTGATAAGGCTCAAGGACCTGGGTTCGATCCCCAGGTCCCAACAATGCTTCATATTATTTTTTCTCACATATTCAGGTGTACTAGTGTCCCACAAGTCTACCATGCAACATCAATATCCCATCATCAGATCATCAAGGATGCAAATCCAACGCCTTATCCCTGAGGGTCCACCATACGCCCAGTCAAGCAAGCAGCATGGGATTGGAAAAGTCAAAAGGGCCATCAACATCTGGGCCCAGAAAATTGCAAATAACACCCCCTTCTTGCTAAGAAACCAGGCCCATCTTTCTTTCTTTTTTTTATTTGTTTTAATTCTTTTAATTTGCTTAATTGTTTTAACAAAATTAATTTCTTTTTTTTACAAAAAATCATAAATTCAAATTTCACTAATTTAGAAATAGGTTTTTTATTTTATCAAAATTAATTTAATATTAGTTTAAATTTAAATTAGGGTAATTTTAAATTTTTGTATATAATTAAAATCAATTAGAAAAATTAGGGTTAACTCTTGTTTTAATTTTTATTTTCTTTCTCAAAATAAAATAAAAATACAAAAATAGTTTAATTTAATTATTCTTCTTAAATTAAAATTAATTAGTAATTAGGTTTTTTTTATTCTATTCAATTAAACTTTATTTTCTCAAAATAATCGAAAATGACAAAAAAAATGATTTTTTCTTTTAAATTGCAATTAGGTAGTTGGGGTCAAAACCCTAAATCTCTCGTTTCGATTCATCGCACGCGTTTATTATTATTTTTTTCAATATTAATGTAACTGCTCACGGTGTAATAGTTTAATTAGGATTTTCTTTTATTTATCGTTTTACGGGTTTTTGGATATATAATTAATCCCTCCCCCGAAGCCTTGTAATAGCGTATGTTTTATTTTCTCGCACTTTAATTCTCGCAAATATTAACTGTTTAGATGTATGTTAATAGGATTGTATGAAAAGATTGCATGATAATTTTAAAATGGCTAGCAAACCCTAATGTGCAAAGTTAATAACTTGAAATCAAATCACTCACACATGCACACTATTAGGGTATACTCTCACTTAGGTTGCCTTTGGTAAATGATCATTAAGTATAGGGTGTCTTAGTGGTTGCCCTTATGTTTAAATGAAGATCAAATGTCCCGTTCGAAAATGTTACCCCGGAAAGGTTGCCTCGGAAATGTTGCCTCGAATATGATCTTAAGACTTTAGGGTTATTACTAAAACATCATAACATTGCTTTAGTGATCGTACGTCCCTTACGAATTGACCCTTACAACTCCAACAACGGTGCTACCTATTTCTCAATAGTAGGATAGCATTGTCTAAAGGAAACAAGAATAGAAACGATCCTTTTTCGAGTAGGTAGATGCTAGTAGGTACTTGCTCAAAACAACAAATTTTTTTCACACCAAACACTTTTTTAAACAAATTTTTCAAAAACACTTCGTAACACTCTTGAAGACAGAAGCAAGGGTTAAAATGAAGTAAAACAAAACTTTTCAAAACAAACACGCACAAGCAATTTTAAAAGATGAGCAAGTACCTAAGAGCCCATGGAAAACCATGGATAAAAAGGGTGCTAATACCTTCCCTTTCTATAATATACCCCCCGTACTCAGAATATCTCGAAAAAGGTATTTTTCTGTGCTTTTTTCCTTTCCAGTTGGATAAAATAAAATTCGGTGGCGACTCTTACCGCGACATTTTGCGAATACAAAACGCAAAATGCAAACCAGTATTTTCAAAACAGTCGGTTCTACCACCGTAGCATAGAGGCCACTTGCTTTGTGGGTACTAGCATGAAGGGAAGCCAATGCCTTGTGCAGGCAGGCTTACAGGAGGCCCTTGCCTTGTAATTCATGTAGGAGGCCAATGCTGAAGGTGGATTAGAAGGAGGCACAAAGGATGTTATTGTCTTATGAATCGAATGAGGCATGAAGGAAGTCCTAGTCCAATCGAAGAAGTCTTGAAAGAGACTAAAGTCTAAACGAAACAAGGGAAATCGAAGAAGGCCTGAAGAAGACCAAAGTCCAATTGAATCCTTGTGAATCGAAGTATACTTGTTTTTATTCAAATTTGTCAAAAAATTATTTTTATCTGCTTTTCCCTTTTTTACAGTTTCCTCTTTAACTTGATGCTGGGAAATCCAATTGTACTTGTGCAAGCTTGATTTTTTTAGAATCCTTGTGAGAAATGCCTTGAGAAATGAGAGGGAAAATTATGGGGTACAACAGATGCCCCTGTTCAATCTTCTTAAACCTTAAGAGTTAGATTGGTGAGTCTTCCATTCTTGGCTTGAAGGTGGAAGATGATTGAACACTAGAGTGCCCAGAAATTTGCACTTGATGATGTGGTGGTTGATTGTGTAGGGAATGGGCTTAAAGATTCCATTTGTAGAGATGATGGAGAGTTGTCGAAGATGGGCTTATAGATTCCATCCAAAGGTGATTGTTAACAGAAATTAGACTGAGTCTAAGCTTGACTTTAACTGGAAAAGAATCAGAATAAATCTTTGGAGCAATTTATCTCAATCATAGAAAGTGTCTACCGAAAATGGAATCAGGATTAACCATTGTTCAATTTAAACTGAACCAGTAGATGTCTGAAGGATAGTCACCCGTCCTATTTAGGGAATTGATCTACAATCAGTTTGTTCACAGATAGTTGTCATGTCTTGTTTCAGGTATTAATCTATAAGTATGAAGCTTGATTGTGATAGATAATGAAGGAATCTTGGACGATTACTACCTCAACAGATGACGAAGGAATCTTGGACGATTACTACCTCAACAGATAACAAAGGAATCTTGGACAATTACTACCTCAACAGATAACAAAGGAATCTTGGACGACTACTACCTCAACAGATAATGAATGAATCTTGGACGATTACTACCTCAACAGACAATGAAGGAATCTTGGATGATTACTACCTCAACATATGATAAAGGAATCTTGGACGATTACTACCTCAACAGATAATGAAGGAATCTTAGACGATTACTACCTCAACAGACAATGAAGGAATGTTGGACGATTACTACCTCAACAGATAATGAAGGAATCTTGGATGATTACTACCTCAACAAATGATGAAGGAATCTTGGACAATTACTACCTCAATAGATAACTAAGGAATCTTGGACGATTACTACCTCAACAGATAATGAAGGAATCTTTGATGATTACTACCTCAACAAATGATGAAGGGATCTAAGCTTATTTTTGTCTTGGAGAAGTTTACAGATAGTTGACGACGCTTATCTGTTGATTGATCTTTTCCTGAAAAGGTAAAGAGTTAGTTGTATGCAATGTCATGATGTATGCATTGTGTAATGATGTTCTCAAAATAAATGAGATCGTGATGTATGAATTTATCATGTTCATATGCTATGAATGTTATTGAAATGTAACTTTGTCTTGAAAAATAAATCCTTGACAAGTGTTGGGGAGTTTTGGGAAGTTAAATTTCGGACTGCCGTTGGGGATGAAGAGTATGCACCTCTCTGGACCTTGTTTTAGAATGTTCCCGCTGAGGATTCCTATTTTTGTTGTTTAAGGAGAACTCCGCTGGGGGGATATTGAATTTTTTTTAGGGAAACTCTACGGAGAGTGTTGATTCCTACTTGGGGAGAGGAATTCAGGATTTTTAGTTGTTCGTTGCTCTACTGGGGAGCTATCTCTTGATGGAAGAGAAAGGAAATTAACAACTTGTTAATTGTTATCTGGTCGGCTCCCAGGCTTTGTAGCAACTCACTGGGGGTTATAGAAAATCTACTAGGGAAGAGGGGTTGTGGTTCCTTGATTTATAGTAGTCGGAGAGGCAAACTCAAGTTGGGGAATCTGTAGTTTGTTGGGGAAATAAACGTTGTTGTCAATCTGCTAGAGAGGCGTTTTCTTTTGGCAGAACTCCTCGAGGATTCTTCTTGAGACCAAACTTAGCTGGGAAGAAAGGTTTTCCATAGATTGAAGCTTCGGCTAGGGATTGCATGAATCCAAATTTATGGGGATATCCATGAATTTAGCCTTGAGGGGTTTTGGACCCTCGTCCATGAAGATTATGACTTCGTGGAGACTTGACTGAGGATCACCCTATGAAAAGGACTTTGTGGGAATTTGTCTATGCCTCTAGTAGTAAGTGTTGTAGTACTGTCAGGAAATGTTTGCTTGGCCGTATGTGACCCTTTGCTGGAATTCAAGTTCAATGCTCCAAGTGATTCAGATAAATACCTGCCCCTAGTTACTCAGCACTTCTTGAGAGATTTATTGGAATCTTGACTTGACTGCCCCATATGTGCTAAAAAATGATCATAGTGTTCCCCCTTGCTTATAGGATATTTGGCATTGGAAGTGTCATCCTATTTGAAGTGATTCTGTTTATTGAGAGAGTTTTTGTTCACTGGATATTCGTCGTGTGAATTTCTCCGCTGTTAAACAATTAGCCATATGCAAACAACAATATTCAAATAATGCAAATTTTATGCTTGTATGGATGTTTTGTGAATGCAATTTTAGCAAGTAAAGAGTTTTGTAGGAATATGAATTCAAATCAGAATTTGGAGTAAAGCCTTACAGGAGTCAGGATATCTTTTGTAACAGTATGCTTTCGAACTAACCCATGCTTCAATTAGGACTTTTGAGGGGTTGTATCATGGTCTGGTTCACGGTTTAAGAAACAAAGGATAAGGCTCAAAGTGTATTTATACCCGCCTATTCTTCGCAATGTTCTCCAGTCCTAATCTCAATTAATTGTAAGTTTGAACTCCTATTGAGTCTGAATGACATTTTGGTGATGGTTCGAATAAGTTAAGTTTATCGGAAGGCAGTCATTTTTGCAACGTTTTTCATGTTGTCGAGGATTTATAGTGTCCTCTTTTTTGATTTACTATCCTGATTTTTTTTTGCCTGACTATTCTTGTTTTGAGATTACGGTCAGCGGGATGCCCCAGTTTTTTTCTTAAGTCTCCTTCGTAGGTTTTGACTTAGTGGGCTTTTCTTTTGAGAGATAATGACTGCCTATTTGGTAAGGAATCATCTCCATCTTTTGGTTCAGAAGGACTTTTTTGATATCACTCGTTGTATACGAGGTGAAAGTTTGCGACTGAACGCGCATTTGCGTTAACTGAGAAACTACCCTGCCCCAGGTTTTGATTAAAGGTTTCAATTTGTGTGGAAAAGAAAACTCCTACTTATTTGGCTCAAAGAGGTTGACTATGGATTATCTTCCTTATTACTCCAGTGTTTTGGGTTTGAAAGAAACGCATGTACATCATCAGCAAGGTCTATCCAAAAGCATATTGTATGAGACAGTGGCATTGTTTTTGTCATCCTCCCTCTAAAGGCTTGCAACTTTCTAAAACAAGAGTTAAATATCATAAAGGGAGTAAAAAAACATAGAGTGAAAATGAATGGATTAATTCAAGATAATCATATGCAATGCATTAATGAAACAAAGTTTAACATTAATAGATAAGTGTTTGAACAACAAAAGAGATTACAATTGAAAATTCAAAATGAAAAGGACGTTCTCAATGATTTGGCATAGGAGCGGTGATCACATTGGGAGTCTCTAGAGGGTCGAACTTAATCTCCTTGGCGTTAATCAAATCTTGAATCTTATTCTTCAAAGTCCAACAGTTGTCGGTGTCATGTCCAGGACTATCAGAATGGTAGGCACATCTTACATTTGGATTGTACTTAGGAGAGGAGGTATTTGGGTTTTGAGGAGGATCCCTTAGTATGATCAGCTTCACTTTCACAAAATGTTGTAACGCTTGAGACAATGGCATATTAATCTTAGCATACTGCCTTTCTTGGTAATTTACCCTATGCCTATTGCCCTATCATTGTTGAACATGCGTAGGATTCGAGATCAGGATTTCCCCCACGTGTTGGTCGTGGTTACTCTGGTTATGACCCTTTTGGTCGTACACAACATTGGACTCTTTCTTCCCATTGTATGGCTTTTTCTGAGCATCAAAGGATGTAGCTCCTTGGCTCTTACCGCTTTTGATGCCAGCTTCGACTCTTTTTCCAGTCAGTATTAGCTCGGTGAACTTGGCCGAGGAGCTTCCGATTAAGTGATTGAAGAAGGGTCATGTCAAAGTTCCCATAAAGATGTCAATCATCTCCCTGTCAGTTAAGGGTTGATGCACCCTGCCATCCAGGTCTCTCCACTTTTGGGCGTATTCTTTGAAGCCCTCGTTGGAACACATGGTCATATTCTGCAATTGCACACGAGTTGGTGCAAGATCAGCGTTGTATTGGTACTACTTGTAGAAAGCAGCAGCTGGATCTTCCCAAGTGTGAATGTGGGAACTCTCCAATTGATAGAACCTCTCAAGTTGCGTCCCAGCTAAGCTCTCTTGGAAGAAATGGACCCAGAGCTTCTGATCAGTTGTGTATGGTTGAATCTTGCGGACATAAGATCTCAGATGCATCTTAGGACAAGAGACCCCGTCATACGTGGCAAAGTTAGGGATTTTGACCTTTGATGGGATGACCACTCCAGAAACCAATCCCATTTCTTCAAAGTCCAGACCAGGTACTCTCTGGATCTCCATGGCATTGAGGAAATCCTCCAACTATTTATATTTTTCGTTCGCGGGAGGATACTGTTCTTCAACGTAGTCTACTTCTTCTTTGTTAGACCTCAGACTGTGGTCCCCTTCTTTTGTCTGATTGTCCCCTTCAGTTGACGGAGTTGCAATTCCTAGAGCTCTCTATGTTGGTCTTTTGAACCTCCTTCCCAAATTCAAGACGCCCACTGACTTCTTTTTCTTTTTGTCTTTGAGAAGAAGAGTCTTCAGGTCCTCTCTCCCTTTAGCCAAAGTCAAGAACATTTGTTGGAATTGGGCATTTTGTGCTTGGAGATCCTTCACCGCCTGTTCCATATCCATCTTACTAAAATAAACAGTAGGAAGATAAGGAAACCTGTATGGGAGAAACCTGTCATGATATGATGCATGGTATGTGGATGCATATTTTCAAGGATCTCGCAGGGTAAACACAAGAAGATGTTAGAAGTTGAATTTTGATCAACAACCTTGATTGGAGAACTTCGTATCGATGGATGTCCTTCCACGAAAATCAAGCTCACCATGTCAAATGGGTCATAGCCCTTGACTCAAGTTATCGTGCTTTGGTCTTTGACGACGTTTGATGTAGAGGAGAATAAATCCTCTTGCCACCTGGTAAATTCCTGGTTCAACATGACCCTGCATCATAGGCCCTTGAGATCCTTGAAATGGTTATTGAAAATGCTATGGCATGATGTCATGATGTTATGTACAAGTATGCAAAGCAAGCAAGTTGTTATGTACAAATAATCATATACACATAAAGCAGACAAATCCTTAGGTTAGGCTTGCATGGATTGTAGGTAAGTACCCTCTTGAAGTTTAGTTGGCTCAACCTATCCTAGAAAGTAAACAGGTTCTCGGGGATCTCAATATCATTGATCTTTCTTCATCGGGCATTGTTTCAGCGCAAGCCTCTTTATTAGCGACCAAAATATCCCGAAAGTCTGATCTCAATGAGCGTAGCATCGAGTATCAACCAACTTAGGACTACACCAAAGACGGCTATCTCACTACTTCCTAATGGCCAAGTTGTTCAATTAAAGGTTCTAAGGTCAGTTAGTACTTCATGTAATACGGTGGGAGAACTGACTTGAGGTTTTGCGTTTGTGTTCGCAAATGTTTCGGTTTAGCAAGAGTCGCCACCGACTTTTTATTTTATCCTAAGGAAAGGTCAAAAAGCACAGGAAAGACCTTTGAGATGTTTTCTTGGGTTCTGGGAGTAGATTATGAAAAGGGAAGGTGCAAGCACCCTTTTCATCCATGGTTATCCATGGGCTCTTAGTTACTTGTTTAGATCACTTACTTTGCTTTTCCAATTGTTTGAAATGGTGCTTTGTGTGTGGTTTTGAAAGATGTTTTGAAAAGAGGCCATCATTGTGGCAACCTTTGTAATGATTCTTGTTTGAATGTATACAAAGGTGCTTTGACTTTTTAAAAAGATTTCAATGTTTGAAAGTTTGTTTTTGGGAAATGTTTTGGAATTGTGTTGTGAAGAGTGTTTTGAAAATAGCAAGGATGTTTTGCAAGCTTTGATCAAGTAACCAAGAGTTATCTACCCTATTTTACTCAAAGGTCTTTCCTATATGTTTTTAACTCTTTTGACACTGTTGTTTTACCTTTGCATTTGGTAAACAACTTTGTATTAGGATGTTAAACGGGACAGGCGTGGGTCATCGTATAGACCATGATAGCAATTGTGTTAAGTATTTTTGGCAATTTTCCGAGGGACTTGATCATTTTTTTAGGCAACCAAGATAGCGTCATCGAGGGACTATGATCCTTTGTTTTGTTTTTGTTTTGCCAAAGTACCCAACTTTCATAACATGGCCCATTTAAAGGCAACAAGTGGATATAACCCTAGGGGTGCAAGTGTGCATTGTGTATTAATTTTCATGCATTTTTGTCTTTGCATTAGGTCAAACTATTTGTTGATTTTGGAATTTTGCATACAAACCCTAATCTCTAATCATGGCATAATTGAAAGCATAAAGTGTGCAAAATAAATCTACCACTATTACAACATGATATAGGGAGGGGGATACAATTTTGAATGGGGATATATTTGACAAGAAATTAAAACCCTAGTTTTACTATTACATCCAAATTGAATCAAATGGCCTAAATAATAAATGGAAAATATTTAAATAAACAAATTAAATAAATATACAAAATATATGAATATGCAAAAAGTTTATGTTTATTTTCCATGTATGTAAAAATATTTAATGCAAAAAAGGAAAGAAATAAATAAAAGAAAATATTATTTTTTTATTAAGGGTAAACCCTAATTTTTCTTTAAGAAAATAAATATGTTGGCTATATTATTCATATACAATAAAATAAAATAGTATATATACAAAAAATAAAATATATTTAGAAAAAGTATTTTTTAAGTATAAATAATAATAAAAATAAAAGTGTAATATTTTTATATTTTTATTCTAAAGTATCTAATAAAATAAAAGTATATATATATATATATATATTAGTTATATTAAATATGTACAATAAATTAAATAAAATATATACAAGTATATAGGAAAAATGATAGTATATGAGAAAAAATATTATTTTTATAGGTATGAATAATAAAAATAAAATATATAATATTTCTATAATATTTATAAGTTTTTATTAAATAAAATAAAAGTATATATTCCCTAATAATTATTTTTATGTCTAAAAAATAATAAAAATAATAAAAATAATAAAAATAAAATGTGAAAATTTTATGAAAATATTTTTGGATATTTTTATGTTTGGAAAATATAAAACAAAATCAGAAAGTGAAAATAAATATAAAAATACAAAAATGTAAAGAAATTGGGTCAGGGGGGTGCAAAAAGCAAAAGGGGGGGTATCAATAGTGAGCCAGGACCAAGCCCAGCCCACCACACTTCATCTTCAACCTCTGTATTTCAAAAACGCGCGCGCCTGATACAAATGCTAGATCTTGCATACGAGCTTTATTGCAAAAACACATAACATCAAAGTTGTAGAGCTTTTCAAGACGAATCCAACCATATAAAAAACTTGTCTTAACTCTCAAAGACCAGAGAGAATTTCTCTGGCCCTAAAATCTAACCTAATTTTTTCAGGATGTTCATGGACCAAATTCTCTTAGCAAGCTTAATAAAAATGAAAACTGAGCATATGTACAACTTCATGGCTATGAATACTACATTTCTTATTCACAAACCTAAGTCTAAATGTTCATAACTAGAGAGATAGGAAGTTGAAAAAAACCTGTTTCAGTTGACTTCGTGTAGGGCAATGTGGAGCTTTTCAACAAGGCTTGAGATGTCTAGGAGCTTGCTTGAACTTCACTTGACCTTCTCTAATGTCTAGCTTGCCTTGAATGTACTTGAACAAGCCTACAGAACTCAACCTGCACAAGCCCAAAATGAAAATGGAAAACCTTGTAAATGGAGTTACAATTGGTGTTTAAGGTTTGGGATAGCTTGGATTGATTGAATGGAAGGTGTTTGAACAGGTTTGGGACAAAACGCACGAGTAAATTGTGCTATGGAAGTCAAGTTGCAGATGCTGCCCTGTTTTGCCAATGGAAGGTGATTTTGAGCTATGGGATGTTTGAGGGCTCAAAGGGTCATGTTTCTAGTTCAAGGGGATGTGAGAAAGTTGTTTGAAATGCTTGCACAAGTTGGTTTTTGCTGAGGTTCCCCTTTTTGTGTTTTGGACCAATTTCTTGGTTATGAAGCAAAGTGTGAGAGGTGATGTGAAACAGGCTTGTACAGGCTATCCATATGCTTGCACCCTCTGCCCTTGGCCCCTCTAGTTTTTGGATTTGATTTTCTGCATAAGATCTGGACCAATGCTCCAAGATTGTGGTTTGACATAAAGCAAGATTATGGCAAAAATGGTAATGTACCTTTTTCTACTTAAGGGTTAATCTAATGTGCAATGCCATAATGCCCAAAACAATGTCTTAGACCAATGGTTTTGCACTTAATTATTGAGTGTGAAATGGTTTTGAGGCCTGTAATCTAGTGCAAAGCAAGCTGATTTGAATTTGCAACTTGTATGAACATGAACATGCCATGGATGAAAAGTGAGTTTTTGCCAACTTCAAGCCTTCGATTCTCCCTAACCAAAAATGATTTTGGAGAGTTATTGGACATTTTGGAAAGCTTGCAACATTCTCTACAATCCATATTTGAAATTAAATTTGATATTCCAAGTGGAACTATGTGAAAAATGGCCATGAAGATAGGTCAAAATCCTGCCTAAACTAGGGGAAAATTTCTCTAAGTTACAAGTTTCATAGTCCCTTGTTCCAAAAATCATAACTTGAGATCCAAGCCTCTTTTGAGAAAACTTTGTGAATCAAAGTTTTAGAATTTGTGTAGGACTACAACTTTCATGTTGGAAGTTTTGTTTGAATCCAATTGCATCATGGTGAAAATGTTGGGAAAAGTCAGGAAAAATTAAGAAAATTTCATAACTTAGAAAAATTCTAAGTTATGAAATTTTTAAACTTTAAACCCTAATTTGTGAAAATGGGTTTCTTGATGAACAAGTTTCATGTTTTGACACATCTTGATGAAAAATGACCCTTGGCACTTGATTTTGACCAAAAAGTCAAAGTTTGACTTTTTAGTGTACAGTCAAATTTCGATCAGTTGATTGAAAAATTCATTTGTTAATCCAATGCAATTGAGGTCTTTTAAACTTGTTGAATAGGTCAAGATGATGCCATTGAGTCCTTGAATCCATGCTTGAGCTCAATTTTCCCTTGGCTTGGTCAAAAGTCAGATATTGCCCTTGTGCAGACAAAACCCTAAAAATGACCATTTTGCCCTTTTGGTGATCTGATCAAATTTCTTGTGGAGTTATGGTCCAAACTTGATCAAATGGTTCATATGAGTTCATAATGTTGATGTGGGTCAAAAATCATGAGGTTTGGCTGTCAATTGGCCACAGTTGACTTTTTCCCCAATACAGCTGATTTTTAGGTCAACTGTCCAATTGATTGGGCAAAACTTATGAGTCCAACATGAAGTATGAAAGTAACTTTGAGTGTTGAAAGTCAAAAAATCCCTGTGCAAAATCAAACCCTAATTTAGGTCATCAGTGCAAGGAGATGTCTTGAAGAGCAAAACCCTAATCCTGTCTGGAGTTCAAGGAGCCTTGTGAGGGGAAATGTTGGTAGAATGAGAGGGCAAATTTTGGGGTACAACAACTTCCCCTGTTCAATCTTCTTGAACCTGAAGAGTTAGATTGGCAAGTTTGCCTTTTGTGACTCGAAGGTAAAAGAGGATTGGGCACTAGAGTGCCCGTAAATTTGCACTCGTCAAAATGTAGCTGAGGGAATGGGCTTAAAGATGCCATCCAAAATTTGTTTGTTGAAAATCAGGAGAATGAATGTCAGAATGGTGTCTCTGTCTGGAACGTATTTGAGTTGTATCTGGAGATTGGATCTGTATGAGCAATGGAATGGCATCCGTGTCTGGAGCGTATCCGAGCTGTAACTGTATTTAATTCTTGAATGAATAATAGAATGACTACCGTGTATGGAGTGTATCTGTATTGTATCTGAACCCGTAATCTGAATAAGAGACAAAATGACATTCGTGTCTGGAGCATCTCTGGGCTGGGGAAAAGGTCTGAATGAGTGATAGAATGGCAATTGTGTCTAGAGCGTATCTGGACTGTATCTGAAGTTGAGATCTGTATGAGTAGCAGAACGACTTCCGTATCTGGAGTGTATCCGTACTGTAACTGGGATCTGAATAAGTGACAGAATGACTTCCGTGTCTGGAGTGTATCTGAACTTGAAATTGATAGTTGAATCTGAATGAGAAATAGAATGGCTTCCGTGTCTGGAGCGTATCTAATCTGTATCCGATTGTTGAAGTCTGAATGAGTGACAGAATGGCATCCGTGTCTGGAGCATATCTGAACTGTATCTGACTTTGAATTCTGAACGAGTAATAGAATGACCTCCGTGTATGGGGTGTATCCATACTGTATCTGAATAAGAGATATGAATGAGTAGCAGAGTGACTCACACGTCTTGGAGTATATCTGCGTTGTATCTGAAATCTTTGAATATTTCTTAAAGATAGCTTTTAATCTTATCCTAAAAAGGGTAAAATGTTAGCTGAAACACAAAGTTATGTTGCATGAAATGTATGATGCAATAAAATGTGTTTTATCAATGTTTATGATATATGAATGTAATGTATGCGCATGTAAGCTGATTAGCTGTCTTGCTGAGGAAAATAAATCCTTGATAACTGGAGATAATGAAATCTTTGACTACTGCTGGGGAAAATAAACCCTTGATTGTTGTTGGAGATTCAAAACCTTTGATTGTTGAGACTGAGAAGGTCCTTTGGACTATTGGTGAGGACTGAAAATCCTTGGTGACTTGTGGGGAATAACAAGAAATTTGACAACTTCTGCGGGGAATTGAGAATCCTTCATGACTTTCCTGGGAAATAAGTAAAACTCTGACGATCTCTACTGGGGAATTAAAACCTGGGAAGCTTCAACTGGAGAAATGAGAACAAGAATCTTCGTTTTGTTGGGAAATAACTCTGTGGGTAAATGTTTATACTGTTGGAGAATTTTTCAAAAGCTTGGGTTGTATGTCGCTCTACTTGGGGATAGGAGGAAGTTGGATAGTACTCCACCGGGGTTTAGAGGTTGAAGTTTTGGACTCCGTTCGGGAAGAAAGTTTTATCTTCGCTGGGGATTTGTAGTTCAAAGTCTTCTGGCTCCGCTGGGGATCGGAAGTTTAAAAACCTAACTCTGATGGGAATTTTGAAACTTAATTCCGCCAGGGATGTGTATTTCAAGGTTTTAGCTCTGTTGAGGATCTGAATGACACACTGCAGGGGATTTCCTCAGGAATAGCATAAAGACGTCTTCCTATACTTTCAACATATCGGTAATTATCCTTTCTCATTCTGTTTTATTGGTAAGCAGTGACTATATTCAAATGCATATGCTCATTTAATAAATCATTGGACGTTTTTTCAAATAAAACACAAGTGTAAAAAAAACAAATTTCTGCACTTTGAAATATCTTTGTATTAACTTTGTGTAAGTATTTTATACAAAGGAAACAGACATCCTAGTAAGAGAATGTTGTCATAAAAATGAGAAAGATTTATACAAAGAAAGATGGTTATGTGTAACAATTTCATGGGGTTCCCATTCTGCTATAGCCTTCGTAACTCTGAGTATCTTGTCCATTCGTTGCTTCGTTCGCAGATGATTGAATTGATCAGAAGCTTGGAGTTTGTCCATGAAGAGATTTTCCTTAAAGTGATCCGACGAGACATAGTCATACACTTTAATTCCCTAACTTTTGCCTGGACCGCCCTTTCGGGTTTTCGATCCACCGGGAAACCCCTTTTTTGCCCAAGCCGCCCTTTCGGGTTTTCGACTTGCCGGGTGTACAGATTTTTTATTTATTTATCCCTAATTTTTTCCTGAACCGCCCTTTCGGGTTTTCGATTCACCGGGATGCCCTTTTTTTCCCAAGTCTCCTTTTCAGGTTTTCAACTTGTCGGGTCGTTTATGTGTAGTATCTTTTGACTATGTCTGCGTTCGCAGGGTGCGGTAGATCATTGTCGTCCATGGTGGTCAGAATCATTGCCCCACCAGAAAAGATGTTCTTGATCATAAACGGTCCTTCGTAAGTAGGAGTCCATGTGCCCCTGGGATCATTTTGCGGCAAGATGATTCGCTTGATTACAAGGTCTCCGACTTGATATACTTGTCTCTTGACTTTATTATTGAAAGCCTTGATCATACATTTTTGATACGCCTGACCATGACAAAAAGCAGTAAGTCGTTTTTCGTCAATCAAGTTAAGTTGATCAAGCCGGGTTTGAATCCAATTGTCTTCACTCAAACCAGCATCCTTCATGATCCTCAAGGAAGGGATCTGAACTGCCACAGGTAAAACAACTTCCATGCCATATACCAAAGAAAAAGGGGTTGCCCCAGTTGAAGTGTGTGTCGTGGTACGATATCCATGTAGAGCAAACGGCAACATCTCATGCCAGTCCTTGTAGATGACTGTCATCTTTTGAATGATTTTCTTGATGTTTTTGTTCGTAGCTTCGACAGCACCGTTCATCTTAGGCCGATAGGGAGATGAATTGTGATGTTGAATCTTGAACTGCTCTCACAGAGCGGTGATCATAGTATTGTTCAAATTTGTACCGTTGTTCGTAATGATCCTGTCAGGGATACCATACCGGCATATGAGATTCTGCTTGATGAAACGGGCAACCATATTCTTGGTAACGGAAGCGAAAGAAGCTGCTTCGACCCACTTGGTAAAGTAATCAATGGCCACCAGGATAAAACGGTGTCCATTGGATGTTGTAGGCTTGATCTCTCCAATCATGTTGATTCCCCACATCGCGAATGGCCAAGGAGCTATTAAGACATTGAGAGGAACTGGAGGAATATGTACCTTGTCAGCATAGATTTGGCATTTGTGACAAGTACGGGAATGTTGATGACAATCGGCTTCCATGGTAGACCAGTAGTAGCCTGCCCGTAGAATCTTCTTAGCCATCGTATGACCGCTCGAGTGGGTGCCAAAAGTGCCATTATGTAGTTCAGCCATGATCTGCTCAGCTTCAACTTTCTCCACACAACGGAGTAGGACACAATCAAGATTGCGCTTGTATAGGATACCATTGCTCAGAAAGAACTTGGCTGCGAACCTCATTAAGAACTTTTTGTCGTTGACTGAAGCTCCTTCAGGGTATTCTTGTGCTTCGAGATACCTTTTGACGTCATGAAACCAAGGTCGGTCTACCACTTCTTCGGTATTGATCTCGTGACAATGAGAAGGTTCGTCCATTCGTTCAATGGTGATTTGAGGTGCCTTGTTATCCCAGTTAAGTTTAAACATGGATGACATTGTAGCTAGCTCATCTGCTAGCTGATTCTCTTCTCGCGGGAAGTGCTCGAAGGTTATCTGCTCGAAATGTGGTAACAATGTCAAGACATGTTCTTTGTAAGGGATGGGGTTAGGGTGTTTAGTATCCCACTCTCCTTTGATTTGACTGATAACCAAAGCTGAGTCCCCAAATACAACCAGAGATTTGATTCCCAAGTCAATAGCAGCCTTGAGACCAAAGATACAAGCTTCATACTCGGCCATGTTGTTGGTGCAGCTGAAGCAGAGTCTAGCAGTGAAAGGTGTATGGAAACCTTCTGGAGAGATAAGTATCGCGCTGATACCGTTCCCAAGTGTGTTGGAGGCACCATCAAAGTACAGAGTCCATCGGGATCCTTGTTCAGGTACGTCATATGGTCCATTACCTTTAATGTTGTCCAATGTCATAATATCCTCGTCAGGGAAGTCGAACCTCATAGATTGATAATCTTCGACGGCTTGATGAGCTAGATGGTCAGCTAGTACACTCCCCTTTATAGCTTTTTGGGTTGTATACTGGATATCATACTCAGTCAGGATCATCTGCCATCTAGCGATTCTTCCGGATAAAGCAGGCTTCTTGAAGATGTACTTGATCGGATCCATTTTGGAAATCAGCAAAGTGGTATGTGTCAACATATACTACCTTAGCCGGCGAGCAGCCCATACCAAAGCGCAGCAAGTTTTCTCGAGCAGTGAGTAGCGAGTCTCATAGTCGGTAAACGTTTTGCTAAGGTAATAAATGGCATGCTCTTTTCGGCCAGACTCATCATGTTGGCCTAGTACGCATCCCATTGAATTATCCAAAACAGTCAGATACATGATTAAAGGCCTTCTTTCGACGGGTAGCATCAAGATAGGAGGTTCCAGCAAATACTCCTTGATCTTATCAAAAGAAACTTGACAATCATTGTTCCATTCAACCACCTGATCTTTCTTCAACAACTTGAAGATTGGCTCACAGGTAGATGTTAGGTGAGAGATGAACCTTGCAATGTAGTTTAAGCATCCCAAGAAACCTCTGACCTCCTTCTTAGTGCGAGGGGCAGGCATTTCTTGTATAGCTTTGACTTTGGCAGGATCAACTTTGATGCCTTTGTTACTGACGATGAATCCCAAAAGTTTATCGGACCTGACTCCGAAAGTGCACTTGCTAGGGTTCAGTCTGAGCTTATACTCTTTTAACCTGACAAACAGCTTTTGCAGATGGTCGAGGTGTTCTTCTTCTATTTGTGAACGGGCTATCATGTTGTCTACGTAGATTTCAATTTCATGATTTATCATGTCATGAAACAAAGCTACCATGGCTCGCTGATAGGTTGCCCCGGCATTCTTCAGTCCTAATGGCATCACTTTATAGCAGAAGGTACCCCACTGCGTAACAAAAGTAGTCTTCTCTATGTCTTCGGGGTCATTTTGATCTGGTTGTACCCTGAAAATCCATCCATGAAAGAGAATACCTTGTGTTGAGCTCTGTTGTCAACCAAGATGTCAATGTGTGGTAGTGGAAAATCATCTTTAGGGCTAGCCCTATTTAAATCTCTGTAATCCATACACATTCTGACTTTGCCGTCCTTCTTAGGTACGGGCACAATGTTAGCAACCCATTATGGATAGGAAGTAACAGCCAGAAAGCCAACATTGAACTGCTTTATCACTTTAGCTTTGATCTTTTCAGACATATCGAGTCTCATTCGACAGATTTTATGTTTGATTGGTGGACAATCTTCTCTTGTAGGGAGACGGTGAACCACAATATCTGTATCCAGCCCTGGCATGTCTTCGTAGGACCAGGCGAAGATCTCAACATATTCATTCAACAGCTGAACTAAGCGCTCTTTGACACTTGGCTCCAGGTTGGCACCCACTTTAACCTCTTTTCTGTCTTCCTCTGTTCCCAAATTGATAGTCTCTAACAACTCCTCATAGGGCAGAATAGCCTTTCTTCTTGTTGCAAAAGTTTAGCCAACTCTCCAGGCACTTCACAGTCTTCATCACCTTCGTATTCGGCATGATTGACCAGATCTTTAGAGTCACTGAAGGCCATAGCAGAATTGTTACCCATGGAATCCGGAGTGAATGGGTACCTGCATTTTGTGAGTGTGGGTGTGTGTAAGGGATAGCCACCTTTAAACAAAATGAAATGTAAAAAAGAAAGAAAATGAACACAAAAGTTTATAGATGAAAACATCCATGATTCATTAAAAATGGCATATGAAAATGAAGAATCAAAGCCCTTACAAATGGACCTATATGCCCCGGGTAAGGCATAATGCAAAAAGTGTACGAATTGTTTAAAAGTTATTACAGACCAAACAAGAAATGTTCAAAAGATAAATTACTGATTGATGAAAGTAATGGGAACGAAGTCTTTCGCCTCCCAGTTGTTCAGTCCTCCTTCAATAGTGGGAAAGATCCAGTCTTCAACATTGCCTTCTTCTTCATCGTCTTCTAAAGCATGAACTCCGTGATGAGTGATTTCCAGTGGTGGTCCTCCATCCCGGGAGTGACGCACAGCTTTCTGGATAGCAGCAGTGAAACCCAATCCGAACTTATCTGTCTTGTAAGGAAAATCTGGCAGTTGACCCCACACTGTACTTCCTCCTTCCTTGATTACAGCCTCCGCATCTTTAAGGGATGACATTTGAGACACAGACTTGGTAATGATGGGCACATCAGTCATTGTCTTGGCTATCGCAATCTCAGGAGAAACCTCTTCAAAGTGTTGGAAAGGTGTTTCTATGAATTCACCATCATAGTCCACATAGCGGAAAGAGTTAAGGTGGCTTATCATATACTCCTCCTCACCATGAATTGTTATAATTTTACCCTGAACTGGGTATTTGAGCATTTGGTGTAGAGAAGAAGTGACTGCCCCAGCGTTGTGGATCCATGGCCTTCCCAACAAGCATGAATATGAAGGACGGATGTCCATCACATAAAAAGTAGAGTTAAAAATTTTCGTTCCCACCTTAATTGGGATGTCCACTTCTCCGTGAACCATCCTCTTAGAACCGTCGAAGGCTCTAACAATGATATTATTGGGCTTTAAGGTCCAACCTTCACAGTCTAGCCTGTCCAATTCTTTCTTTGGTAGAATATTTAAAGATGAACCGGTATCAACCAGAACGTGAGCAAGTGTGGTCCCTCTGCATTCTACCGAGACATGCAGCACATCATTATGCTTTCTTCCTTTAGGGGTTAGATCGGCGTTAGAAAAGCCAAGACCATTATCGGCTGTAAGGATAGCTCCGCAGACATTTCTTGAGGCACGTGTGCCGTCTTCAGAAATTTGATCAAGGCTTTGGCATGAGCCTCGGAGCAGAGTAATAGAGCCAGCATAGATATTTTTGAAGGGGTTTGCCCCAGCTGCTCTACGAAATCATAGTCGCTCTTCTTAATTATCTTTAAAATCTCCTTCATCTCCTTTTGGGTGGTCTCGGGGATAACCAAAGTCTGAGCCCTCGTCCTGACGGGCGCTTCTTGGATCCCCTTACCTTTATCAGCGGTAACAGCAGAGGGTACACCTTCGGGAGTAACAATTTCTTTGATCACTGGACTTTGCACAGATATTTTGACAGGCACAGGAGCTCTTGAGGGTCCGAAGACTGCCCGTGGAGGAGAAATCTCCGGAGAGAAGATTCGTCCGCTACGAGTGATCTTACTCGTCCCCGCAATATTTCCTACATCAGGAATTTCTTCATCGGAATTCTCTTTGGATGATTCGATCTGCTTGACACCATGGTAAAAGATCTCTCCTCCATAATTCCATGGTATCGTCTTGTTGGACTTATATGGGATAGGCCCCGGCATGGCAATCTTCAGCGGTACAAACTTTGGATCAGGTGTAATCTTAACAAGCCTTTTGTAGGTCTTGGAAAGATTGTCGGAAATGGTGATTATAGCAATGTAATTGATTGGAGTAACAGGAGTAACATGAGTGATAGTAGCAACATGAGTTTTCTGAAAGAGGATCTCTTGAGTATCCATCAAGCGTTGAATGCCTGACTTCAACAGAGGACAGTCGGATTGCAAGTTTGAACAAAAGTAACAATCTTTTTCGCAGCCTGGGAAAATCCCGGCTTTCAACAGATTCATCTTGATCATTGGCAATAGAGTCATTAAATCATCAACAGTGGTAACATGAAGATCTTCCACAATAGCATGGACATTATGACTATGTTTTGGCATAGGAGCGGATATCACATTAGGTTTTTCGGGAGCATCAAACTCTACCTCTTTGGCATCTATCAAATCTTGGATCTTGTTTTTAAGGGCCCAACAGTTGTTGGTGTCATGCCCTACACTGTCCAAATGGTATGCACATTTTGCATTTGAATGATAATAGGGAGAAGAGGTATTTGGGTTTTTCGGTGCTTCTTTCAAGTTGGTAAGGTTTAACTTTAACAGATGAGGGAGGACCTGAGCCGGTGTCATATTGATCCGGGTGAATTGCCATTGTGGCCTTTCTACCCTTTGCTGGTTAGCTCTGGGTTGACTACTTCGAGGTTGATCGGTTGAGGAATTCTGGATCATCACAGCCTCTACCGCTGGTCGGCGCTCCATTCTCCCTTGATTTCTCTGGGTGTGAACAGCAGAAACCTCCTTCTTGGCTGGGAAGGTCATCTTGATAGCAGTGGAAGCGGAAGCATCCTTTTGAATTTTACCACTCTTAATGCCAGCTTCGACCCTTTCACCGGTCAGAATTAATTCGGTGAACCCTGCAGATGAGCTCCCGATTAAGTGATTGAAGAATGGACCTGACAGGGTCCCCAAAAACATGTCAACCAGCTCTCTATCCGACAATGGTGGATGCACCCTTCCAGCCAAATCCCGCCACTTCTGGGCATACTCCTTAAATCCTTCATTAGAGACCATACCCATACTCTGTAGTTGAGTACGAGTAGGCGCTAAATCTGCGTTATATTGGTATTGTCGATAGAAAGCAGCAGCTAAATCCTCCCAGTTATGTACATCAGATCTCTCAAGTTGATAGAACCAGTCCAATTGCGTACCCGACAAACTATCTTGAAAAAAGTGGACCCACAGATCCTTATCAGAAGAGTGAGGTTGGATCTTTCTGACGTAGGACCGCATATGCATCTTCGGACAGGACAAGCCGTCGTATTTAGCAAATGTAGGCACTTTGAACTTGGGAGGAATGACGATCCCAACAACCAACCCTAGTTCTTCGAAATCTAGCCCAGGTACCCTTTGTACCTCCATGGATGCCAGCTGGTCCTCTAGATTCTTATACTTATCATCCGCCAGAGGATACTGCTGTTCGGAGTAATCCTCCTCCTCTTCTTATTCTTCCTCTTCAGCTTCAGACTCGTAGGGCATTGCAACTCCTTTACCTTTACCAACCCCTTCGTCAGACGTTGAGGGGAACTCGAGGACCCTTCTAGCCTGGCTCTCAAACCTTTTTCCCATAGTGGCCACACCAATTCTTTTCTTCTTTTTCTCTTTGTCTTTTTCCTTCTCTTTCTCTGACAGTGCTTTAAGATCCTCTTGACCCTTTTCCAAGGTTATGAGGAGTTGTTGGAATTGAGAATTTTGTGCTTGCAGATCTTTGACCGTCCACTCTATATCCATCTTGCTGAAATAAACAGCAGAAAGATAAGGAAACCTGGTGTGAAGACCTGTTTATGCATATGATGAATGATATGTTATTCATGTAATGCATTCAAGGATTCAGAAATTCAAATTTGTTACAAACAAAAAGAACACACGTCATATTAATAAGAAGAAATTTCTTAGTACATAAATGCCCCATGGGCAAAATATTACAAAATTCTTAATGTAAAAAAACGTTGCGCATCCTCTTTGGCGCGATGTAGGTGTTAAGAGTCTCCTCTTCGTGAAGTCGGCGGGTAAGTTCCAAAACTTTCTTCTCACTGGCATAGAAGCTGGCTTCAAAAGTGTTTCGCTCTTCCTTGAGATGCATCCAAATCTTTTGCAACTCTTCCAATGTTGCTGGCATGTCAGGATGTAGGAGGGTGTATGGAACCTCTCCTTCCATAACAGGCTCTTTGATCACGGGGAGAACATGGGGGTAAGGCATCATAAGACTCTGGGTGCGGGTTCGTACCCACTTGAGATAAGGCTCAAGGGGGATGGAATTCTTGTGCCCCAGTGTCTTACTATCCACTTTGTTGGGCATCCTCCAAGCTCGGATAAACCTTTGTCGAAGTCCTTGAGCATCGTTGTCGAAGTCAAAAACCAAGTCAGGAATCAGCATGTCATGAGGGTCATCCCTTCGGGCATACCCAAATTACCTCAAAGCTAAATAGGGGTTGTAGGTAATGCCTCCCCTAATGCCAAGTAGTGGGACATTAGGGAATTCTCCGCAACAATCAATGATGATGACATTTTCTCTGGACTGAGAACACCAATGAACATCAGAATGTGTGAGGGTCATCAATCGTTGTGACCACCTTAAACCCTGCTCATTCTTCAAAACTGATTGGGGAAGGTGAGAAATAAACCACCTTGTTAGAAGAGGATTACAACACATGAGAACACCTATTTTCCTCATTGTTCGTGTGTGAAATGAGTGTAGGATGTCCCCAAGCAATATAGGCACAGGATTCCGAGATATGAAAATCTTGACAGCATTCATATCTATAAGCTGATCAGGGTTTGGGAACAAGACCAACCCATAGATGAGGAGTGCTACAATCTCTTCAAAAGCTTGCAGATCTAGAGAATTCCAGCAATCTTGGGCCTTCTCAAACAGAAACTTTGCCAAGAAACCCTTGACACCACTTTTGGTTTCCCAATGACCTTTGATATCAGATGAATGCAAGTGTAAGGCTTGAGCAACAACTCCAGGTTTTGGTTCTCTTTCCGTACCGTTGTAGGGTAGTTGATGGAGAACAGGAATCCTCAGGAGTTGAGAAAATTCCTCCAAAGTAGGTACTAGTTGGTAATCAGGAAATGTAAAGAAATGGTGTAGGGGGTCAAAGAACTGGAAGAGAACTTTCACCATGTCTTCTTCAATGTTGGAGTTGACCAAGTTGAGAAGTCTACCATGTCTTTCACTGAAGGGAGAATTCTCGGGAATCTTGGAAGTAAGCTCCTTGAGTTGAGGAGGGATTCTCACAAGGTTGACTTGAATTGTTTTCCTGCGAAGAGATTCCATTACCTACAAAACAAGAACAAAGATAAAGATCCAAACCCTTGAAGTGGTTAGTGGATGCATATGATGCTTTATGATGTTCATGATGTATGCACAAGTATATGTACAAGCAAATCACACAAGATCCTAGTTTCAGGCTTGCATGGGGTTTCATAGGTAAGTACCCTCTTGAAGTTAGTTGGCTCAACCTGTCCTATAAATAGTAACCGGGTTCTAAGGAGCTCAATATCACTGGATTATTTTCTGTGTTCATTGTTTCAGTTTAGCCACTTAACTGGCGACTGAAATATTCCAAGAAAACAATCCTCAATGAGTGTAGTATCGAGAATCTACCAACCTCGGACTGCACCAAAGTCAGTCATCTCACTACCCCTAATAAGGCCAAGATGGTCAAGTAAAGGTTCTAAAAGTCCATTAGTGCTTCGTGACATCACTCAGCGGCCCCGTATTCTTTTTGATTGACTCAAAGTCTACCGGTACCCACAAATATGTCGCACTAATATAGCTATTTCTTCGACCATGTCGGTATACCCCGCACAGTTTCCATAATGTATAGCTATTTACCTATGAATGTTTCCCAAAAATCCGGGTGGAAGATTCAAACCCAAACAAGAGAACCAAATGTAAAGCAATCAAAGCAAACAAGATAAGCATGTAAAGGTGATCTAAACCCTAAGGTTACTCCACTTTTCAAGTATCGTCCCCAGCAGAGTCGCCAGTTCTGTGATACGGTGGGAGAACTGACTTGAGGTTTTGCGTTTGTGTTCGCAAATGTTTCGGTTTAGCAAGAGTCGCCACCGACTTTTTATTTTATCCTAAGGAAAGGTCAAAAAGCACAGGAAAAAACTTTGAGATGTTTTCTTTGGTTCAGGGAGTAGATTATGAAAAGGGAAGGTGCAATCACCCTTTTCATCCATGGTTATCCATGGGCTCTTAGTTACTTGTTTAGATCACTTGCTTTGCTTTTCCAATTGTTTGAAATAGTGCTTTGTGTGTGGTTTTGAAAGATGTTTTGAAAAGAGGCCATCGTTGTGGCAACCTTTGTAATGATTCTTGTTTGAATGTATACAAAGGTGTTTTGTCTTTTTGAAAAGATTTCAATGTTTGAAAGTTTGTTTTTGGGAAATGTTTTGGAATTGTGTTGTGAAGAGTGTTTTAAAAATAGCAAGGATGTTTTGCAAGCTTTGATCAAGTAACCAAGAGTTATCTACCCTATTTTACTCAAAGATATTTCCTATATGTTTTTAACCCTTTTGATAGTGTTGTTTTACCATTGCATTTGGTAAACAACTTTGTATTAGGATGTTAAATGGACAATATTTAAATAAACAAATTAAATAAATATACAAAATATATGAATATGCAAAAAGTTTATGTTTATTTTCCATGTATGTAAAAATATTTAATGCAAAAAAGGAAAGAAATAAATAAAAGAAAATATTATTTTTTTATTAAGGGTAAACCCTAATTTTTCTTTAAGAAAATAAATATGTTGGATATATTATTCATATACAATAAAATAAAATAGTATATATACAAAAAATAAAATATATTTAGAAAAAGTATTTTTTAAGTATAAACAATAATAAAAATAAAAGTGTAATATTTTTATGTTTTTATTCTAAAGTCTCTAATAAAATATAATTGTGTGTATATATATATATATATATATATATATATATATATATATATATATATATATATATATATATATATATATATATATATATATATATATATATATATATATATATATATATATATATATATATATATATATATATATTCCCTAATAATTATTTTTAAGTCAAAAAAATAATAAAAATAAAATGTGAAAATTTTATGAAAATATTTTTGGATACTTTTATGTTTGGAAAATATAAAACAAAATCAGAAAGTGAAAATAAATATAAAAATACAAAAATGTAAAGAAATTGGGTCAGGGGGGTGTCCATAGTGAGCCAGGACCAAGCCCAGCCCACCACACTTCATCTTCAACCTCTGTATTTCAAAAACGTGCGCGCCTGATACAGATGCTAGATCCTGCATACGAGCTTTATTGCAAAAACACATAACATCAAAGTTGTAGAGCTTTTCAAGACAAATCCAACCATATAAAAAACTTGTCTTAACTCTCAAAGACCATAGAGAATTTCTCTGGCCCTAAAATCTAACCTAATTTTTTCAGGATGTTCATGGACCAAATTCTCTTAGCATGCTTAATAAAAATGAAAACTGAGCATATGTACAGCTTCATGGATTTGAATACTACATTTCTTATTCACAAACCTAAGTCTAAATGTTCCTAAATAGAGAGACAGGAAGTTGAAAAAAACCTGTTTCAGCTGACTTCGTGTAGGGTAATATGGAGCTTTTCAACAAGGCTTGAGATGTCTGGGAGCTTGCTTGAACTTCACTTGACCTTCTCCAATGTCTAGCTTGCCTTGAATGTACTTGAACAAGCCTACAGAACTCAACCTGCACAAGCTCAAAATGAAAATGGCAAACCCTGTAAATGGAGTTACAATTGGTGTTTAAGGTTTGGGATAGCTTGGATGGATTGAATGGAAGGTGCTTGAACAGGTTTGGGGCAAAATGCACGAGCAAATTGTGCTATGGAAGTCAAGTTGCAGATGCTGCCCTGTTTTGCCAATGGAAGGTGATTTTGAGCTATGGGATGTTTGAGGGCTCAAAGGGTCGTGTTTCTGGTTCAAGGGGATGTGAGAAAGTTGTTTAAAATGCTTGCACAAGTTGGTTTTTGCTGAGGTTCCCCTTTTTGTGTTTTGGACCAATTTATTGGTTATGAAGCAAAGTGTGAGAGGTGATGTGAAACAGGCCAGTACAGGGTATCCATATGCTTGCACCCTCTGCCCTTGGCCCCTCTAGTTTGTTGATTTGATTTTCTGCATAAGATCTAGACCAATGCTCCAAGATTGTGGTTTTACATAAAGCAAGATTATGGCAAAAATGGTAATGTACCTTTTTCTACTTAAGGGTTAATCTAATGTGCAATGCCCTAATGGCCAAAACAATGCCTTAGACCAATGGTTTTGCACTTAATTATTGAGTGTGAAATGGTTTTGAGGCCTGTAATCTAGTGCAAAGCAAGCTGATTTGAATTTGCAACTTGTATGAACATGAACATGCCATGGATGAAAAGTGAGTTTTTGCCAAATTCAAGCCTTCGATTCTCCCTAACCAAAAATGAGTTTGGAGAGTTATTGGACATTTTGGAAAGCTTGCAAAATTCTCTACAATCCATATTTGAAATTAAATTTGATATTCCAAGTGGAACTATGTGAAAAATGGCCATGAAGATAGGTCAAAATCCTGCCTAAACTAGGGGAAAATTTCTCTAAGTTACAAGTTTCATAGTCCCTTGTTCCAAAAATCATAACTTGATATCCAAGCCTCTTTTGAGAAAACTTTGTGAATCAAAGTTTTAGAATTTGTGTAGGACTACAACTTTCATGTTGGAAGTTTTGTTTGAATCCAATTGCATCATGGTGAAAATGTTGGGCAAATTCAGGAAAAATTAAGAAAATTTCATAACTTAGAAAAATTCTAAGTTATGAAATTTTTAAACTTTAAACCCTAATTTGCGAAAATGGGTTTCTTGATGAACAAGTTTCATGTTTTGACACATCTTGATGAAAAATGACCCTTGGCACTTGATTTTGACCAAAAAGTCAAAGTTTGACTTTTCAGTGTACAGTCAAATTTCGTTCAGTTGACTGAAAAATTCATCTGTTAATCCAATGCAATTGAGGTCTTTTGAACTTGTTGAATAGGTCAAGATGATGCCATTGAGTCCTTGAATCCATGATTGAGCTCAATTTTCCCTTGGCTTGGTCAAAAGTCAGATATTGCCCTTGTGCAGACAAAACCCTAAAAATGACCATTTTGCCCTTTTGGTGATCTGATCAAATTTCTTGTGGAGTTGTGAACCAAACTTGATAAAATGGTTCATATGAGTTCATAATGTTGATGTGGGTCAAAAATCATGAGGTTTGACTATCAATTGGCCACAGTTGACTTTTTCCCCAATATAGCTTATTTCTAGGTCAACTGTCCAATTGACTGGGCAAAAATTTGATTCAAGGCTTGAAACTTGGTGTGGACAAACTTATGAGTCCAACATGAAGTATGAAAGTCACTTTGAGTGTTGAAAGTCCAAAAATCCTTGTGCAAACTCAAACCCTAATTTAGGTCATCAGCGCAAGGAGATGTCTTGCAGAGCAAAACCCTAATCCTGTCTGGAGTTCAAGGAGCCTTGTGAGGGGAAATGTTGGTAAAATGAGAGGGAAGATTTTGGGGTACAACACTTCATGACACCACACAGCGGCCATGTATTCTCCTTGACTACTCAAGGGCTATCGATATCAACAAATGTGTCACACTAAGGTAGCTATTGCTTTAACCATGTCGGTATACCCCACACAGTTTACACAATCTATTGCTACTTACCTAAAAGGTGCCTCAGATTCGGGTAGAGGACCAAAACAAGCCCAACCAAGGAACCATAATGTAAAGCAAGCAAGTCAAACAAGGAAAGCAAGTAAAGGTTATCTAGCCCTAAGGTAACCCCACTTTTAAGTACAAGTCCCCAGCAGAGTCGCCAGTTCTGTAACACGGTGGGAGAACTAACTTGGGTATTTTACGTTTGATCGCAATTATTGCAGATAGTAAGAGTCACCACCGATTTTTCTTTTATCCAATAAGGAAAGGCTGAAAAGAAGAGGAAAGACCTTTTGAGATTATTTCTTGAGTTCGGGGGGTAGGTTATGAAAAGGGAAGGTGTTAGCACCCTTTTCATATGTAGTTATCTACGAGCTCTTAGTTGCTTGCTAGATCACTTTCTTTTGTTTGAAAATGTGCTCGTGGTGTGGGTTTTGAATGTATTTTGAAAACTTCTTTGTAATGATTCTCGTTTCTATAAGAACGCGTACAAAGTGTTGGCTTTGAAAATAATTCAAAGAGGTGTTTGTGGAATGTGTTTTTGAAAGTGATTTTGAAAAGTATCTTTATAATGATTCTCGTCTCTATAAGAATGCGTACAAAGAGCTTTTTCTTTTGAAAATGTTTCATTTGAAAGTGTTGGTGTGAAAATGTTTTTTAGTTGTGAGCAAGCAAGCAACTATGAGTGTCCTACCTACTCAAAAGGTCTAATTTTATTTTCCTCCTCCTTTAGATGTTTCTATTTTACCATTGATTTGGTAAGAAACCCTATCGTTGGATGTGAAGGGACGAGCGCGGGTCATTTCGTATAGTCATAGAAGGCAACCTATGAGATGTTTTAGCAACTTTTGTTTAGGGACTAGATCATTTACCGAAGGCAACATCGAGGGTCATCGAGGGACTACGATCTTTTATCAAGGGTCTTTTCTAAAACGCCCATATTTGAGGGACATGACTATTTTTCCGAGGCAACAAGTGAGATTATCCTAGAGGTGCATGTGTGCAAAATGTTTGATTTCATGCATTTTGTCTTTGATTTTTTGGGTTGTCTACTTGTTTGTTTTATCTTGCCATACATCCTAATTACTAACATTTGCACAAAAGCAATAAAAATGGAGAAAATAAATATCCTACACTATTAAAACCATATTGAATAGCAAGAAAATGTAAAGACAAAACAAAATAAAAGGAGGAAAAATGAGCTTTTCGATCTAGGCAGAATGCACCCTTCGATTTCGCTTCTCTGGCTCCTTTCAATTTGGGCTTAGCATGAAGCATGAGATGCAGCCTTCGATTCTTCCTTTCTACTTTCTTCGATTGCAGGAATGTTAGGATGAGCAAGTAAGCTTTGACCATGCCCTTTGTCCTTCTTTCGATTGAGGCCTGGGAGTCAATATGGACATCTTTCTGGTTGCTTCTTTCGATTGGGCCTGGTAGTCAGCATGGACAACTTTCGTTTCTCCCTTCTTGCTCCTTCATTTGGAATGTAAAGCATCCAGGGGTGAAGCCTAAGGCTTCGTTTCACACAAGACTTTTTATTTCATTTAGGGTCTGTACAGGTTAGTTTTAACATATACTTGGACAATATAAAGCATATAATCGAACGTATAGAAATAAAAAGTGAACAAATGTTATTTACATGCTATGTTTGAAACTAAAAGCTTAAGGTTAAGGGGACTTACCTTGCTTTACGTTGGAATGTAGTGTTGGACCTTGAGTTGCTTCCCTGGGTGTTCTTGGATTCAAAGGAAATAAACAAGGGTTGTGTTTCTAATACTGGATTCGAAAGAAGGAACCAAGTGTTGGGTTGATTTAGATTCGAAAGAGAAAAAGAAGCAAGTGTTGTGTTTCTTTAGATTCTGGGTTTGTGTTTACTATTTGAGAATCTAAAGAGTTTGAGAATTTTTGAGAGTTTGATGATTTTTTCCACGCCACCCAAAAAGTATTTTTCAACTTGCAAATGGTTTCTCTATTTATAGAGAAAGGGTTAAAGGTGCTGGAGTAACCAGGTTTGTAAGATAACAAACCATTGTTTGGTTGAAATGGAAAAAAATTTGGTCCCTTTTGTTATTCCCAAGTTTCAAGTACAAGTGGGGGTCTGTTGTCTGTTGGGGGAAGGAGATTGGACTTATGCTTTTGGCACTGCTTGCGTTCAGACAAAAATCAGACTGGGAGCTGATTTTGTGACTAAAGTACTCTTTATAAAAAAAGGGTACGTAGCTTTTTTCTATTTCATCCAAGAATAGTATTATCCAGTAGACAAAGCTTTGAACCTTTGTGTAAGCCTCTGATTATGTAAAAATTTGGAAGCAACATAGCCTGACAAGTGAGATTTGGAAGATAAGGCTATGAGATTTGCTCAAAGTTCTTCAAACAAGCTTGATTCGAAGGGCTCAGATTGGATTCGAAGTATGCTAATTCAAAGAGAACCAAAACTCCAATCGAAACTTTGTGAGAAGGTGGATTTTGCCCAATCGAAGGCTTTCCAGCCAGAGGTCACATGGCCAAACTAAAGGGTGCATGCATGAGGTCCCTGCCTTGTGCCTGCTGCCGTGAAGGAAATCCTAGTTGTGATGCGGCGGGAGAACTGACTTGAGGTTTTGCGTTTTTTTTGTTCGCAAATGTTTCGGTTTAGCAAGAGTCGCCACCGACTTTTATTTTATCCAAAAGGAAAGGTAAAAAAAGAACAGGAAAGACCTTTGAGATTGTTTTTGGGTTCGGGGGGTAGATTATGAAAAGGGAAGGTGTTAGCACCCTTTTCATCCATGGTTTTCCATGGGCTCTTAGTTACTTGTCTTAGATCACTTGCTTTTGCTTTTCAATTGTTTGAAATGGTGCTTTTATGTGTGGTTTTGAAAATATTTTGAAAAGAGGCCTTTGTTTAGGCAACCTTTGTAATGATTCTTGTTTTAATATATACAAAGGTGTTTGTCTTTTGAAAAATGTTTCAATGTTTGAAAGTTTGTTGGGAAATGTTTTGAAATTGTGTTGTGTGTTTTTTTGAAAATAGCAAGGATGGTTTGCAATTTGATCAAGTAACTAGAAGTTGTCTACCCTACTCAAAGATCTTTCCTACACATTTTTAACCCTTTGACATTGTTGTTTTACCATTGCATTTGGTAAACAATCCTATCTTTGGATGTTAAACGGGACAGGCGTGGGTCATCATATGACCATGATAACAATATTGCCAAGTATCTT
Source organism: Vicia faba (assembly GCA_948472305.1). NCBI lineage: Eukaryota > Viridiplantae > Streptophyta > Magnoliopsida > Fabales > Fabaceae > Vicia > Vicia faba. Next base: position 806,178,970 of record OX451740.1, read on the forward strand.
AGCAAATTTTTTGAGGGACTAGATCATTTTTGTTTAGGCAACCAAGATAGCGTCATCGAGGGACTATGATATTTTTGTTTGATTTTGTTTTGCCAAGATACCTAGCATGTATACCATGGCCATTTTAAGGCAACAAAGTGGGTGAAACCCTAGAGATGCTTGTGTGCATTGTGTTGTCATTTTTCATGCATTTTTGTCTTGTGTTTAGTCATGCTATTTGTTTGATTTTGGTCTTTGCATACAACCCCTAATCTTACTATCATGGTATTTGAAAGCGATAAAATGCGTAAAAGTAAATCTAAGACTATTACAACATTATTATGAGAAGGGGGTACAAGTTTGAATAGGGGGATATTGCTCAAAATAAAACCCTAAAACTATTACAACCATATTGAATTTATTGCACAAATAAATAAATAAATAATATTTAAATATGCAATTAAATATAAATATGCAAAATGTTTTTGTATTTATTTTTATGTATGTAAAAAATGATTTATTTAATGTCTTAAAGAAATAAGAAAATAAAATGATTATTTTTGGAAAGGGTGAAAACCCTAATTTTTGTTTTAAAAGAAAATATATTTCTATTATTATTTTATTCATTTATGTATAAAGAAATAATAAAAATAATAATACAAAATATTAAAAAATAAAATACTGTATGAAAATATTATTTTGAGTGTATAAATAATAAAAATAAAAATATATAACATTTTTATATTATTTACAAATTTATTTAAGAAAATAAAAGTATTTAACCTAATAAAACTATTTTTTGTCATAAAAAATAATAAAAATAATAAAATAAAAATGTAAAAATTAAGAAAATATTTTTGGTGATTTTAAATGTTCAAGAAAAATAATAAAGTCAGAAAATAAAAAATGAAATGAAAAATATGCAAAAAATAAAGAAATGGGCCAAGGGGTGCAGAAAGCAAGCATGTGGATGTCAATAGTCAGAAGAAGCCAGGCCTAGCCCAAGCTGCACTTCGTCCCTGACCTTGAGACAAAAAACGCGCGTTCTGCATCTTCAACCTGTTCTCTCTTGTTCTTAAGGCCTGAAGGTCGTGTTAGCTTGCTTGAAGTTCACTCAACCTTTCCCAATGCTTGGCTTGTTTTGAAGTTGTCTGAATCTCCTTGTAGAACTCAACCTGCAAAGCTTCAAAGTGGAAATGGTGAAGTGTGAAAATGGAGTTACAGTGGCTGGCAGGTGCTTGGATAGTTTAGGTGTACTGTTTAGAATGTGTTGGAAGTGGTTTGGGACAAAACGCACGAGTGGAATTGGATTTGGCCAAGGTTCTGCAGGTATGGCCCTGTTTTGGGCAGAAATGGAGTTTTTTGTGTATTTGGGTGTTTGAGAGCTTATGGAATCGTGTTTTTGGCTTCTTACAATATGCTGAGGGTGTTTGAAATGATACAAAGACTTGCTCTTATCAGATTGAAGAGTTGGGTGAACTTTTGCAAGTTACTTGCTTTTGAAGCAAAAGTTGAATTGACAATGCTCAAAGGGTGTACTTGCTATCTCAATGTAAAAATGCCATGGACAAAAGTGAGAAATGACCATTTTCTTTTCTTCGATTCTCCCTAACCACAAATGATCTTGGAGAGTTCTTGGATATTTTGGAAAGCTTGTAACATTTTCTACAATCCATATTTGAAATGAATTTTGAGATTCCACTTGAAACTATGTGAAAAATTTCCATGAAGATAGGTCAAAATCCTGCTTAAACTAGGGCAAAATTTCACTAAGTTAGAAAGTTTTTGGACCCCTATTCACAAAATCATAACTTGAGATCCAAGCATCTTTTGTGAAAACTTTGTGAATCAAAGTTGTATATTTTGTGGAGGAATACAACTTTCATGTTGGAAGTTTTCTTTGAATCTAATTGCATCATGGTGAAAAAGTTGGGCAAAGTTGGAAAAAAATAAGAAATTTTCACAACTTAGAAAATTTCTAAGTTATGAAATTTTTCCATTTTAAACCCTAATTTCCAAAATTAGGTTTCTTGGTGAACAAGTTTCATGTTTTGACACATCTTGATGAAAAATGACCCTTGGCACTTGATTTTGACCAAAAAGTCAAAGTTTGACTTTTCAGTGTACAGTTGATTTTTGATCAGTTAATTAGAAAATTCATCTGTCAATCCAATGCATTTGAGATCTTTTGAACCTTGTGATTAGGTCAAGATGATGCCATTGAGTCTTTGAATCCATGGTTGAACCCAATTTTCCATTGGCTAGGTTCAAAATCATAAATTGCCCTTCTACAGTCAAAACCCTAAAAATGACCATTTTGCCCTTTTGATGATCTGATCAAATTTCTTGAGGAGTTGTGGTCCAAACTTGATCAAATAGTTCATATGAGTCTATATTATTGTTGTGGATAAAATATTATGAGGTTTGATTGTAAATTGGCCACAATTGACTTTTTCCCCAATACAGCTGATTTTTAGGTCAACTGTCCAATTGACTGGGCAAATATTTGATTCAAAGCTTGAAACTTGGTATGGGCAATCTTATAAGTCCAACATGAAGTATGAAAGTCACATTAAGCATTAAAAGTCCAAAAATCCTTGTGCAAACTCAAACCCTAATTCCAGGTCAACAATGCAAGGAGATGTCTTGAGCTGAGCAAACTCTAATCTGATATGGAGTCCAAAGAGTCTTGTGAGGGGAAATCTTGATAAAATGAGAGGGAAAATTTTGGGGTACAACAGCTGACCCTGTTCAATCTTCTTGAACCTGAAGAGTTAGATTGGCGAGTTTGTCGTTCGTGACTCGAAGGTAAAAGATGATTGGACACTAGAGTGCCCGTAAATTTGCACTCGTCAAAAATGTAGTTGAGGAAATGGGCTTAAAGCTTCCATTTAGAGAGGTGACAGAATCTTGTCGAAGATGGGCTTGAAGACGCCATCCAAGTATATTTGTTGAGTTGTATGTTGTAAGTCGGAAGAATGAGTATCAGAATGGTATCCGTGTTTGGAACGTATCTGAACTGTATCTGGAGACTGAATCTATATGAGAAATGGAATGGCGTCCGTGTCTGGATCGTATCCGAGCTGCAACTGTATTTGATTCTTGAATGAATAACAGAATGACTTCTGTGTCTGGAGTGTATCTGTATTGTATCTGAATCTGAAATCTGAATAAGCGACAGAATGACATTCGTGTCTGGAGCATCTCTGGGCTGGGGATAAAAGTCAGAATAAGTGATAGAATGGCAACCGTGTATGGAGCGTGTGATCGGTGGATCTGGAACTGACTGTTTAACGCTGGTTCGCGAAATGTCGCGGAAGCAAGAGTCGCCACCGTCTTTTATTTTCTCCAAATGGAAAGGACAAAAGCACAGAAAAATTCCTTAAAGAGATTGCTCTCGGTTCGGGAGGTAGGTTATAAAAAGGGAAGGTGTTAGCACCCTTTCTATCCATGGTTATCCATGGGCTCTTAGATACTTGCTCAATGTGTTTTCAAAAATGGTTTGTTTGCTTTTCAATGTGGGTTTTAAAAAGTTTCTTTGAAAAATTTCAGTTCGACTCGTACGTCAGAGTGTTTGAAAAGTTTGCTTTGAAAGCTTTTGAAAAGTGTTGGTGTGAAAAGATTTTGATTTGTTTTGTTTTTGAAGAGAGCAAGTATCTACGAGAACCTACCTACCCTAAGGAATTCGTCTGTGTAGATGTCCTTTAAAGTAGTGCCATCCCACCATTGAGAGGTAGGTAGCACCACCGTTGGAGGTGTTCGGGTCAATTCGAGTTTGTAGGGACATGGTGATCACCAGAGCAATAGGAAGACACCTTAGAAGCTACCCTCATGCCAGGTTCCCGGATCATGAGGACTTACTAAGACATCCTCTACTCGACGATCACCTTTCGAGGCAAGGCAACAGTGAGGCGTACCCTAGGGGTGATGTGTGCGAATTGTGTGTCGTTTTCATTGATATTTGTCTTGTCATGTTCATTGTGATCTACGCTTGATTTTATTTTAAGGCCATTCATTCTTGCATGCTTTGTTTAACAGTTAATATTTGCGGGAAAAGTAAATTCTAAGCTATTACAAATGGCGCGGGTCCACATCGCCAAAATTAAACCGGACCCGATTTGACGGAAAGTAAATAAAGCAAATAAAAGTGCGAGAAATTTAAGTTACAACGCTTTGGGAGAGATACATAATTATTTAAGCAATAAAAATAAATATGCGAAATTAAATGAATTTAAGAACATGGGCGTTGGACCCTTTTGCAAAATATTAAAATTAACGAGAAATAAAAAATCAAAAATTACAAAAAAAGAATGTTTTTTAGTATTTTTATGTTTTTAGATTTAATAGAAAAGAAAGAGAATTAATTATAATTAAAATAAAATGTCAAACCCTAATTCTAATTATTTTTTAGTTATTATGAAAATGTTAAGTTAACCTAAATTAAACCCTAAATTCTTTTATGTATAATTTAATTATGAAAATAAAATGAGTAATATTATTATTGTGAAAGAAAAATTAAAAGGAAATAAAAATTCTCAATTAAACCTAAATTCTATGTTTTTTATATTTTATTATGAAAAGAATTAAGATTGCAACCTAAATTAATACTAAGTTAATTTACATGTTAATTTATTTATGAAAATAATTAAATTAAATATTTATTACATTTTTTATCTTTTCTGATTTTTTTAGGCATTTTTTTATATATTGTAAAAATAATGAATTAAATTAAAACAATAAAACAAATAAACTAATAATTAAATAAAGATATAAGAAAAATTAAAAAAAAAAAACTTGCAAACCAGGGGGGGTGGAGGTCCCCAATATGGAGGTATGACTTTGAATGATCTGGCCCATTAAGCATGAAATTCGCTGACTTTTCCAGGTTGTGTGCTAGCGCGTTGACTGGAATTCAGGATGTCCCTTCAATCTCAGCCTTTAGATTGATCTCTAAGTGGACGTGGCACGTTGATGATGGAGGGAATATGGTACGTCCTGTCATAAGCGCTGCATGGGAAACGTTATGGAAAAATAATATGACAATTATACAGACCTGGGGTTCGAACCCAGGTCTTGGAGGTTGAAGCACTAAGTGTTTGCCAGCTGAGCCAACGAAGCCATCTGTTAAACAAATAAACAATAAATATTATAAAAAGAAAACGGAGAGTTAGTGGTTTAACGCGCCAATTTTCAAACCGGCTTATCATGCTTTGACAACGCATCATCTTCTTCGTGTTATTATTTTTTTTTTCTGAAACACGAGCGTACAGCAACGATTTTAACGCGTGGTTTTAGGGGTGTTTCTAGAAAATAGCGACTAGCCCCTCAACGCTCATAAATTGAGCGCGAGGGTTCCATCATCTTCGTCTTCGAGCGCTGAGTCCAATGGTAGTGGCCTTGAAGCTTAATTTTGCCTTATTGCAAAAGCCCCAAATCAAAGTCCTGTAAACCCTAGTTTTCAAGCATGGTGAAATCGCGTGTGGTGCAGAAAAAAGCAATTGAATACATGGGTTAGCTTCAAAACATTATAATGAACATGAATCCATAAACAAAAAATGCAAAAGATGCTTAGATCATGATGCACGACTCTGAGATTTTCCTTGCACAGATACGGTTTGTTTTACCAGTTCTTGGAGTTTTGATGGTGGTTAATGAGTGAGAATCGTTCAGTGAGACTTGAGGATGCTATTGGGATCAAGATTAAGGCTTGAATCGTCCTCCAACAATGAATTCAGTTTTGAGTTTTATGGCAATTTTTCAAGTTTGCAAATTGGTCTCTAGCGCAGCTTTTTAGTGTTCTAGGATTAGGTTTTGAATCATGCTTCTGTAGTGAACATTTTAGGTCAACAAAACTGGCCAAGATCCAATGCAATAATGGTTTTGCATATTTGATTTTCTTAAGATCTTTTTGAATCTTTTTCAAGTGTATTTTTGTTCAATCATGCCAAATCAAACCAAATCTTGCCATATTGGGATGTGCACGAGATATTGAAGCTGAAATGTGCACAAAAAGATTTTTTAGGTCAAGTTTTATATTTTCCACATATTTAAATGATTTAAATGAATTAATATTAATAATAATTCAAATAAATAAATAAAAAATGAGAAAATACTTCCCTTTGGGCCAAGTGGTCGTGCACATGCTTAGAATGATGAATCATGGAAGAAAAATGGGCCCATTAGCATTTTTAGGTCATTTGGATCAAAGTTGACTTTTCAAAATATCCAAAAATTTCCCAACTTCCACAAGGCATAACTTGCTCAATTGTTAAGCTTTTCACATGTTCTTGGACATTTAGGAAAGGTCTTTGAGTCCTTTAACCAATGCCTTTGGTCCCATGTCATTTTGATTTACCAATCTCAAGTTATGGCCTTTGACTTAAAGTCCCTTTTTGTTGACTTTTGAAAATGACCTATAATGTTGAAATTGATAACTTTTTGTGAGAGCATTTCTTGGACTTGAAGTATGAAGATGAATTGTAGGAAATGTCTTTCTCTTCAAAATGAGATTTGGATGGAATTTTTCTGATAATCCATGTGAAAGTTATGCCCTGGTCAATTTCAATTGACTTTTTCAGCTATCCAAATATAGTAACTTTTGCATCTTTGATGATTTCTGAACCAAACTTTGAGAATCATGATCAAGCATTGATCAAATGATGTTTGTGGCTTCAAAATGATGTGTTGACCAAAAATTTGAACTTTTGACTGTCAAATGACCATTTTGCCCCTATAGTTGACTGTAGTGCAATTTAGGGTTTTGACTGTGCAATTTTGAGCTGAATGCCTTGAAACTTGATATGAGGATGCTTGACCATATTTGTAAGCATATGAGACTTGATTGGGCCTTTGAAAACTTCATTTCCTGATCAGAACCCAAACCCTAGTTTTGACTGTATGGGAGACTGTTGGTTTGCACAACCCTTGGGGAATTTTGTGACTTGGCTTGGCAATTTCTTGAAGAATATGGGAGGGCAAATTTTGGGGTACAACAGTTGCCCCTGTTCAATCTTCTTAGACCTGAGGATGCAGATTGGCGGACGTGCCTTTCGTAATCCGAGGGTAGAAGATGATTGGACACTAGAGTGCCCAGAAATTTGCGCTCACATAGTAACAGTGTGATGGGGGGAATGGGCTTATAGATGCCATTTAGAGATTGCTGGATAGGACGATGGGCTTATAGATGCCATCTGGATGTTGATTGCGTAGGAGATTCCTTGGCGAGAACCTGCATACCTGCAAAACAGAAAATGAGTACCTGACACGTTGCAGGAGCTGATTTTAGATGCTTGGCATAGATATGTCCTGACTGGTTACAGGAGCTGAGTCTGGAGCTTCAAAATATGATGAATGAACTAGGTATGGTTACTGCCTTAGCATGAATGGTAAGAGAACCTTGGGTGATTTTAACTTCAACAACGCTCGTTGAGAAAATCTTGGTGGGAACTACCATCTTTGCAATATCGGAACGAGAACCATAGGCTATTATAATCTGAAAGGGAAACACCTCACACACCGTCGGAGAGGGAACCATAAGAGACTATCACCTCACACTCATCGTCGGAGAGGGAACCATAAGAGACTATCACCTCACACTCATCGTCGGAGAGGGAAACATCTGAAAAAGGACTTACCACCTCACACACCGTCGGAGAGGGAACCATAGGAGACTATCACCTCACACTCATCGTCGGAGAGGGAAACATCTGAAGAAGGAATTACCACCTCACGCACTTGCCGGAGAGGGGACCATAGGAGACTATCACCTCACACTCATCGTCGGAGAGGGAAACATCTGAAGAACGAATTACCACCTCACGCACTTGTCGGAGAGGGGACCATAAGAGACTATCACCTCACACTCATAGTCGGAGAGGGAAACATCTGAAAAAGGAATTACCACCTCACGCACTTGTCGGAGAGGGGACCATAAGAGACTATCACCTCACACTCATCGTCGGAGAGGGAAACATCTGAAAAAGGAATTACCACCTCACGCACTTGTCGGAGAGGGGACCATGAGAGACTATCACCTCACACTCATCGTCGGAGAGGGAAACATCTGAAGAAGGAATTACCACCTCACGCACTTGTCGGAGAGGGGACCATAACTTCTGCTGAGTCTTTATCAGAAAAATCTGTTGGGAGTCGATTTAGCTGGACTAGAGAAGGCTTTGAAATATGTTTGAGCATTTCAACTGCGTCTTTCCTGAAAGGTAAAGGTCAGTCATATGCAATGCATGATATGGATCAAGCAATGATGTTCTCAACATAAATGAGATTTGTAAGATATGATGCGTCTATGCATGCTATAATGATGTATGTGATGTTTTATGAATGTTTTCGTCTAGGAAAGTAAATCCTTGACGGGTGCCGGGAAGCCATATCCTGGGCTGATGTTGGAGAATAAGCTTTTACTTCCGCTGGGGATGATAGTTGCAAGAATACCGGTAGGAGAAGATGACTCCGTTGAGGAATAAACTTGGCAAATGGAAGATTCTGCAGGGAGAAAAGATACTCTGACTACCATGCTGGGAAGCAATACTCTGTGGGGAGAGAGATGCTTTGCTGAATTATTGAGAATGACTTGCTGAGGATGTCTTTGTTGTATTGGAAGTGTTGATAGACTTCGCTGGGGTAAGAAGACTTCGTCGAGGACGCTCTTTCCGGGGCTCTTGGCTGAGGATAACCCAGTTATATCCTGTTAAGGAAATAACTCTTTGAATAAAGCCGGACGACGCGTTCGTGCTCTGCGAGGGATAAGCTTCCAGAATCTACTGGGGATAAGCTTACTGCTTGGGGAGATATGAATTCCAAATTTCCTGGGGAGACCGGATTGGACTTTTCTGGGGAAGTTTGATATGCTGGGGAAGTGATCCCTTTGAATATTGGTATACCGCCGGGGAACCATCTTTAGGCCAAGACTGCCGGGGATATTTGTTAAGAATATATATATACTATTGCTGGGGGAGTTGAGATCTACGGGAGGATACTCAATTTCCTTGATAATCTGATAATAGCTTGGAGAAGAATGTATTGTTTTACTGAACCACTCTCTGGGGAATTAAGGTATCTGGTTATGTTCTTTAGCTGAACCTACCTTGGTACCTTGGAGGATAGAACAATTAGACTGCTCAGACAACTCTTTATTGCCCCTGTTTCTAGTGTCACCTGCAATTAATTCCTTTGTTTCGTATGCAAATATTTATGAGTTAGCAAATTATTGTCAATGCATATATCACAAATTGAACCTTGGACGTTCTTCGCAAAACAAAACAGAAAAAGAAAAACACTTGGCACGTTTAACTGAAAATATATTTGTATTGATTTTGAATGGCTTGTGAATAGGCGTTTTGTGTACAAGAGGCTGACGTCCTAGTAAGAGGAACATCGCCGAACAAGAGAGTTTATACAAGTTTTGTACAAAATAAAATAAAACAGCTGTGTGAAATGAATGATCCACTGGGTTTCAACTCTGCTATTGCCTTTATAATTACGAGCGTCTCATCACTTGATGACCTTGGTTGAAGGTGAAGCTGACTGATCGATGCCGTCTGAACTTGATGTAGATACCGGATTCTGGATGCAAAGTGATCCAATGAGACATAGTATTACGCTTTATCCCTAATTTTTGCCTGGACCGCCCTTTCGGGTTTTCAGTCCACCGGGATACCCATTTTTGCCCAAGCCGCCTTTTCAGGTTTTCGACTTGCCGGGTGTACAGATTTTTTCATTTTCATCCCTTCATTTTGCCCGAACCCTTTTGGTTCGACGGGAAGCCCTAATTTTTTCCTAGGCATGTCAGCCTAGCGGGTCTTTTTTTCATGCGTAGTATTTTTTTACTATGTCTGCATTGGCGGGATGAGGAAGGTCGTCACCATCCATGTTGGTTAATATCATTGCTCCTCCTGAGAACACATGCTTAACCACAAATGGCCCTTCGTACGTGGGGGTCCATTTGCCCCTTGGATCACTCTGAGGAAGGATGATTCTCTTGATTACCAGATCCCCAACTTGATATTCCTGTGGCCTGACCTTTTTGTTAAATGCCCTGATCATCCGTTTCTGATACGTCTGACCATGACAGATAGCAGCAAGTCTCTTTTCGTCTATGAGGTTGAGCTGATCAAGTCGTGTCTGGATCCAATCATCTTCGTTCATATTTGCATCCTTCATTATCCGGAGAGAGGGAATTTGTACTTCAATCGGCAAGACTGCCTCCATGCCATAAAACCAGAGAGAAAGGAGTTGCCCCGGTTGACGTCCTAGCTGAAGTACGGTACCCATGCAGAGCGAACGGTAACATCTCGTGCCAATCTTTATAAGTTACTGTCATTTTCTGCACGATTTTCTTGATGTTCTTATTTGCTGCTTCTACAGCCCCATTCATCTTCGGTCTGTAAGGAGAAGAATTGTGCTGCTGTATTTTGAACTGTTCGCAGAGCTCAGCGATCATCTTATTGTTTAGATTGGTACCGTTGTCTGTAATAATCCGCTCAGGGACGCCGTACCGACAGATCAGGTTGTGCCGAATGAACCGTGCCACAACAGTCTTGGTTACCGTAGCATAGGATGCTGCCTCAACCCACTTCGTAAAATAATCAATCGCCACTAGGATGAAGCGATGCCCATTAGATGCTGTAGGTTTTATCTCGCCGATCATGTCTATGCCCCACATTGCAAACGGCCAAGGCGCGGTCAGAACATTTAGGGGAACCGGAGGAACATGCACCTTGTCCGCGTAAATCTGGCACTTGTGGCATGTCCTAGAATGTTGGTAGCAGTCAGCTTCCATTGTGGACCAATAGTATCCTGCCCGTAGGATTTTCTTAGCCATTGTATGTCCACTGGAATGTGTACCAAAGGTCCCTTCATGTAGCTCTTCCATGATCCTTTCTGCTTCAGTCTTATCCACACAACGCAGTAAGGTTGAATCATGGTTTCGTTTGTACAAGATGCCGTTGCTTAGGAAGAACTTGGCTGCGAACCTCCTCAGGAATTTCTTATCATTGATAGAGGCACCTTCAGGGTATTCCTGAGCTTCCATATATCTCTTCACTTCGTGGTACCAAGGCTTCTCAGTCACCAATTCAGTTTCGAGATCGCAACAGTATGCCGGTTCGTCCAGTTTCTAGATGATGATTCGGGGAGCTTCATTATCCCATTTGACCTTGAACATTGAAGACATTGTAGCTAACGCATCCGCTAACTGATTCTCTTCTCTTGGAAAGTGCTCAAAGGTTATCTCCGTGAAGTGGGGGATCAGGGTCAACACACATTCTCTGTAAGGAATCAGGTTTGGATGTTTCGTATCCCACTCTCCTTTGATCTGATTGATCACAAGAGCGGAATCTCCGAAGACACTTAGAAATTTGATCCTTAGGTCGATCGCAGCTTGAAGACCCATGATGCACGCCTCATACTCCGCCATGTTGTTGGTACAGTTGAAACACAGCCGGGCAGTGAGTGGAGTATGAGTACCTTGTGGGGATATGATGATGGCGCCGATACCATTTCCCAAAGCATTGGAGGCTCCGTCAAAGTGCATAGACCATCGGGATCCTGGTTCAGGTCCTTCATCCGGTCCAGGTACTTCACAATCAGTTACTATCATAATGCTTTCATCCGGAAACTCGAAGTTCATTGACTGATAGTCATCTACAGCTTGATGAGCTAAGTGGTCCGCCAATACACTCCCCTTGATGGCTTTCTGGGTCGTGTACTGAATGTCGTATTCCGTCAAGATCATTTGCCATCTTGCAATTCTCCCAGACAGAGCAGGCTTTTCGAATATGTACTTTATCGGATCCATTTTTGAGATTAACAAAGTAGTGTGAGTCAGCATATACTGTCTCAGCCGGCGAGCAGCCCATACCAAAGCGCAGCAAGTTTTCTCAAGCAGTGAGTATCGGGTCTCACAGTCGGTAAACTTTTTGCTAAGGTAATAAATGGCATGCTCTTTTCGGCCAGACTCGTCATGCTGCCCCAGCACACACCCCATTGAATTGTCGAGTACTGTCAGGTATAGTATCAGAGGTCTCCCTTCAACCGGTGGCATAAGGATAGGTGGTTCTTGGAGATACTCTTTGATTCTGTCGAAGGCAGCCTGACATTCATCGTTCCAACGTACTACCTGATCTTTCTTCAGCAGCTTGAAGATTGGCTCACAGGTAGCAGTCAGATGTGAGATGAACCGAGCAATATAATTCAGGCGTCCTAAAAAGCCTCTGACTTCCTTTTCTGTCTTAGGAACTGGCATCTCTTGAATAGCTTTGACCTTAGCAGGGTCCACTTGAATACCTTTATCACTGACCACGAAGCCTAGCAACTTCCCAGATCTTACCCCGAAGGTGCACTTGTTCGGGTTCAATCTCAGCTTGTACAGTTTCAACCGGTCAAACAACTTCTGCAGATGATCTAGGTGCTCTTCCTCAGTCTGGGACCTAGCGATCATGTCGTCAACATACACTTCTATCTCATGATGGATCATGTCATGAAATAAGGCAACCATGGCACGTTGGTAGGTTGCCCCAACATTCTTTAATCCGAATGGCATGACCTTGTAACAGAAGGTGCCCCACTGAGTAACAAATGTAGTCTTTTCCATGTCTTCAGGTGCCATCTTGATCTGATTGTAACCTGAGAAACCATCCATGAAAGAGAACACCTTATGCTGAGCTGTATTATCAACAAGGACATCAATGTGAGGTAAGGGGAAGTCATCCTTGGGGCTGGCCCTGTTCAGATCCCTGTAATCGACACACATTCTGACCTTACCGTCCTTCTTAGGTACCGGCACCACATTAGCAACCCACTAAGGGTAAGAAGTCACTGCAAGGAACCCAGCATCAAACTGTTTCATGACCTCGGCCTTAATCTTCTCAGACATCTCTGGACGCATCCGACGGACCTTTTGCTTAACTGGAGGGCAGTCTTCCTTAGTCGGCAAGTGATGGACCACAATATCGGTATCCAACCCGGGCATGTCTTCGTAGGACCAGGCAAAGATCTCCATGTAATCGTGTAACATCTTGGTTAACCGTTGCTTCACGCTGAGCTCTAGGTTGGCACCAATCTTTACCTCTTTTCTGTCTGCCTCAGTACCCAAGTTTATGGTTTCCACTGGCTCTTCGTGGGGTTGAATTGCCCTCTCTTCCTGAAGCAACAGTCTTGCAAGCTCGCCAGGCACTTCGCAATCATCTTCACCTTCGTCTTCGGCTAAGTTGATCGGATTTTCGAAGTCATAATTGGCAGTAGCAGAGTTGTTATCAGTAAGATCCAGAGTGGATTGGAACCTGTATGAGTGAGTGTGTGTGTAAATACAGCTATTTTGAAAATTATGTAAAGGAAAAGAAAGACAGAAAAGGAACACAATATTTGCAATGCGAAAAACGTCCAAGATTTTCATTCATGATGTATCAAATGACAGTTTGTATGCCCTCACAAATAGAACCACGGTGCCTCGGGTAAGACACCGGGCCATAGAGTTTATCATTGTTTATTACAAAATAACGAAACAAAGAAATTTATTACTGCGTCACAAAGGTAACAGGGGTATGGTCCTTTGCACTCCAATTGTTCAATCCGTCTTCGGCCGTCGGATAGATCCAGCTGTTGAATTCGGCTTCGTCCACTTCATGGTCTTCCCCAACAGCGTTCACTCCTGAACTTTTAATAAATACCGGAGGTCTTCCGATCTTTGCTTTCCTCATAGCTCTCTGACCTTCTGTGGTGAAACCCAGCCCAAGTTTATCAGTCTTCTGAGTGAAGTCTGGAAGTCTGCCCCAGTCGGCACATTCACCCTTCTGCACCACAGCCCTGGCATCCTTCAGGGAAGCCATCTTCAAAGGACCACTTGCTTCTGTTGTTTCTGCTGCAATTGGAAACACCTCCTCGAAATGCTGAAAGGGGGTCTCAATGAACTCCCCATCCATCTCAATGTATCTAAAAGAGTTTAGGTGACTCACCATATATTCTTCCTCTCCTTGCACAGTGACAATCTTCCCTCTGACGGGGTACTTCAGCTTTTGATGCAAGGTAGAGGTCACTGCCCCAGCCTTATGTATCCAGGGTCGACCCAGTAGACAAGAGTACGATGGACGGATGTCCATCACATAAAAAGTGGAATCGAACACCTGAGAGCCCACACGAATCGGAATGTCAACCTCTCCATGGACCATCCTCTTTGAACCATCAAAGGCCCTGACGATGATGTTGCTGGGTTTCAATTCCAGGCCTTCACAATCTAGACGATCCAGAGCCTTCTTGGGTAGCACATTCAAAGATGACCCAGTATCAACCAACACATGTGCCAGGGTGGTGCCCCTGCATTCAATAGAGACATGCAGAGCATCATTATGATCTCTCCCCTTTGCGGTCAAGTCAGCATCTGAGAAACCCAAGCCATTATCTGCCGTTAGACTTGCCACTAAAAATCAGTGAACTGGACTGCAGAGGTTTCATGTGGTACGTGGGCTGTCTTGAGGAACGAGATTAAGGCCTTGGCATGGGCCTCGGAGCACAACAATAAAGAGAGCATGGAGATTTTAGAGGGCGTATGCCCCAGCTGTTCCACAACATTAAAGTCGCTCTTCTTTATAATCTTCAGAATCTCCTCCATTTCTTGTGGGGAGGCCTCAGCAGCTATGGGTACAGGTGCCTCCATCTGGGCAGGCTCAACTTCAATTCCCTTGCCCCGAGCATTGGATGACTCGGCAGCAGGAGAAACAATCGGATCAGCAGCAGGAACAACAACTTGATCAGCAACAGGAATAGGTGTACTTGTAGGAATTATCAGGAGCGGTCTTCGGGCAGCAGGCGGTGCAATGTCAGGCGAGAAGAGCCTGCCACTGCGGGTAACTTTGGCTGGGCCCGTGATGTCACAGATGCTGGCGCCAGCGTTGAGATCTTGTTTAATCCCATTTATATATACATCTGCCCCATAGTGCCAAGGGACAGCTTTATCAGATACATAGGGCAGGGGCCCTGGAACAGTGATAATAACGGGCGCAACGGTCATGATTTGAGTGGGCTTCTTCGGGAGAGCCGGGATTGGGTTATTGAAAATAGTCACTACAGAAACTTCTTCCATTGGAACCAACCGAACAACAGACTTCTTGAATAGAATCTCCTTGCTATCCATTAAGCCTTGAATGCCTAACTTTAGCAAGGGACAACCAGATGGGGACACAGCACAGAATAGGCAACCCTCACTACAACCCGGAAATAAACCGGCCTGCAGTAGGTTCTTCTTGACGATCTTTAGAGGAGTGGCTAGATCATCCACAGAAACAGCGTAAACGTCTTCATCAACAGCATTTACCCCGTGCTGAGGCATAGGGGCAGTAACTACATTCGGCTTTGCAGGCGCTTCGAATTGTATTTCCTTTGCGTCGATAAGGTCTTGCACCTTATTCTTCAACGCCCAACAGTCATCGGTAGAGTGCCCCGGGCTTTCTGAATGGTAAGCACAACGAGCATTCGGGTTGTACTTGGGAGATGTTGTATTTGGGAACTTTGGAGCCTCCCTGACCGTCACTAAGTTGGTGGCTAGCAACTGAGGCAGAATCTGTGATAGGGTCATGCTTAACCGGGTAAACTCCCTCCGGGGTCTTTCAGCCCTTTGAGAATTGTTCGGCCGAGGAGCGGCAGCAGGCTTAGCAATCATCACCGCACTGACAGATTGGCGGTGCTCAGGTCTCTCTGATTTCCGGGAACCATATACGGCACTAGACTCCTTCTTGAATGGTTTCTTTTCCGAACTAGAGGATGCACCCCTTGTAATCTTCCCAGATTTCAGCCCAGCCTCAATTCTCTCTCCAGTCAAGATCAAATCAGTGAACCCAGCAGAAGAATTCCCAATGAGATGGTTGAAAAATGGCCCAGATAGGGTCCCCAAGAACATGTCAACCAGCTCCCGATCAGTCAATGGTGGCTGCACCCTGCCATCCAGGTCTCTCCATTTCTGAGCGTACTCTTTAAAACCTTCGCTTGCACCTAACGCCATACCCTGGAGTTGGGTACGTGTGGGGGCAAGGTCGGCATTATACCGATACTGCTTGTAGAAAGCAGTAGCCAACTCCTCCCAGTTACGAACTTTGGTCCCATCCAGCTGATAGAACCATTCGAGATGAGTCCCTGAAAGACTCTCCTGGAAGAAGTGGATCCATAAATTCTTATCCACAGAGTACGGCTGAATTTTCCGAACATAGGACCTTAAATGCAGCTTGGGACAAGACGCCCCGTCATATTTGGAGAAGGATGGTGCTTTGAACTTATGGGGGATAATCACACCAGTCGACAAACCCAGATCTCCGAAATCTAGCCCAGGTGCCTGTTGAACCTCCATAGCCTTCAACCTGTCCTCCAGTTGCTTATATCTGTCATCTGAAGGAGGGTACTGCTCTTCATCAAAATCTGTCTCGTTGTCGGAGACGACCGGACTAGGAACCTTTACTTCTGCCTGAGAAGGACTCTTGCCAACAGAAGAACCAGCCTCTTCATGTTGCAGAGTATTGCCAAACCTTCGGCCCGAGTTGAACAGAACAGTTCTTCTCTTCTTCTTCTTCTCCTTCTTCAGGAGCATAGCCTTTAGTTCTTCTTGGCCTTTAGCCAGACCCTTGATTAATTCTTGGAATTGTGCATTCTGCACCTGAAGAGCCTTGATTGATGTCTCGGTTGATGCAGATTCGGGATTCATGATGCTGAAATAAACAGCGAAGAACTGTAAGCAACCTGAAAAGGGGAAAAACCTGCTATGCACATGATGTATGAAATGCGTATGCAATGCATTCAAGGGTTCGAAAGTTCAAATTTGTTGTAGACAAAAAGGAACACACGTTATCGTTAAAGAAATCATTGTTTAATACATCAAAGCCTTATGGGCAAAAATACAAAAATCAAATCAATCCCAAAATACACTGCGCATCCTCTTCGGAGCTATGTAAGTGTTGAGATTCCTCTCCTCATGCAACAGGCGAGTAAGCTCCAAGATCTTCTTTTCACTGGCATGCAGACTAGTCTCAAGAGAATTCCGCTCTTCCTTAAGCTGGATCCAGCTCTTCTGCATCTCTTCCCAGGATGTGGGCATATCAGGGTGCTGAATAGTGCAGGACACTTCCCCTTCCAAGACTGGTTCTTTGATTACCGGGATCATGTGAGGATAAGGCATCACTAACTTCTGAGAGCGGGCGCGTACCCACTTGAGATAGGGTTCCAATAGGATGGAGTTCCTGTGCCCCAGTGTCTTGCTGTCTATCCTACTGGGCATCCTCCAAGCTCTGATAAATCTCTGGCGAAGTCCTTGAGTATCGTTGTCGAAGTCAAAAACTATGTCAGGAATTAACATGTCATGAGGACCATCCATCCGAGCATAACCAAACTGTCTCCAAGCCAGGCATGGGCTATAAGTAATACCTCCTCTGATTCCAAGTAAAGGAACATTAGGGTACTCCCCGCAACGATCAATGATAGTGACATCTCCTCTGGCCCTAGGACACCAATGTATATCTGCATGCGTAAGAGTCATCAACCGTTGTGACCATCTCAAACCCCGCTCATTCTTCAAGACTGATTGCGGAAGGTGCGAAATAAACCACCTTCCCAGGAGAGGAGTGCAACACATAAGGACACCTCTTTTTCTCATGGTTCGAGTGTAACATGAGTGAAGGATGTCCCCCAGCAATGTAGGTATGGGATTCCTGGACATAAAGATCTGGACAGCACTGATATCAATGAGCTGATCTGGGTTAGGGAACAACACCAAACCATAAACAAGGAGGGCCACAACCTCTTCAAAAGCTTGCAAGTCAAGGGAGTTCCAACATTCAAGGGCCTTTTCAAATAGAAACCTGGCTAAGAACCCTTTGATACCACTTCTAACTTCCCAATGTCCCTTGAGGTCAGATGACTGTAGATGCAAGGCTTTAGCAATCTCTTCAAGCTTAGGTTCCTTTTCTGTACCGTTGAAGGGTAGTTGATCAAGGATAGGGATCTTCAGGAGCCGGGAGAACTCCTCCAATGTAGGTACCAACTGATAATCCAAGAAGGTAAAACAGTGATGCAGAGGGTCAAAGAATTGGAACAGGACCTTGATCATATCTTCCTCAATGTTGGTGTTGACCAAGCTGATGAGGCTTCCATGCCTTTCACTGAATGAAGAGTTCTCGGGAATCCTGGATATAAGCTCCTTAAGCTGAGGAGGTACCCTTACAAGATTGACCTGAATTGTCTTTCTACGAACAGTTTCCATGTCCTACAAAACAAGAACAAAGATGAAAATTCGAACCCCTGAAATGGTTAGTCAATGCATATGATGCTGGATGATGTCATGATGCTATGATTAAACACACCACAGATATGTACAAAGACAAACATGTAAGGCACACAAGGCACACAAGACAAGCCCTTAGGGTTTAAGGCCAGCATGGGGTCTGGGTAGTACCCTCTTGAAGTTGGTGGGTTCAACCTGTCCTAATCAAAGTAATCGGGTTCTAAGGTTCCCAATATCACGGGATTGCTTTCATTGTTCATCGTTTCGATTTAGCCACTGAACTGGCGACCGAAATATTCCAGGAAAGCAACCCTCAATTGAGTGTAGTATCGAGTATCAACCAACCTCGGACTGCACCAAAGTCAGTTATCTCACTACCCTAAAGAGGCCAAGATAGTTCAATTAAGGTTCCTAAGGTCTGTTGATGCTTCATGACACCACGCGGAGGCCCCGTACTCTCCTTGACTGAACTCAAGGGTTACCGGTACACACCAAAGTGCCACATCAACGTAGCATACTGTTTCAACCATGTCGGTATACCCCGCACAATTCCCTCACAGCCTTGTTGCTACTTTCTAAGAAAGGTATCCCCCAGATCCGGGTTTAGGATCTATAGAACTCCCAAGCAACCCACAATAGTAAAGCAAGCAAAGAAGACAATTGAAAACATAGTTATGACCTAGCCCTAAGGTACACCCCACTTTATGGTATTCCCCAGCAGAGTCGCCAGTTCTGTGATCGGTGGATCTGGAACTGACTGTTTAACGCTGGTTCGCGAAATGTCGCGGAAGCAAGAGTCGCCACCGTCTTTTATTTTCTCCAAATGGAAAGGACAAAAGCACGGAAAAATTCCTTAAAGAGATTGCTCTCGGTTCGGGAGGTAGGTTATAGAAAGGGAAGGTGTTAGCACCCTTTCTATCCATGGTTATCCATGGGCTCTTAGATACTTGCTCAATGTGTTTTCAAAAATGGTTTGTTTGCTTTTCAATGTGGGTTTTAAAAAGTTTCTTTGAAAAATTTCAGTTCGACTCGTACGTCAGAGTGTTTGAAAAGTTTGCTTTGAAAGCTTTTGAAAAGTGTTGGTGTGAAAAGATTTTGATTTGTTTTGTTTTTAAAGAGAGCAAGTATCTACGAGAACCTACCTACCCTAAGGAATTCGTCTGTGTAGATGTCCTTTAAAGTAGTGCCATCCCACCATTGAGAGGTAGGTAGCACCACCGTTGGAGGTGTTCGGGTCAATTCGAGTTTGTAGGGACATGGTGATCACCAGAGCAATAGGAAGACACCTTAGAAGCTACCCTCATGCCAGGTTCCCGGATCATGAGGACTTACTAAGACATCCTCTACTCGACGATCACCTTTCGAGGCAAGGCAACAGTGAGGCGTACCCTAGGGGTGGTGTGTGCGAATTGTGTGTCGTTTTCATTGATATTTGTCTTGTCATGTTCATTGTGATCTACGCTTGATTTTATTTTAAGGCCATTCATTCTTGCATGCTTTGTTTAACAGTTAATATTTGCGGGAAAAGTAAATTCTAAGCTATTACAAATGGCGCGGGTCCACATCGCCAAAATTAAACTGGACCCGATTTGACGGAAAGTAAATAAAGCAAATAAAAGTGCGAGAAATTTAAGTTACAACGCTTTGGGAGAGATACATAATTATTTAAGCAATAAAAATAAATATGCGAAATTAAATGAATTTAAGAACATGGGCGTTGGACCCTTTTGCAAAATATTAAAATTAACGAGAAATAAAAAATCAAAAATTACAAAAAAAGAATGTTTTTTAGTATTTTTATGTTTTTAGATTTAATAGAAAAGAAAGAGAATTAATTATAATTAAAATAAAATGTCAAACCCTAATTCTAATTATTTTTTAGTTATTATGAAAATGTTAAGTTAACCTAAATTAAACCCTAAATTCTTTTATGTATAATTTAATTATGAAAATAAAATGAGTAATATTATTACTGTGAAAGAAAAATTAAAAGGAAATAAAAATTCTCAATTAAACCTAAATTCTATGTTTTTTATATTTTATTATGAAAAGAATTAAGATTGCAACCTAAATTAATACTAAGTTAATTTACATGTTAATTTATTTATGAAAATAATTAAATTAAATATTTATTACATTTTTTATCTTTTCTGATTTTTTTAGGCATTTTTTATATATTGTAAAAATAATGAATTAAATTAAAACAATAAAACAAATAAACTAATAATTAAATAAAGATATAAGAAAAATTAAAAAAAAAACTTGCAAACCAGGGGGGTGGAGGTCCCCAATATGGAGGTATGACTTTGAATGATCTGGCCCATTAAGCATGAAATTCGCTGACTTTTCCAGGTTGTGTGCTAGCGCGTTGACTGGAATTCAGGATGTCCCTTCAATCTCAGCCTTTAGATTGATCTCTAAGTGGACGTGGCACGTTGATGATGGAGGGAATATGGTACGTCCTGTCATAAGCGCTGCATGGGAAACGTTATGGAAAAATAATATGACAATTATACAGACCTGGGGTTCGAACCCAGGTCTTGGAGGTTGAAGCACTAAGTGTTTGCCAGCTGAGCCAACGAAGCCATCTGTTAAACAAATAAACAATAAATATTATAAAAAGAAAACAGAGAGTTAGTGGTTTAACGCGCCTATTTTCAAACCGGCTTATCATGCTTTGACAACGCATCATCTTCTTCGTGTTATTATTTTTTTTTCCTGAAACACGAGCGTACAGCAATGGTTTTAACGCGTGGTTTTAGGGGTGTTTCCAGAAAATAGCGACTAGCCCCTCAACGCTCATAAATTGAGCGCGAGGGTTCCATCATCTTCGTCTTCGAGCGCTGAGTCCAATGGTAGTGGCCTTGAAGCTTAATTTTGCCTTATTGCAAAAGCCCCAAATCAAAGTCCTGTAAACCCTAGTTTTCAAGCATGGTGAAATCGCGTGTGGTGCAGAAAAAAGCAATTGAATACATGGGTTAGCTTCAAAACATTATAATGAACATGAATCCATAAACAAAAAATGCAAAAGATGCTTAGATCATGATGCACGACTCTGAGATTTTCCTTGCACATATACGGTTTGTTTTACCAGTTCTTGGAGTTTTGATGGTGGTTAATGAGTGAGAATCGTTCAGTGAGACTTGAGGATGCTATTGGGATCAAGATTAAGGCTTGAATCTTCCTCCAACAATGAATTCAGTTTTGAGTTTTATGGCAATTTTTCAAGTTTGCAAATTGGTCTCTAGCGCAGCTTTTTAGTGTTCTAGGATTAGGTTTTGAATCATGCTTATGTAGTGAACATTTTAGGTCAACAAAACTGGCCAAGATCCAATGCAATAATGGTTTTGCATATTTGATTTTCTTAAGATCTTTTTGAATCTTTTTCAAGTGTATTTTTGTTCAATCATGCCAAATCAAACCAAATCTTGCCATATTGGGATGTGCACGAGATATTGAAGCTGAAATGTGCACAAAAAGATTTTTTAGGTCAAGTTTTATATTTTCCACATATTTAAATGATTTAAATGAATTAATATTAATAATAATTCAAATAAATAAATAAAAAATGAGAAAATACTTCCCTTTGGGCCAAGTGGTCGTGCACATGCTTAGAATGATGAATCATGGAAGAAAAATGGGCCCATTAGCATTTTTAGGTCATTTGGATCAAAGTTGACTTTTCAAAATATCCAAAAATTTCCCAACTTCCACAAGGCATAACTTGCTCAATTATTAAGCTTTTCACATGTTCTTGGACATTTTGGAAAGGTCTTTGAGTCCTTTAACCAATGCCTTTGGTCCCATGTCATTTTGATTTACCAATCTCAAGTTATGGCCTTTGACTTAAAGTCCCTTTTTGTTGACTTTTGAAAATGACCTATAATGTTGAAATTGATAACTTTTTGTGAGAGAATTTCTTGGACTTGAAGTATGAAGATGAATTGTAGGAAATGTCGTTCTCTTCAAAATGAGCTTTGGATGGAATTTTTCTGATAATCCATGTGAAAGTTATGCTCTGGTCAATTTCAGTTGACTTTTTCAGCTGTCCAAATATAGTAACTTTTGCATCTTTGATGATTTCTGAACCAAACTTTGAGAATCATGATCAAGCATTGATCAAATGATGTTTGTGGCTTCAAAATGATGTGTTGACCAAAAATTTGAACTTTTGACTGTCAAATGACCATTTTGCCCCTATAGTTGACTGTAGTGCAATTTAGGGTTTTGACTGTGCAATTTTGAGCTGAATGCCTTGAAACTTGATATGAGGATGCTTGACCATCTTTGTAAGCATATGAGACTTGATTGGGCCTTTGAAAACTTCATTTCCTGATCAGAACCCAAACCCTAGTTTTGACTGTATGGGAGACTGTTGGTTTGCACAACCCTTGGGGAATTTTGTGACTTGGCTTGGCAATTTCTTGAAGAATATGGGAGGGAAAATTTTGGGGTACAACAGAGCGTATCTGGACTGTATCTGAAGTTGAGATCTGTATGAGTAGCAGAATGACTTCCGTGTTTGGAGTGTATCTGAACTGTAACTGGGATCTGAAAAAGTGACAGAATGACTTTCGTGTTTGGAGTGTATCTGTATTGAAATTGATAGCTGAATTTGAATGAGAAATAGAATGGCTTTCATGTATGGAGCGTATCTAATATGTATCTGATTGTTGAAGTCTGAATGAGTGATAGAATGACTTATGTGTCTAGGGTGTATCAATACTGTATCTTGACTTGAAATTCTGAATGAGTAATAGAATGACCTCCGTGTCTGGGGTGTATCCATACTGTATCTTGACTTTGAATTCTGAATAAGTAACATAATGACTTCTTTGTCCGGAGTGTATTCGTACTGTATCTGAATAAGAGATATGAATGAGTAACATAATGACTTTCGTGTCTGGAGTGTATCCGTACTGTATCTGAATAAGAGATCTAAATGAGTAACAGAAT
The DNA here is from genome assembly GCA_948472305.1 of Vicia faba. Taxonomy (NCBI): domain Eukaryota; kingdom Viridiplantae; phylum Streptophyta; class Magnoliopsida; order Fabales; family Fabaceae; genus Vicia; species Vicia faba. The sequence continues at coordinate 806,202,176 of OX451740.1, forward strand.
GACTTCCATGTCTGAAGTGTATCTGTATTGTATCTGAATAAGAGATCTGAATGAATAACAGAATGACTTCCGCGTCTGGAGTGTATCTGTACTGTATCTGAAATCTTTGAATATTTTTTAAAGATAGCTTTTAATCTTATCCTGAAAAGGGTAAAATGTTAGCTGAAACACAAAGTTATGTTGCATGAAATGTATGATGCAATAAAATGTGCTTTATCAATGTTTATGATATATGCAATGTAATGTATGCGCATGTAAGTTGATTTGCTGTATTGCTGAGGAAAATAAATCCTTGATAGCTAGAGATAATAAAAATCCTTGACTGCTGCCGGGGAAAATAAATCCATGACCGCTGCTGGAGGTTCAAAATCTCTGACCACTGAGGATGAGAAATCCTTGCTGACTGTTGTTGGGGATAAAAAATCCTTGGCAACTCGCGGGGATTATCAAAAACTTTGACAACTTCTGTGGGGATGTGAGAATCCTTCATGACTTTCCTGGGGATATAGGGATCCTTCAGGTCTGCCTGAGAAACCTGCTTGGGGAATCCATAGAACTTTAAAGACTTTTACTGGGGGTTGAATATGGGAATCCTTACTCGGCTAGGGAATAGGGAAAACTCTGGCGACCTCTACCGGGGATCGGACAAAGGAAAACCTTCATCTGATGGAGAATAAGGAAGACTCTGATGGCTTCTGTGGGGAATTAAGAATGAGAATCTTTGATCTGCAGGGGAATAAGGAAGACTCTGATGGCTTCCGCAGGGAATTAAGAAAGAGAATCTTCAATCTGTTGAGGAGTGGTGAATGAGAATCTTTGATCTGCAGGGGATTAAAAAAATCTGACACATTCATGCTGGGGAGTAAAAACTCTGTAGGGAATAGCTATACTGCCGAGGAGATCAGGAGCTTGGGTGTATGCCAATCTTCTGGGAGTCAAGAATGGGAATCTTCATTCTAAAGGGGATATCAGGAGCTTGGGTGTATCCCAATCTTCTGGGAGTCAAGAATGAGAATCTTCATTCTGACGGGGATATCAGGAGCTTGGGTGTATGCCAATCTTCTGGGGAATTATCCTATGTTGGGGTTAAAACAAAAGTTAACTGTTATCTGGTTGATTCTCAGATTTTAAGACAACTTGCTGGGGAATTTGGGGAAAACTGAATGGTTTCCACTGCGGATTGATGGTTGGAAATTTGACTTGACTGGGGAAGAAGGTTTCATCTCCGCCGAGGGTCTGTAGTTCAAAGTTTTTGTTCCGCTGGGGATTGGGAGTTTGAATTTTTAACTCTGATGAGAATTAAGGGTTTGAAATTATGACTCCGTCGGGGATATGTATTTCAAGGTTTTAGCTCCGCTGGAGACCTAGATGATGTGCTGATTCGATTGTGTATGGAAATGGGCTTAAAGATGCCATTTGGAGAAACAATGGAGAATCGCCGGAGATGGGCTTATAGATGCCATCCAAAGGTGATTGTTGATGGAAAGTTGAATTGAATCTGAACAGAGAATGAATCAGAATAAACTGTTGAGAGATTTATCTGTTGAGAGATTTTATCTGAATTAGTACAAATCTGGAGACGAATTAGAATAAACCGTTGAGAGATTTATCTGAAACAGTAAAAATCTGGAATATCTTCAACTGGAATAAGAATCAGGGAGATCTTAGTGTCGATCTGACTGAACCAGAGAAGGTCTTGCATTATCTTTGACTGGACAAGAATCAGAAAAATCTTAGAATCGATTTAACTGAACCAGACGAAAGTCTTGGAAAATCTTCAACAGATGTCGGGGAAAATAAATCCTGGACTGCTGTTGAGGAGTAAGTGTGTCATTAAACTTTTCTTAGAATGTTTCTAATGGGGATTCCTATTTCGTTGTTTTGAGGAGAACTCCACTGGGAAATTTTGAACTCTGTCTTGAGTGAAATAGAATTTTAGGAGCTTTAGTCGTCCGTTATTCTATTGTTGAAGAGGAAAGTTGGATGAACTACTATCTGGTCGTGATCCAGGCTTCCTAGCTTGAATTTTGTGAGAATTTGATTGCATCTTTCCTGAAAGGTAAAGGTTAGTTGCATGACAAATATCAAACAATGATGTTCTCAAAATAAATGAGATTGTGTTGTATGATGTCCTGATGTACAGATATGTAATGTCTTCAAGATGATCTCTCGCTGGGGAAAATAAATCCCGAATTGATACCGGAGAAAAGAGTTAAATTCTGGCGACTTTAAAGGGAAAAATCCTCAGGGATTCTTGAGATCGACTTTAGCTGGGAAGAGGTTATCAAAGATTGAAACTCTGTCTGGGAGTCCTCTTACGAGAAGGATTTTGGGGAGATTTGTCACTGCCCCTAGTAGCGAGTGTTTATGGCTTTGCGAGGAAATGTTTGACTGTATGTAACCCTTTGTTGGGATTGACATTCAATGCCCCAAGTGACGGGGACAAAGACTTTCCCCTGGTTACTCTGCACTTTGAGAGATTTCTTGAAATCTTGACTGGACTGCCCCAGGTGTACTGGACAATGACATGTCATGTCCCCTTGTTGATAGGAGTTTTTTTTTTGCAACGGAAGTGTCATCCCACTTGAAGTGACTTTGTTCACTCAGAGAGCTTTCGTTCATCGGATATTCACTATGTGAATTTCTTCGCTGTCAAACAAATAGCCATATGCAAACAACGATATTCAAATAATGCAAAGTTTATGCTTGTCTTGAAATTTTGAAAATGCGTTTTTTAGCAGAAAGCTTTTGTAAGAAAAATTCAACTCAGAATTTAGAGCAAAGCCTTACAGGAGTCAGGATACCTTTTGTAACAGTATGCTTTCGAACTAACCCATTCTTCAATTAGGACTTTTTGAAGGGTTGTAACGTGGCTTGGTTCACGGTTTAAGAAACAAAGGATAAAGGCTCAAAGTATATTTGTACCCACCCGTTCTTCATGATGTTCTTCAGTCCTAAACTCAGTTAATTGCACGTTTGAACTCCAATTGAGTTTGGAATGACATTTTGGTGATGGTTCAAACAAGTTAAATTCGTTGGAAGGAAGTAATTATCGCAACATTTTTTCATGTTGTTGAGGATTTGTAGCGACCTCTTTCTTTTGATTTGTTATCCCCTAATTTTTGCCTGACTATTCTTATTTTTGAGATTACAGTCAGCGGGATGCCCCAGTCTTCTTAAGCCTCCTTCGTAGGTTTCGACTCAGTGGGCTTTCTTCTTTGAGAGATAATGAATGCCTATGTGATAGGGAACCGTCACCATCTTTTGATTCCGAAGGAATGTTTTTAATGTCATTCATTGTATTACAAGATGAGAGTTTGCGACTAAACGCGTATTTGAATTAACTGAGAGACTACCCTGCCCCAGGTTTTGATTTAAAGGTTTTAGTTTGTGTAAAAAAGAAAACTTCTACTTCTTTGGCTCGAAGGGGTTGACTAGGGATTATATTCCTTATAACTCCTGAGTTTAGGATTTGAAAGAAACGCTTGTACATCGTCAGCAAGGTCTATCCAAAAGCATACTGTATGAGATTAAGGCATTGTTTTCATCATCCTCCCTCTAAAGGCTTGTAACTTTTAGCAAGAGTTGAATGTCATAAAGCGAGTAAAAAACATAGTTAAAATGTAATGAAAATGAAATAATTCAAGACAAACATACGCCATGCATTAATGAAACAAAGTTTGACAATAACAGATAATTGTTTGAATAACAAAAGAAATTATAAATGGAAATTCAAAATGAACAGAAGCCTCTTTGTTCGAACTTGTCATTTTAGGTGGAGAGCCCTCGGCGGAAGATTTTCATCTGGCCATCTTGTGTGAACTCCAGCGTTGTTTCTTTAATCATATCTTGAATTTTGTTTCTCAATGTCTAACAGCTATCGGTGTCATGTCCAGGACTCTTGGAGTGATACGCACATCTTGCATTCGGATTGTACCTTGGAGAGGTTGTGTTGGGATTCCGAGGGGGGTCCCTTAATACACTCAGCTTGACTTCCAACAAGCGTTGCAGCCCATGAGATAATGACATGTTAATCTCAGTGAAGCGCTTTTCAGATGTATTCCGCTTACGCCGGTTACCCTGTTGATGTTGGTGAGGTGGTTATTGGGCTTGTGACCCTGAAGCAAACTGGGGAGGTTTTCTCTCAGCTTCTTGTCTCAAGGGAGGCTGAATGATGACTTGATCCTCAACCTTAGTTGTTTTCCCCATTTGGTTACATTCGTCTTGATGAATCTTGTTGATGAGGACCCTCAGCTCCTCTTGTCCTTGAGCCAGGTTTTGGATGAGATCCATCTGGCCCACCAGTTGTCCCATCATCTGGATCTTCATAATGGCTATCTCGGTTCGTAGCAGCTCCAACTGATCATCTTTGTTGCCCTCAGGATTTCCCATGATCATGCCCCTAGTGAGGAGAGAGTTCACTTCTTCTTGCCCCTTGGATAGGTTCAAGAACATCTCTTGACGTTGAGCGTTTTGAGCCTGGATGTCCTTGATAGTCTTCTCTAGAGCCATCTCTACTGAAATAAACAGTAGGAAAATAAGGAGACTTGGTGTGAAGACCTGTTTATACATATGATGCATGATATGTATTCATGCAATGCATTCAAGGATTCAGAAATTCAAATTTGTTTTAAACAAAAAAGGAACACATGTCATATTAATAAGATAGAATTTGTTAGTACATCAATTCCCCATGGGCAAAATAATACAAAATTATAATGTAAAAAGACATTGCGCATCCTCTTTGGTGCAATGCAGGTGTTGAGAGTCTGCTCTTCGTAAAGTTGACGAGTAAGTTCCAAAACCTTCTTCTCGCTTGCATAGAATTGGGCTTCAAAAGTATCGCGCTCTCCCTTGAGCTGTATCCAACTCCTTTGTAAATCTTCGAGTGATGTTGGCATGTCAGGATGTAGGAGGGTTTATGGAACCTCTCCTTCCATAACATGCTCTATAATCACAGGTAGAATGTAGGGGTAAGGCATCATAAGACTTTGGGCGCGGGTTCGTACCCACTTGAGGTAAGGCTCAAGAGGGATGGAATTCTTGTGTCCCAAAGTCTTACTGTCCACCTTGTTGGGCATTCTCCAAGCTCGGATGAACCTTTGTCGAAGTCCTTGATCGTTATTGTCGAAGTCAAAAACCAAGTCTGGAATCAGCATATCATGTGGCCCATCCCTTCGGGCATACCCAAACTGTCTCAGAGCCAAGCAAGGGTTGTAGGTGATGCCTCCCCTAATGCCTAGTAGAGGGACATTAGGGAATTCCCCACAATGGTCAATGATGATGACATTCTCTTTTGATTGAGAACACCAATAGATATCTGAATGTGTAAGGGTCATCAATAATTGTGACCACCTCAGACCTTGCTCATTCTTCAAGACTGATTAGGGAAGATGAGAAATAAACCATCTTGCCAATAGAGGAGTACAACACATGAGAACACCTCTTTTCCTGATTGTTCGAGTGTGAAAAGAGTGGAGAATATCTCCAAGCAATGTAGACACCGGGTTGCGAGCCATGAAGATTTTGACAACATTGACATCTATAAGCTGGTCAGGGTTTGGGAGCAAGACCAACCCATTGATGAGAAGAGCTACAATCTCCTCAAAAGCTTGTAAGTCCAATGAATTCCAGCAGCCTTGGGCCTTCTCAAACAGAAACTTTGCCAAGAAACCCTTGACACCACTTCTAGTTTCCCAATGGCCTATGACATCAGATGGTTGCAAGTGTAGGGCTTGAGCAACATATTCAGGCTTTGGATCTCTTTTCATACCGTTGAAAGGTAGTTGATGGAGAATAGGAATCCTCAAGAGTTGAGAAAATTCCTCCAAAGTAGGCACTAGCCGGTAGTCAGGAAATGTGAAGCAGTGGTGTAGGGGGTCAAAGAACTGGAAGAGAATTTTCACCATGTCTTCCTCAGTGTTGGTGTTGACTAAGTTGAGAAGACGACCATGCCTCCTGGTGAATGGAGAATTCTCAGGAATCCTTGAAGCTAGCTCCTTGAGTTGAGGAGGAATTCTTACAAGGTTGACTTAGATCGTTTTCCTGCGAAGTGATTCCATTACCTACAAAACAGGAACAAAGATGAAGATCCAAAATTCTTGAAATAGTTAGTGGATGCATATGATGCTTCATGATGTTATGATGTTATGCACAAGTATATATGCACAAAAAAATCACACTAGTTCCTAGTTTCAGGCTTGCATGGGGTTTCATAGGTAAGTACCCTCTTGAAGTTTAGTTGGCTCAACCTGTCCTAGAAATAGTAACCGGGTTCTAAGGAGATCAATATCACTGGATTGTTTTCTGTGTTCATTGTTTCAGTTTAGCCACTTTACTGGCGACTAAAATATTCCAAGAAAACAACCCTTAATGAGTGTAGTATCGAGTATCTACCAACTTCAGACTGCACCAAAGTCGGTCATCTCACTACATCCTAAAAGGCCAAGTTGGTCAAGTAAAGGTTCTAAAATTCCATTAGTGCTTCATGACATCACTAAGCGGCCCCGTATTCTCTTTGATTGACTCAAAGGCTACCGGTACCCACAAATATGTCGCACTAATATAGCTATTGCTTCAACCATGTCAGTATACCCCGCACAGTTTCCACAACGTATTGCTATTTACCTATGAATGTTTCCCAAATTCGGGTAGAGGATTCAAACCCAAACAATAGAACCAAGGTGTAAAGAATACAAGTCAAGCAAGATAAGCATGTAAAGGTGATCTAAAACCCTAAGGTAACCCCACTTTTATAATATCTTCCCCAGCAGAGTCGCCAGTTCTGTGATGCGGTGGGAGAACTTACTTGAGGTTTTGCATTTTTTTGTTCGCAAATGTTTTGGTTTAGCAAGAGTCGCCACCGACTTTTATTTTATCCAAAAGGAAAGGTAAAAAAAGCACAGGAAAGACCTTTGAGATTGTTTTTGGGTTCGGGGGGTAGACTATGAAAAGGGAAGGTATTAGCACCCTTTTCATCCATGGTTTTCCATGGACTCTTAGTTACTTGTCTTAGATCACTTGCTTTTGCTTTTCAATTGTTTGAAATGGTGCTTTTGTGTGTGGTTTTGAAAATATTTTGAAAAGAGGCCTTTGTTTAGGCAACCTTTGTAATGATTCTTGTTTGAATATATACAAAGGTGTTTGTCTTTTGAAAAATGTTTCAATGTTTGAAAGTTTGTTGGGAAATGTTTTGAAATTGTGTTGTGTGTTTGTTTGAAAATAGCAAGGATGGTTTGAAATTTGATCAAGTAACTAGGAGTTGTCTACCCTACTCAAAGATCTTTCCTACACATTTTTAAACCTTTTACATTGTTGTTTTACCATTGCATTTGGTAAACAACCCTATATTTGGATGTTAAACGGGACATGCGTGGGTCATCATATGACCATGATAACAATATTGCCAAGTATCTTAGCAAATTTTTTGAGGGACTAGATCATTTTTGTTTAGGCAACCAAGATAGCGTCATCGAGGGACTATGATATTTTTGTTTGATTTTGTTTTGCCAAGATACCTAGCATGTATACCATGGCCATTTTAAGGCAACAAAGTGGGTGAAACCCTAGAGATGCTTGTGTGCATTGTGTTGTCATTTTTCATGCATTTTTGTCTTGTGTTTAGTCATGCTATTTGTTTGATTTTGGTCTTTGCATACAAACCCTAATCTTACTATGATGGTATTTGAAAGCGATAAAATGCGTAAAAGTAAATCTAAGACTATTACAACATTATTATGGGAAGGGGGTACAAGTTTGAATAGGGGGATATTGCTCAAAATAAAACCCTAAAACTATTACAACCATATTGAATTTATTGCACAAATAAATAAATGAATAATATTTAAATATGCAATTAAATATAAATATGCAAAATATTTTTGTATTTATTTTTATGTATGTAAAAAATGATTTATTTAATGTCTTAAAGAAATAAGAAAATAAAATGATTATTTTTGGAAAGGGTGAAAACCCTAATTTTTGTTTTAAAAGAAAATATATTTCTATTATTATTTTATTCATTTATGTATAAAGAAATAATAAAAATAATAATACAAAATATTAAAAAATAAAATACTGTATGAAAATATTATTTTGAGTGTATAAATAATAAAAATAAAAATATATAACATTTTTATATTATTTACAAATTTATTTAAGAAAATAAAAGTATTTAACCTAATAAAACTATTTTTTGTCATAAAAAATAATAAAAATGTAAAAATTAAGAAAATATTTTTGGTGATTTTAAATGTTCAAGAAAAATAATAAAGTCAGAAAATAAAAAATGAAACAAAAAATATGCAAAAAATAAAGAAATGGGCCAAGGGGTGCAAAAAGCAAGCATGTGGGTGTCAATAGTCATAAGAAGCCAGGCCCAGCCCAAGCTGTACTTCGTCCCTGACCTTGAGACAAAAAATGCGCGTTGTGCATCTTCAACCTGTTCTCTCTTGTTCTTGCATGAAATCAAAAACTTACAACATAAAAGTTATAGCACATCATCACACGATTCTAACCATATAAAAAACTTGATCTAACTCTAAGAAACCAGGGAGAATTTTATCACCCCCAATTTCTGACCTAAAAAATTCATCATGTTCATCATCTAAATTCTCCTAGCTCAGTTAATGTAAATACAAGCTATGCATATGTACAATTCAAGGACATTAAGGGCTACATTTTTGCTTCACAAACCTAAGCCTAATGATTCCTAAATAAGGAGATAGAAGTTTGAAAATTACCTGTTTCAGCCAAGTTTGGATATGGCAATGTAGGAGTTTTGGATGAGGCCTGAAGGTCGTGTTAGCTTGCTTGAAGTTCACTCAACCTTTCCCAATGCTTGGCTTATTTTGAAGTGGCCTGAATCTCCTTGTAGAACTCAACCTGCAAAGCTTCAAAGTGGAAATGGTGAAGTGTGAAAATGGAGTTACAGTGGCTGGACATGTGCTTGGATAGTTTAGGTGTATTGTTTAGAATGTGTTGGAAGTGGTTTGGGACAAAACGCACGAGTAGAATTGGATTTGGCCAAGGTTCTGCAGGTATGGCCCTGTTTTGGGAAGAAATGGAGTTTTTTGTGTATTTGGGTGTTTGAGAGCTTATGGAATCGTGTTTCTGGCTTCTTACAATATGTAGAGGGTGTTTGAAATGATACAAAGTCTTGCTCTTGTCAGATTGAAGAGTTGGGTATACTTTTGCAAGTTACTTGCTTTTGAAGCAAAAGTTGAATTGACAATGCTCAAAGGGTGTACTTGCCATCTCAAGGCCTGCACATAGTTGGTACCAATTGCCTGATATTCATGGACTTTGTTTTCTGCAAAAGATTAGGTTCAATGCTCAAGACAAACAAAATTGCATAAAGCATGCTTTATCAAAGTAACAATGTTGCCTTTTTTCCATTTTTGGATTAACTCTTTGTGTAATGCTCTAAAGCTCAGAACAAAGCCTTGGTCCAATGTGTTTGCACATAATTTATGAGTGTAGAAAGGATTAGAACCTGTAAACCAAGTACAATCATGATCCAAACTGATTTGCAACTTGTATCAATGTAAAAATGTCATGGACAAAATTTAGAAATGGCCATTTTCTTTTCTTCGATTCTCCCTAACCACAAATGATCTTGGAGAGTTCTTGGAAATTTTGGAAAGCTTGTAACATGCTATACAATCCATCTTTGAAATGCATTTTGAGATTCCACTTGGAACTATGTGAAAAATTTCCATGAAGATAGGTCAAAATCCTGCCTAAACTAGGGCAAAATTTCACTAAGTTAGAAAGTTTTTGGACCCCTATTCACAAAATCATAACTTGAGATCCAAGAATCTTTTTGGAAAACTTTGTGAATCAAAGTTGTAGATTTTATGGAGGAATACAACTTTCATGTTGGAAGTTTTCTTTGAATCTAATTTCATCATGGTGAAAAAGTTGGGCAAAGTTGGAAAAAAATAAGAAATTTTCATAACTTAGAAAATTTCTAAGTTATGAAATTTTTCCATTTTAAACCCTAATTTCCAAAATTAGGTTTCTTGGTGAACAAGTTTCATGTTTTGACACATCTTGATGAAAAATGACCCTTGGCACTTAATTTTGACCAAAAAGTCAAAGTTTGACTTTTCAGTGTACAGTTGATTTTTGATCAGTTGACTGGAAAATTCATTTGTCAATCCAATGCATTTGAGATCTTTTGAACCTTGTGATTAGGTCAAGATGATGCCATTGAGTCTTTGAATCCATGGTTGAATCCAAGTTTCCATTGGCTAGGTTAAAAATCATAAATTTCCCTTCTACAGTCAAAACCCTAAAAAATGACCAATTTGCCCTTTTGATGATCTGATCAAATTTCTTGAGGAGTTGTGGTCCAAACTTGATCAAATAGTTCATATGAGTCTATAATGTTGTTGTGGATCAAAAATTATGAGGTTTGAATGTAAATTGGCCACAGTTGACTTTTTCCCCAATACAGCTGATTTTTAGGTCAACTGTCCAATTGACTGGGCAAAAATTTGATTCAAAGCTTGAAACTTGGTATGGGAAATCTTATAAGTCCAACATCAAGTATGAAAGTCACATTAAGCATTAAAAGTCCAAAAATCCTTGTGCAAACCCTAATTTCAAGTCAACAGTGCAAGGAGATGTCTTGAGCTGAGCAAACCCTAATCTGATCTGGAGTCCAAAGAGTCTTGTGAGGGGAAATCTTGATAAAATGAGAGGGAAAATTTTGGGGTACAACAGCTGCCCCTGTTCAATCTTCTTGAACCTGAAGAGTTAGATTGGCGAGTTTTTCGTTCGTGACTCGAAGGTAAAAGATGATTGGACACAAGAGTGCCCGTAAATTTGCACTCGTCAAAAATGTAGTTGAGGAAATGGGCTTAAAGATGCCATTTGGAGAGGTGACAAAATCTTGTCAGAGATGGGCTTGAAGATGCCATCCAAGGATATTTGTTGAATTGTATGTTGTAAGTTGGAAGAATGAGTATCAGAATGGTATCCGTGTTTGGAACATATCTGAACTGTATCTGGAGACTGAATCTATATGAGCAATGGAATGGCGTCCGTGTCTGGAGCGTATCCGAGCTGCAACTGTATTTGATTCTTGAATGAATAACAGAATGACTTCCGTGTCTGGAGTGTATCTGTATTGTATCTGAATCTGAAATCTGAATAAGCGACAGAATGACATCCGTGTCTAGAGCATCTCTGGGTTGGGGATAAAAGTCAGAATAAGTGACAGAATGGCAACCGTGTATGGAGCGTATCTGGACTGTATCTGAAGTTGAGATCTGTATGAGTAGCAGAATGACTTCCGTGTTTGGAGTGTATCTGAACTGTAACTGGGATCTGAAAAAGTGACAGAATGACTTCCGTGTTTGGAGTGTATATGTATTGAAATTGATAGCTGAATCTGAATGAGAAATAGAATGGCTTCCGTGTCTGGAGCGTATCTAATCTGTATCTGATTGTTGAAGTCTGAATGAGTGATAGAATGACCTCCGTGTCTGGGGTGTATCTAATCCGCCTCGATTCTGATTTTGTCGGTTGCAAATCAGATAAGAAAAGTACGAGTGGAACTTGCCACATGTTTTGAAATTCCTTAGTTAATTGGTATAACAAGAAACAAGTTTTTGTTTCTTTGTCAACTGTCGAGGCGGAATACATTACAACCAGTAGTTGTTGTGCTTAAATTTCTTGGCACAAACAACAACTACTTGAGTTCGATATTAAAATTTCTCATATTCCTATTATGTGTGACAACACTAGTCTGATTAACCTAAAAAAAATTCGGTGTTACATTCTCACACTAAACATATTGAGATACGTCACTATTTTCTACGTGACCATGTTGAAAAAGAATATGGTGTATTTGAGCATGTTGATAGTAAAAATCAACTTGCGGATTTTTTCTTTAAACCTTTTGCAAATGAACCATTTTTCAGCATTCAAAGGAAATTGGGGATACTGATATCTCAAATCTTTCCTAAATATACTTGTTGCATGCACTCTATATACATATATACTTTTTCAAACTTTCTTTGAAAGTACCTTCTCATGGAATCCTTCACCAATCCTTTTATGATGTAGTATCATTCCATTTTCTCTTTGTTAATAAGTATTTTTACTATTGCATGTTGTTTGTGTTCCAAATGCTTAATATATTTGACATAAGATATATTTCATGAACGTTCACTTCCAAAAATTTCAATTGAAAATAATTGTGAGTGTTGTACCCCAAAATTTTCCCTCTCATTTCTCAAAGGATCACCCTGGACCCTCAGGTTTGCTTCCATCCAATTCCAAGCCTTGAACTGCCAATTTTCCAAGAAAGTCATTCACAAGGGCAAAATGGTCATTTACATACTAAAAAGTCAAATTTTGACTTCTGGATCAAAGTCAAGTTTCAAGGATCATATTTAATCAAGACATGTTGAAATATGAAGTTTGTTTCATCAAGAAATTCAAAAGTCAAAATTACTTTGGAAAAGTCAAAATTCTAAAATACTTAGAATTTTTTAAGTGTTTAAGAAATATGATAAGCTCAGAACTTCTGATCAGATTTTCACCATGATGGAAGTTGATTCTGGAAGAACTTCTAACACAAGAGTTGTAGATCTCAATGAGATCTTAAACATTACAGAACAAAACTTCTCCTAGAAATGATGGGATTTCAAGCTACAAATCCTTGAAAACACGTCCATGAAACTGAAACTTTCAGCAAATTCTGGACCTTTCCAAAACAGGACTTGGTTAGAACTTCTGGGCCAGTTTTCATGTAGGTTCAGTCAGAAGTTGCAAGAGCAATTCAAAGAGGACTTACAAAGCATGTCACAAGATTTCTGGAAAGTCTGAGAACTCGCTCAGAAAATGCTGAAGCGAAGGGATTCAGGGATCAGAAGTTGGATGTTTATTCTAAGTCACGTTGATGCTGAACTTCTCGCCTAGACTTAGGCTATGATGCACAATCTCATAGCATAGGATTTCTGGTTTGATAAATCTCATCATCATTTAATTCTCACAACCACTTTTGAGTTTTTATCCAAAAGATTTCCCCGTGTATGAGAAAGAAGTACCATTACTGTCCTTGAAAAGTGAACTGTTGTACAAGTTTATGCTAGGCCTATGCTTTGTTTTTGCCTCTGAGGGTAGTTTTCCTTAATTCATGCTTACAAATCCAGCTTAGACACGGCTAAAAGATGATAATCACCATACTTTCTTCAAGAAAAAGGCAGAACCCTAGCATATGAATGCTATGTTCAACACTTCAGTCAGAACATCACCAAATCCCAAAACCTCGTTTATACAACCTACTGCGCTGCTACAACACAGTCCTATAACCAACAGTTAATTCAACCCATGCTTGCATCCCATAATTTCACCAAACTAGCATACGAAAACTGTGAACAAAAAGCAATGGAACAAGATGCCAAAAAAGGTTCAAATCCCATTTGTTTCCCCCCCCCCCCCCCCCCCCCCCAAAAAATTTAACAAATTCACCTATAAATAAGTTGCTTCATCACACTTTCAAGGGGCTAGATTTTGGAGAGAGAGAGAGAGAATTATCAAAGAGAGAAAAGGAAACAGTAAAAACCTTCGCAAACCCTAAACAAAACCTTTGCTCTTCCCTTTGAATCAAAGAACTTAACCTATGTTCTATTGCTCTCGTTGATTCCAGAACATCTGAAGGCAGCAGCTCAAGTTCCAAGCACATGCTCCAGATTCAAGGTAAGTCTTTCTGACTTTGCATCTTTTCGTTCAGAACATCATTAAATATGTAAATATCATGATATTGATGTTGCCTATTGTGATCGGTGGAAATAGAACTGACTGTTTTTTAAGCTGGTTCGCAAAATGTCGCGGTAAGCAAGAGTCGCCACCGTCTTTTATGTTCTCCAACATGGAAAGGACAAAAGCACATCAAAATTCCTTCTTTGAGAATGTTTCTCGGTTCGGGAGGTAGATTTATAGAAAGGGAAGGTGTTAGCACCCTTTCTATCCGTGGTTATCCACAGGCTCTTAGGTACTTGCTCTTATGTTTTCAAAATTTGTTTGCTTTTTAAGTGTGTGTGGGTTTGAAAAAGTTCGTTTGAAAAATTTCTAAGTAACTCTTGTATCTGTCCTCAAGAGTGTATGAAATATTTGTTTGAAAACCTTTTGAAAGTGTAGGTGCGAAAGGTTGTTTTGTTTGTTTTTTGAGAGAGCAAGTACCCAGGAGAATCTACCTACTCTAAGGAATTAGGCTGCGTAAGAGTCCTTTAGATAGTGCTATCCCACCATTGAGAGGTAGGTAGCACCATCGTTGGAGTTATTCGGGTCAATTCGATTGTAGGGACAATGTGTGGTCACCGAAGCAATAGTAGGACACTTTAGAAGTAACCCTAATGTCCTAGATCCTTTTTATCTGAGGCAACCATTTCGAGGCAACTGGATCTTAGACAGGAGGGCAACCTCTAAAGCACCCTATACTTGATGACCACGTCGAGGAAACCAGTGAGGCGTACCCTAAGGGTGGCATGTGCATGTGTGTAGTTTTTCAGTTAAATTGTCTTGGCATGTTATTTGTGAGCTACGGATTGGTTTTATTATCATACAGTCTTGCAGGCATATTAACAGTTAAGAGTGCGAAAAATAAATTGCGGAAAAGGTAAATCTAACTATTACAAGGCGCGGGTCTATACATCGCCAAAAACAAAAACCCGTTTGGAAATAAAGTGCGAGAAAAGTAAATAAGCGATAAAACCTAGTTAACTATTACATTTCCAGAAGCAGTTACATAAATATAATGAATTAAAAAATAAATACGCGCGAAAGAATGAATCGGGACGTCCTTTAGGGTTTTGACCCTTTTTTGAGAAAGAATGAGATTTGTCCTTTTTTGCAGTTAATGAAATTAAGCCTAATTATTAATTAATTAATTTATTAAAAGAAAAAAAGGTTTTTGTGTTTTTTATGTTTTAATGAAATAAAATATAAAAAAAATGATTAAAAATGTCAAAAGAAAAGCCTAAGTCTAAATTTGTTTTTATTTATTGTAAAAAAGGTATTAAAGTTAACTAATTAAACTAATTTAATTTAATTTACATTTATTTACAAAATAAGTTAATAAATAATAAAAATATTTTTTTGAATTTTATTATGAAAAAAATAATCATGTTAGTTTTAGTGATAATAATAATAATTAGAAAGAAAAAAAGTTAACAAATAAAATGGAAAATATAAAATGAAAGAAAAAAAGATGAACCAAAAAAGGGGGGTTCTGGGCCAGCAATGGGGTTTGTTTAGAAATCTGAGGCCCATTAAGCCAAGCCTGCGTTGACTTCTTGGATCAAGTGTTTGTTGGTTGACTGAGTGCATGGTGAGGATCACCTCCTGGCCTTTGGATGCATGCCTGTAGCCACTTGGCATATTGAGCGCTGGAGGTACATGGTGAGGTGCTTTGAGGAATCTGCATAGGATCACATGAGAAAAAATATTAACAAGCATTTGGGGGACCTGGGAATCGAACCCAGGTCCCAATGGTGAACGTCCACCTCACTTTCCACTACGCGATGGTGTTGCATCTGTTAATATAGTGGGCAATAAACATAAAATATAAAAACAACGTTTATGCTGGAAATTAACAAAAAAACGCGCGCTACGTTTGAATTATCCAGTCACGTTCTTCCACGTCTTCGTCTCTTTCGTTTGCCTGCAACAAAATAAAACAGATAGCGGGGGTTTTTAACCCCCACCAAGTGAAACGGCCAAAAATAGCGACTAGCTCCCTAGGCTATATAAATAGGGCGCGATATGTCCTTTGGGTTCGTCTGGTTGTAAGGATCACAACCATATGCATAAAAGGTCCCAATTTTTCCTGTATGACAAACCCCCAATTCGAGAGCTTGGAAAACCTAAAATTTAACAATGGCGTTTTCTGTTTCAGGCCACCATAATACAATTAACCTATATCATTAGCTTCAGAAAGGTTAGAGCAATGCAAAGCATACAAAAAATCACATTAAATATGCATGAATTATGATTTACGATTGTGAAAATATAATCAAACCGTGTGACTTGTTCTGGCGTATTCTTGAAGTGTCAAGGCTTGTTTGTGATTGCTATGCGTTCTGGAGACTCCCAGCAATGTATTTGAACCTTTAAATCTCCTTGAAAGGGCCTAGAAGGTGGAATTCAGATTTGACTTTTTGCTTGATTTTTTTTTAATATGGTTTGGCCGTTTGTGCAGTGCTTAGGTCGTGAATGAGGTATGGCTTGCTTGCATATGTATATGTGAATGAAATTAGGTCAGCAGCTAGGCTTGGACCCTTGTGCAATTAAGTTTTTGGATTTTGTTTTAACACCATTAAAGGACTTTACAAGTTTGAAGCAAAACCATGATTTTGTGCTCAAAATAGCCTGGCACGATTTTGGTAGCTGTCATTTGATACATAAAAGTTATTCAAACCACAAAGATGCCATTCAATTAATTTTTAGATTTTATTTGAATTATTATGGATTTAAAATGAATTAAATCCATAAAAATTAAATAAAAATGAAAAAATAAATGTTTGGTCTTGAAATTAATCATGGGACACGTGGGTGGCATGACAAGGCTGAATCAAGTGGAAGAAAGTGGGCCCTTTTGTCAAAAATTGAAGTTTCAAGGATAGTTGACTTTTGCACATTCCCAACAATTTCCCAACTTCTCCAATTCATATCTTGCTCAATTTTGATCATATGAACATGTTCTTGGACATTTTGGAAAGGTATTGAAGTCCTCTAACCAATGCCTTTGGTCCCATGTAATTTGGATTTACCAATCTCAAGTTATGGTCTTTGACTTAAAATGCCTTTTTGTTGACTTTTGAAAATGACCTATAATGTTGAAATTGATAACTTTTTGTGAGAGCATTTCTTGGACTTGGAATGTGAATATGAGTTATAGGAAATGTCATCCCCTTCAAAATGAGCATTGGATGGGATTTTTATGATGAACCATGAAAACGTTATGCCTTGGTCAAGTTACAGTTGACTTTTCAACTGTCCAAAAATGGAAACTTTTGCATCTTGATGATTTTTGAGCCATTCTTGTGGAATCATGATCAAGACTTGATCAAATGATGATTGTGGCTTCAAAATAAGATGTTGACCAAAAATTTTGACTTTTGACTGCCAAATGACCATTTTATCCCTTTAGTTGGTTGTGGAGCAACTAGGGTTTTTGACTGTGCAAACTGGCATTGTGAACCTTGAAACTTGACATGTAGATGCTTGACAATGTATATGGGCCTATGGGACTTGATTGAGCCCTCGAAGACCTCAACTTCCTTGCAAGAAATAAAACCCTAATTTTGACTGGCTTAGGAGGATTTTTGACTGTGCAACCCTTGAGAGATTTTGAACCATTTGAAGATTGATCTTGACAAATCTTGAAGAATATGGGAGGGCAAATTTTGGGGTACAACACCTATATCATTGCATAAGTAGAAAAATCGTGGATTAGAACTTCTTGAATAAGGCTAGGCTCAGAATTAGGATTAGAACTTCTATAAATTGTTGTGCTTTTATCCTTCTGATTTGCTGTTTATTAAGAACTATAAATTGATGATGTGTTGATTAATATGAGGAAAGAGTTGAAATATGGCACAGAACTTCTGATTTTCACTCATTGTTTTAGCACAACACAGAACTTCTGAGTTCTCTTCACTGTTTTAACGCACAAAACTTCTATGATTTTCTCACTGTTTAAACACATTGAACTTCTGATATTCACTCACTGTTTTAGCACAACGCACTGAATTTCTGATGTTCACTTCGCTGTTAACACACACTGAACTTCTGATGCTCACTCACTGTCTTAGCACATACTGAACTTCTGAGTTCTCTTCACTGTTTTAATACACAGAACTTCTAAAACTTTCTCACTATTCTAACACTCATAAGTTCAGCACATAGCAACCCAGAACTTTTGTGTCTTCCCTCTAACATTTCTTGCAGGACCTCAGAGTGTATCAATCCAGAACTTCTGACTCTTCTTCCTGAACCACAGCACGCCCCGCATCAGAACTTCTGATCCCCTTTGTTTTGCTTTCAGCAGCATGCTAATTCTATCTCTCATTATTTCCCTTTTTATCATTTTTAATATTAATACCATTTTTTTATTAATATAAAAAAGACATAAAAATATTTCCTTTTTATTAATTAATTTATTTCTTTTTTATTCATTAAGACAAAAAACCACTTTCAAAACAAGTCTTTTTTTTCTTATATTCTACATTTCAATATGGTTGTAATAGTTAAATAGGATTTAAATTCTTGCAACCCCCTCATTCATAAATTTGTACCCCCATCCCCTTAATGATGTAATAGTGTAGGATTTTTACTTTTCCCGCACATTTATTGCTTTCATATATTGTTAGTAATTAGGGTGTGTATGGCAAGATAAAAACAACAAATAGGCAACCTAAAAATCAAAGACTAAAATGCATGCAATCAATACACTTGCACACAAACACTCCTAGGGTAAACCCACTTGGTTTCCTTATAAAAATGGTCATATTATGCATGTGAGGTATCTTAGCAAAAACAAGCAAAATACAAGATCATAGTCCCTCGATGACGCTATCTATGTTGCCTTTCAAAATGATCTTAATCCCTAAAGAAAATGCTAAGATATCTTGCAACATTACTAATCATGGTTATACGATGACCCACGCCCGTCCCTTTTACATCCAAAGATAGGGTTACTTACCAAATCAATGGTAAGATGACAATGTCAAAGGAAAAAGGAAATGAACATGAAAGACTTTTGAGTAGGTAGATTGTCCCTAGTTACTTGCTCCATTTCAAAACAAAAACATCCTTGCTATTTTCAAAACAAACACCAATACTTTCAAAACATCTTACAAACTTGAAAACATTTTCAAAAAGATCAAACACTTTGTATACATTCTTACGAACGAGAATCATTACAAAGTTTTCCTAAACAATGACATCTTTACAAAATACTTTCAAAAAACCACACAAAGCACATTTTAAAACAAAAAGAAAGTGATCTAGCAAGCAATTAAGAGCCCATGGAAAATCATGGATGAAAAGGGTGCTAATACCTTCCATTTTCATAATCTACCCCCCGAACTCAAGAAACAATCTCAAAGGTATTTCCTGTGCTTTTTCACCTTTCCTTTTAGATAAAAGAAAAGTCGGTGGCTTCATATGCATATATCACAGTGTGTTTCGATTCATATGCTTATAATGACTTCATACTATTGTTATTCTACATTTAAAGTATATATATATATATATATATATATATATATATATATATATATATATATATATATATATATATATATATATATATATATATATATATATATATATATATATATATATATATATATATATATATATATATATATATATATATATATATATATATATATATATATATATATATATATATATATATATATATATATATATATATATATAAGCTTGTTATCTATCAATTCTTGCATGAATTAGTTTAAGCATGTTATAGTTTCAATGCAATTATTTAACAAGTCATGTAACATTTTATGGAAGCATCATTGTTTTTGGTTTTAGTGGTGATGTATTTTCCATTTTCACTAAGCTAAGCACATGCGTGTGCAACATTAGAAGCACCAATGTGAAAAGTAGCATAAATGTGACATTTTTGAAGTGACTTAAGAGTTTGTGATTTCATTGTATCCATCATCTTCCATGCCTTTTTATTTGTTATTGGGTTTATTTGTGGCAACAATTTTATAATGTTGTTTGAATTTCCTTTATGTTTATGTTTAATCATTTCAATTTTGCGTCATTTTCACGTATGTGATATATGTGAGTGCACGTTATCTCTTTGCAAACTCCACTATGTGATATATTCGCATGTGTGTGATATATGATACTTATCATGGCCTAATTTGTTTCTTTTTAATATTGTTAAAGTGGGAGAAGCATATGTAACACAAAGTTGGGATGCATACATTTAGGGGGAGCCTTCATGAAGACACGAAATGCATCATCGCAAGTTTTTCCATCATAAAAAAGAGGGAGTATGTGAGAGCACTTTCCTATTAGAGTGTTTTATGCGTCTTAGTATTAACAAACTTAGAATGTGTTTAGAAAAGGTTTTATGCATTAAAAACTAGATTTTATATGAAAAACATGTCTATGTGTAGACACATACGTGCTATGAGTCGACACATGTGGATTATTTTTAAAGCCTGTAGCCTCTTTTTATATGTGTCGATACATAAAGTATTTCAAATCGACATATAGAAGAAATATTTCTTCAATGAGTCAACACATGCAGATGATTGTTAAAGCTTGTAGCTTCTATTTGCATGAGTCGACTCATAAGGCTCTTTAGGTCGACACATAGCAAACAATTTAATGCTATGAGTCAACTCATGACATACATATGTTGAAACACGTGTCAAAATTAGTCAACACATGCTTCAAAATTTTTGAAACTTAGCATTCTTTTCTAAACTTTTAATTTTCTTTTTGCTTATAACTTGCACACACACACACACACACACACACATACACACACACACACACACACACACACACACACACACACACACACACACACACATATATATATATATATATATATATATATATATATATATATATATATATATATATATATATATATATATATATATATACCTCATACATCCATCATTTCAAACTCGATGAAACCATAAACATACAAAGAGTCCTCTTCATCTTCAACCTCACATATATGCATACACACAACAATTTACACATAATCATTCCTTGGGTGCCATATAGATTTAGTTTTGATAATGTCCAATTTGGAAAGTCGTGATGCTCACCCTTCTCAATTCTCATCAGCTCTTCAGCTCCCCGAGTGTCGAATACGAATAACACGCCTTTTGCTTGCCACCACGGACATGATCTCGGAGATACCATGCAATAGGTCCATGACCAGCTAGGAAAATCACGAGTAAAACCCAACGCTCCCCATTGGCTCAAACTGACCAGGATCCTGGCACGAGGCTTCCTTGTTTTTTGATCAACGAACATGAACATATCATTTTCCTCCTCGTCACACGGGCTGGCTCTAAGTCATTACTCCTATGTCCAAAAGCAATGACTTAAGGGGCTTTTGTTCTGGACTGGGCCAGCGACTAAGCACGGCCAAATCCACTCTTGTTCCAGGAAAACACAAAATCATTATCCCAATCAGCCTAGAGCTAACGAATAACACATTTTCCTTCTGCCTAGTAGCTGAGGTCGCGTGGTCGGGTGACCCAAGACTCGACAAGACCACGACTTCCCTTGATCGTGTCTCTGCCCGTGATAAAGACTAGTTTCAGGCATCTCTTCCTATGATAACTAATAGTTTTAGGAACTTATCCCCAGAGTAACAAGCACGAGCTTCTTGTTCATGCTTTCACACAAAAATCCTGCCAGTTACCTATTTTTGGGTCTGATATCTAGGCCCAAAAATAGGAACCAATGGTCAAGCGTCAGGGGAATTATATAAAAACTCACACTTGTGAGGGTTAGGTATTTAATATTTAATCCTAAAACCCTTTTTCTCTCAAGTATCTCTTTGCACTTTTACTTACTTGAGTGTCATAGTGCCTTGTAGGTACAACCCCTCCTCCATGACTCTAGCATTACAAACGCGGATATCGACCCATTACAGGTTCTGATCACTAGTAAGATCAATTAATAAACATGAAAAAACTATTTTGCATCAAATATAATAGAGGTAGGGTCAGACCCCGAAACATTAGAATGAATAACATTAAATGGTTTGGCATTTTTATTAAAACTGGAAGGAAAAAAGACACAGTTGAGTTTTGCTACTGACAAGCATCACACTCAAAAGACTCAAGATAATGTTGTAATAAAAAGGAAAAAAACATAAACTTAACCATATAAAATGGAGGATTTCCAAGACGCTTGTGGTGAAGTTACATTTGTGAGGAAAAATATGAATTCTCAAACGGGAGACAATATGAAAATACCTTTGGACCACCTGACTCCTCAAAGAAGTAGTATCACCCTTCCATTTCCTTAACAATTCCAGTCGTCTCCCCCATGGTAAGGTCCTTAAAAAACACAATGAGAAGTATACAAAACATATGTTTACAATTCTAATCACGGGTAAGATTGTGGATTGAAATTAAATTGTTGGAAAGTGTAGGAACATGAAGTACATATTAAAACTTGAATGAAGATTGTAAGTCAATATTTACAATGCCAACAACGTGATGGTGAAGTATAAGAGGATAGAAATATTGAATCCAATGTAATATTATTAGTAGCACCATAATCAAGAATTCAAGCATCCTTAGGAATATTACCACAAACAGTAAAAGATTGAGAATCCAAACTCTTACTGGTAATTGTTGAAGGAGTACCATAATGTATAACTTTTTCCATTGATGAGACAACAAGTGTTAAAAGAATAATCGAATAAAAATGAGTTGTAACAAAAATACCTAAAAATGAAGTATGTCAGAATTTGATTTTGACTACACAAACAGAACATGTAGCTATGGACAAGCAAATTGACAACTATATCGGCTAAAACATAAGTTACTACTATAATACCCCAAAAATATAGATTAATTATTTAATTAATTTAGTACGAATATTGGTGATTATTGGTGAGTATATGAATTATGGCAAATTAGTCGATGCAATGTATTTGTATGCGTTGATAGATTTTATGATGTGATGTGATGTGATGCGTTTGTTAATGATGAGATGTCTTAGAAATTATAGAAGCTGAGGTGTTAAGGGTGTATGACCGAAACTATAGAACCATGGGGGTGTGGTGAGAATAATAGTAATCATTTTATTATTATTATTATTATTATTATTATTATTACTATTATTATTATATATACAAGTTATTTATAATATTAGTAATTAAATAATTAAAATAAGGAAGGGCAAGATGGGAATATGAATTTAGGGGTCTAAGATGTGTTATTAGAAAACAAAAGTAAGAACACGAGAAAATAGATCGTAGAAGTGAGAAGCAGAAGAGAAGAGGAAGAACCTAGGGCTAAAGGGAACACTTCATTCGAGCAGAGAAGAGAACTCAAAACTTAAGGTAAGGGTGGAGTTCTAACTTTATAAGGGATTGTATGATGATGAGATATGGTAGAGTTAGATAGAGTAATCGTTTAATCATTCTTTGTATGAAATTGATGTGTATGTGATTTGTATAAGTGATGATTTGAGATGTTGAATTGATGTGTGTAAAATATTTATTTTATAGATGTAAAGTAATCCCGTTGATGATTATGATATATGCCTATTTGGTATGATGAATTGCTGCTATTTCATGTGAAAATTTGGTGTTTTGGAGTTTTGAAAAGATGGGAATCGTAACCTGTAAATTGCAGATTTTTGGAAAAATAGCAGTGGTAACCGATTACCACTTTAGGGCAATCGGTTACCGCGTGCAAAAACTTGATTTTTGGAAAAATTGTGAGGAGGTGACCGGTTACCATTGTAGGGTAACCGGGTACCAAAGACTTTGGCATAATGGATATTTTTGAGAAAATAGCAGTAACCGGTTACCACTAGAGGGTAATCGGTTACCGCGATGAATTTTTAAAATGTTCAGTTACTATTTTGGCAGTAACCGGTTACCACTAGAGGGTAACCGGTTACCACTAAGACAGAATGACAAATTTTTAGAAAAACTTTAAAAACTCATAACTTTTTACTCGGGTGTCCGTTTGACGCGCCGTTCGAACCTACGAAAGGCTAAAAATATTTTCCACTCAATAAAAATGATTTGAAAATAGTATGGGATGATTTTTTTGGATTTTGTTTCATTATGATGTTGTGTTGTAATTGCAAAATTGCGAATATGACAATGAATGTGAAGAGATTTCTTAATGTAATGATGTATGTACTATGATATGTGCCCGGTGACCTGTATTGGCTTATTCTACTATTTTGATGTAATTGTTAAGTTGTGAATATGATGATGGAATCGATGAGATTAGTATTGTGATTGAGTACGATGTTGTAGCATGAATGTTTGGATTGTGGGACATGATATGCATGATAATGATGATGACGATGGCCTGTATTGGTGTGGCATTAATAAGTAATAATAATCAAGGGTTTTTCCCTATTACGATGGCCTGTAATTGTGTTATGAAGTTGCTGCCCCAAGTCGGCATTAGGGTTTTTCCCTATTGGTACCACATGCATTTTGCATTAGTGTCAGTCACATTGCATATTGTTGAATTGTTAATACGATGATGATGTTGAATTACTTGTTATTGATACGATGATGATATTGAGTTGTATATTATGGATATAACGGTGAAGTTGAGTTGTATGTTTGAATTATGTTGTATGGTGGATGATGATAGTTAAGTGTGTATCTGTGTAATTGTTATGAACTATAGTTGGTTATTATTAAGCTGAAATCGTAAATGATATATCTATCGTATATTCGCTATCATATATTAGTTTATATTGTTATAATATCTCACCCCTTCTGTTTGAATGTTGTCTCCACGTGGGTAATGCGTAGGTGACGAAGATTAGATTAGCTTGAGGTATAGAGTTACGCCTCATGGTGCATAGATCGAGTCGGCTCCTTCTCTGATACGTAACACTGGGGATGAACGTTTATTTTTCTTATTTAGTCGTTATTGTCTTTGAAAGATTGTGAGAGTATTATAAATCTTTTTTTAAAATTGATGAGATGCTATTTATAGATTGTTGGAGTCATTGACCAATTATATTTTGGATTGTTTTCATTGCATTAACAAAGTGAAGTTGAATAACGTGATGATTATGATGACGGTTCATCCAAAAATAATGTGTTATGTATCCTTTTGTTAATGTTTGAGCAATTTTTGAGATGATGAAATGTGACATCCTATTGATTATAAATTTTAAATTTACTCTGATTTCATTTAATTATTCGATGGGGAAATAGGGTGTTAAATTGGTATCAGAGTAGGTCGGTCCATCTGGCTAAGTTGTCTAATGTTGTTTGTTCCTTAGTATGTGACAAGTGTGTGAAACACTGTCGGTGCTTGCTTGATTTTCTAATCGCTTATTTGCAAGAGTGGGATTGAAACAAGTGGGGGAGATGCTTGTGCTTCTCTAAGATGGTTCAGGTGTGAACAGTTTGTTTAGTATGTCGTGAAGTGCATGGGTGCATACGTTAGTGCTGCTGTGTTATTTTTCCAATTTTGAAGGAAGTACAAATTCAAGATTTACTCCTAGCGGTCGGGTCAAAGTGTCCTTGAGCGGGAAAGATCAAGTACTTGTGTTGTTTGCGTCTCTAGGAATGGAGGGCGATGTTATGACTAATGATGTACCAGTTATGTGTTGATCCTAATGTTTTTCCGTGGATGATTGCAACTTGTCGTTAAAGCTAGATGTTGGATTGACTTAATGTTATCCTTGGAGTGGAGTGTCTGAAGTGAAACCAAGTGACTATGAATTACTTTGATGAGTTGATGCATATTCTTATGCCAGATGATATTAGTTAAGCAAAGTAGGATAACTTTTAGAAGATGAAGCTCATACGATTACAATGTTTTAGCACTACCGGTTGATTGTGAAGTTGTCAATGTTGAGTTAGCATTGTGTGTGATGTCGATGTTTTGAATGGTGATAGAGTGATGATTCGATGTAAATTTTGTGTTGGAATCCCATATGTGAAATTTTATTGATATTTTTGGAGGATTGTGGATCGCGAGTCAGAGACGGAACTCGAAGATATTAGTAGCCTTGTGAAAAGAGTTGGAATTTTGATGTTTTGGAAACTGAATTTTGAAGAAAGTAATGCATCTCTCGAGTTATGAGAAGAATGGGGTTTCAGATATATGTTGGAATAGATTTTGTACACATAAAATGGTAAAAAAATTGATTATGTCCCGTCGGTACCCGGTTACCATATATGGGTACCCGAGTACCCTGCGATGAAAATCAGCAGAACTTCAAAAATTCATAACTTGAGTTCTTGACGTCCGATTTGAGTTTCGTTTGAAGCACTAGAAAGATAATGTGATGGAATTCGTTTTTAAAATTGTTCCAACACCTAGAAGTGATTTATTTTTCACGTGATGATGTTGGATGAGAGGAGAAATTTGATGTTTATCTTGTGCTTGGTACCATACTAGTTCCTATGGCACCATACAGGATGTCAGTTTAAAAGTTGGGCGAATTAGAGAAGTTATTAGAAGATGTATGGAGAAATAGATTTGTAAAACCAAATATATCATTTTGGAATCTTAGATGTCATTATTTAAGGAAAAATAAAGTAGTATGAAACTGTATGTGGATTACCGATAACTGGTTAAAATAGTGGTTGAGGTTACATATCCACTTCAGAGGATTGACGACTGGATGGACCAACTGGTAGGCGGGTATGTTCATAGTATAATTGAATTGGGGTTGGATTATCTTCAGATACGGATGAATAGTGATGGTAGTTATAGGAAAACTTTTAGAAATCAATGAAGTTATTTTTGAATAAATGAATCAGTTTGTTACAGTGTTTCTTGAGGGCATTTTGGTTTAGTCTGAGTTAGAAAAAAGGATATGTTGAATGTCGTGACTCAAATTACAGTGTCGAAAGGGAAGGAAACGTGTGTTAAAATGTCAGGATGTAGATCATGATTTGAATAGGTGAATTTTCTTGAACATGCTATCTTGAACAAAGATATTTGTGGAATCTATTCAAAGTAAATAGAGGTTTATATCGAGAGACTCTGAAATTGGTTATGAGACTAGAACTTTTCAGAAATTAACTGGTTATTATCACAACTTGCTTGAGATGAGGTAAAGTGAGATAATATGTTATTGAATGAATTAAGGGAATGAAATTTTTGACATTAATAAAGATGTGAATATATTATATAAGTGCATAGAGACGCAACTTATGTCGATTAAGTATGATTAGAGTGATGGTAGCGTTGAGATTGTGATTAGAATGAGATCCAAATGCGAGATTAAAGGAAATAGTAAGGATTTATTGATGTGGTCAAAATCTTCTAACTGGATAAAGACTTATTTTAGAATGAGACAATTTGGATTGTACTTGGTGTAGTAGTTTTCCTGTATTAGTATATACTTAGAAATTGTGTTGTGCTGCATGTGCGTAAGGGAGACTATTAGATGGAGTTTTTGCATTTATGTATCATTAACGAGGTAGAAATAAAGGAAATTAGAAAAACGTTTGTAAGTCTTAGAGAGATTATTGGACATTATGATCAGGTAACCTTGAGCACAAGGTGAAATACGCTATTATAGTTGGATAACGATGATTTATGTCACCGTTATGGTTGCCGGCTACCTATTGACAAATTGAGGGATGATCACCCTTAATCCCTTGTTGATAGGAGATAGGATCTTAATGGATGGGATAGACGTGTCTTACTAGATTGATGGTGTGTAGAGTGATTGACATTTTATCAAGAGGATAATTGCTCACCATTTTGTGTGAACCTAATGTAAAAGTGGCTATGAAAGAGTTGTGACTTATTAAGTAGTTTAGAGACTTGAGTTGGTATGCAAGCTAACGCCACAGAGTAGAAAGTTAGGGATGTCAAAAAGTGAACAGTGATTTTCTGGTGGTTACTAAGGAGAGTCTGAAGATAGATGTGAAATTTGTAGATCTGATGGTTGTTGGAAATCAAAATGAAGACATTGACTTAAGATAGATGATCAGAGTAACATAGTGGAAATGTAGTGTGACGTTGTTTGTTAGGCGAGTATGACTTTGGAGTCAAAGATTAAACATTAGAAGTTGTGGGATAATGAAAACTATTAGACATTCCATGATGGAATCGTTAGGTGAAAGGTTGCCTATATTATTCGTGTTATCACCATGTCAATAGGTGTATTGAATTCCATGATCGATTTTTTGGGATATAGCATGGTGGCACTAAGGTTGCATTGATGTTATTAGGACAACATTGTTGTGTGATGTAATAATATAGACGATGTTCATGTCATGAGACTCTACGTACTTAAGCTATGTTGTTGTGTCGTTTCCTATGGAAAGGACTCGAGGCTGAGCGTATTTTTCCTTATGAAAAGAAATTAGAGAAGTTTTATTTATAGTGACTGAAAAGACCTTGTTGTGTTCTGGTTCAAGAACAGACAATATCGTAAAGTAATAGATCTTGTATTGCAGGGTGATGGGACAAGGAGAAAAATGGATATGTGCATTCATAACTCGGTAGTAATGCATCTTGTTGGAATGTGGTAGTTGACGATATATAATGTTGGATAGTAGTATTTGAAAGATTTCCAAACATGACATTGGAGCTGTAGGGTGGGATACAAGATTCGTATCCGAAGTTGATCGCAATAGGTAATTTTTTAGGACGAAAATCTTTTAAGTGGGGGGAGTTGTAACATCCTAAAAATCTAGATTAATTATTTAATTAATTTAGTATGAATATCAGTGATTATTGGTGAATATATGAATTATGATGAATTATGGTGAATTAGTCGATGCGGTGTATTTGTATGAGTTGATAGATTTTATTATGTGATGTGATATGTGTTATTGATGATGAGATGTCTTAGAAATTATAGAAGTTGAGGTGTTAAGGGTGTATGACCGAAACCATACAACCATGGGAGTGTGGTGAGAAAGTTAGTAATCACTTTATTATTATTATTATTATTATTATTATTATTATTATTATTATTATTATTATTATTAATATTATTGATACAATTTATTTATAATATTAGTAATTAAATAATTAAAATAAGGAAGGGCAAGATGAGAATATGAATTTAGGGGTCTAATATGTGTTATTAGAAAACAAAAGTGAGAACACGAAAAAATAGATCGTAGAAGTGAGAAGCAGAAGAGAAACGGAAGAACCTAGGGCTAAAGGGAAGACTCCATTAGAGCAGGGAAGAGAACTCAAAACCTAAGTTAAGGGTGAGGTTCTAATTTTATAAGGGTTTATATGATGATGGGATATGGTAGAGTTAGGTTGAGTAATCGTTTAATTATTCTTTGTGCGAAATTGGTGCGTATGTGATTTATTTATGTGATGATTTGAGATGTTGAATTAATGTGTGTAAACTCTTGATTTTGAAGATGTAAAGTAATCATATTGATGATTATGATGTATGCCTACTTGGTATGATGAATTGCTTCTATTTCATGTGAAAATTTGGTATTTTGGAGTTTTTAAAAGATGGGAATCATAACCTGTAAATTGCAGATTTTTGGAAAAATAGCAACGGTAACCGGCTACGACTATAGGGCAACCAGTTATCGCGTGCAAAAACTTGATTTCTGGGAAAAAATTTGAAGAGGTAATTGGTTACCATTATAGGGTAACCGGGTACCAAAGACTTTAGCAGAATGGATGTTGTTTTGAAAATAGCAGTAACTGGTTACCACTAGAGGGTAACCAGTTACCGTGAGGAATTTTTAAAATGATGAGTTACTGTTTTTATAGTAACCGGTTACCACTAGAGGGTAACCGGTTACCACTAGAGGGTAACCGGTTACCACTAGAGGGTAACCGGTTACCACTAGAGGGTAACCGGTTACCACATAGATAGAATGACAAATTTTCTCAAAAACTTTGAAAACTCATAACTTTTTACTCGGGTGTCCATTTGATGCGCCGTTCGAACCTACGAAAAGCTAAAAATAATTTATACTCAATAAAAATGATTTGGAAACAGTATGAGAAGATTTTATGGATTGTGTTTCATTCTGATGTTGTGTTGTAATTGCGAAGTTGTGAATATGATGATGAATGTGAAGAGATTTCTCGATGTGACGATGTTGTGATGATGTATATACTATGATATGTGCTCGATGGCCTGTATTGGCTTATTATGCTATTTTGATGTAATTGCGAAGTTGTGAATATGATTATGGAATCGACGAGATTGTTATTTTGATTGAGTATGATGATGTTGCATGAATGTTTGGATTGTGGGACATGATATGCATGATAATGATTATGATGATGACCTGTACTGGTGTGGCATTAATAAGTAATAATAATCAATGTAAATTTTGTTGTTGCATGACAGTGTCTCATGCATTCATTAAAGATGGCATGTATTGGCCTTACGATGATGTTGCCTTAAGTTGGCATTATTAAGATGAGGGTTTTTCCCTATTACGATGGCCTGTATTGGTGTTATAAAGTTGTTTTCCCATGTTAGCATTATTAAGTTGAGGGTTTTGCGCTATTGGTACTACATGCATTTTGCATCAGTGTCAGTCGCATTTGCATATTGTTGAATTGTTAATATGGTGATGATGTTGAATTACTTGTTGTTGATATGATAATGATGTTAAGTTTCATATTATGGATATAACAATGAATTTGAGTTTTATGTTCGAAATATATTTTATGATGGATGATGATAGTTAAGTGTGTATCTTTATAATTGTTATGAACTATAGTTGGTGTTTATTAAGCTGAAATCTTAAATGATATATTTGTCGTATATTCATCGTCATATATTCGTTTATATTGTTATGATATCACACCCCTTCTGTTTGAATGTTGCCTCACGTGGGTAACGCGCATGTGACGAAGATTAAAGTAACTTGAGGTATGGAGTTATGCCTCATGGTGCATACATTGAGTCGGGTCTTGCTCTGATACGTAATACTGGGGATGAACGTTTGTTTTTCTTATTTAGTCGTTGTTGTATTTGAAATATTATGAGAGTATTATAACTCTTTCTTTTTAAACTTATGAGACGTTGTTTATGGATTGTTGGAGTTGTTGACCAATTATATTTTGGATTGTTTTCGTTGCATTAATAAAGTGGAGTTGAATACCATGATGATCATGATGACAGTTCATCCGAAAATAATGTGTTATGTATCCATTTGTTAATGTTTGAGCAATTTTTGAGAAGATGAAATGTGACATTCTATTTTGATGTTAATTATAAATTTTTAATTTACTCTGATTTCATTTAATTATTCGATGGGGGAAATAGGGTGTTACAACTAAAATGGCACATTAGGGCGCATTCGATGGCCTACGACTGATGGTGATTTGGGGATTGACCAATCTAGTGGTGGCGCTCACATTGGTATGGTCGTTTGTGGAAAAACGGTTCATAAGTGGCTCAATTGAGAATGAAAAACGATAAAGGTTAAATGGCTTCTAGAAACAGAAAAAAGAACACTAAATAATGATAATCCGAGAAATTTTATTCAAAAGAGTAACAATAATTCATAATAAAAGAATGGAAAAAAGTTATCGACGATGACAACTAAGATTCATGTAGAAGTGAGTCCCAAATATCAGGAACTTTGTGGTTCTATGTTGTGAAATAAGATTTTAATATATTCAAAATTGTAATTACAATGGTGAAATAATATTACTTAAAGTGATTAATTGTTATTCAACGTTAGTGTAAAAAGTGTTATATTGTCAAACTATCACAACCATTAGTTTGTGTTACTTTAGAGGTAGTTAAAATAAAAGTCAAATATCTTCAAATATTCAATGCCTATGATTAATTGACCGTATAAAATATTTTTTGAATCGAAGAAAACCAACAAGATGCTTTTACTTCCTGAATTGAAGGACACTGTTTCAAAGGGAAACAAAACTCATCCGAAGCTTGTATGAAGATCATTTCCTTCTGAATCGAAGGAAGCTTTTCAGAATGTCATAGCCATGTGCACCAAAAGCCAGCTTGTGAGGGTACATTGATGTAATTGAAGCTTGCATGCAGGAGGCCACTTGCTTTGTGGGTGCTAGCATGAAGGGAAGCCAATGCCTTGTGCAGGCAGGCTTGCAGGAGGCCCTTGCCTTGTAATTCATGTAGGAGGCCAATGGTGAAGGCGGATTCGAAGGAGGCACAAAGGATGCTATTGTCTTATGAATCAAAGGAGGAATGAAGGAAGTCCTAGTCCAATCGAAGCAGTCTTGAAAGAGACTAAAGTCCAAACGAAACAAGGAAATCGAAGAAGGCCTGAAGGAGACCAAAGTCCAATCGAAGCCTTGTGAATGGAAGTAAACTTGTTTTTTTTTTCAATTTTGTCAAAAAGATTATTTTTATCTGCTTTGCCCTTTTTTTACAGTTTCCTCTTTAACTTGATGCTGGGAAATCCAATTGTACTTGTGCAAGCTTGAATTTTTTAGAATCCTTGTGAGAAATTCCTTGAGAAATGAGAGGGAAAATTTTGGGGTACAACATTATGGATGAGCTAAAATAAATTGACACTATAGTGCCCACAAATGGAAACTTGGATAAAGATGAAAATTATAAGGATGTTAATGACAAGAAATATAGAGGTGGGTTTGGATATTTTCTATATCTTACTGCATCTAAGCCTGGAATTATGTTTAGCATTTGTATGTGCGCTCGTTATAAATCAAGTCATAAGGAATTACATCTAAAAGCTATCAAGCGCATCCTTAGATACATTCATGGTGCATCTAAGTAAGAGCTTTGGTATTCCAAAGAAAGTGATTGTAACTTCGTTGGTTATTTCGATTCCGATTTTGTCGGTTGCAAATCAGATAAGAAAAGTACGAGTGGAACTTGCACATGTTTTGAAATTCCTTAGTTATTTGGTATAACAAGAAACAAGTTTTTGTTTCTTTGTCAACTGTCGAGGCGGAATACGTTACAACCAATAGTTGTTGTGCTAAAATTTCTTGGCACAAACAACAACTACTTGACTTCGATATTAAACTTTCACATATTCCTATTATGTGTGACAACACTAGTGTGATTAACCTAAAAAAATTCCGGTGTTACATTCTCACACTAAACATATTGAGATACGTCACCATTTTCTACGTGACCATATTGAAAAAGAGGATGGTGTATTTTGTTGAGAATCAAGTGTGAGGAAGAAGTCCCACATTGATTATAAAAGGGAAGATTGAGCACTTATAAGTGAGAGAACCCACTCATCTATCACCTTAAGGTTTTAGATGGATAAGTGGTGTGTCTCTCACAAAGGTGTGTCCCAAGTAAAATGCACTCTCCTCGGAATTTCCCCTACAGTGGTATCAGAGCCTTTGGTTTCGAGATAGGGACCGGCTTACTTGTATCAAGAGGTGGTACAAGTGTATGTGGAAGAGAGTCATTCCACATGAGGGGGAGCATTTTGACTCACACTTGAGGGGGAGTGTTGAGAATCAAGTGTGAGGAAGAAGTCCCACATTGATTATAAAAGGGAAGATTGAGCACTTATAAGTGAGAGAACCCACTCATCTATCACCTTAAGGTTTTAGATAGACAAGTGGTGTGTCTCTCACAAAGGTGTGTCCCAAGTAAAATGCTCTCTCCTCGGAAATTGCCCCTACATATTTGAGCATATTGATAGCAAAAATAAACTTGCAGATATTTTCTTTAAATCTTTTGCAAATGAACCATTTTTCAGCATTCAAAGGAAATTGGGGATACTGATATCTCAAATCTTGTCTAAATATACTTGTTGCATGCACTCTATATACATATATACTAGTTCAAACTTTCTTTGAAAGTACCTTCTGATGGAGTGTATCCTTCACCAATCCTTTTGTGATGTAGTATCATTCCATTTTCTCTTTGTTAATAAGTATTTTTACTATTGCATGTTGTTTGTGTTCCAAATGCTTAATATATTTGACATGAGATGTATTTATGAACGTTCACTTCCAAAAATTTCAATTGAAAACCATTGTGTGTTTCGATTCATATGCTTATAAAGACTTCATACTATTGTTGTTATACATTTAAAGTATGTGTTCTTTGTATTCAAGCATGTTATTTATCATATATATATATATATATATATATATAATATATATATATATATATATATATATATATATATATATATATATATATATATATATATATATATATATATATATATATATATATATATATATAATATATA